>SWBT01000168.1:0-482506 GCA_005298045.1 Pleurotus ostreatoroseus
CCCAGTGAGAACCCGCATCGCCCGGACGCGCCCGGAAGCACCGAAAATCACCCCCATATGGCAGGTGACTCCGGGCGCATGGCAGCGACTGAGGGCGATGTTTTGACGTTAGTGTGCACCAGGAGGCAGCCTTATGCACCTCCATTCACCCGTTTCCCTAGCTAGATAGATTAGGTGTATTTAGGTGTTTTTAGGTGGCCCACGCTAATATCATTCGCAATAAATAGTATTTTCTATTCGAAAAACACCCATATGCTGCGAGATACACCCAAAAACACCCGTATACGTCTACATACGCCCCAGTACACCAGGATCCACCCAGTGCACCCCAGGTCGCTCCCATACACTCCGATGCACCCTCTATCCGCGCGTCCTGCGCCCGGATGCGCCCCTGTACTCTCTAGTCCACTGCTCCTGTAGACCCTCTCCTCGGCCCCTTCCTCCCATCCATTGTAGCTAGAATGAAAGCCGTATTAAAAGTTCAGAGCGAGGACGACAATACAGTATCAAAACCCACCGTCGAGCGATGATCACAGCTCTTGATCCGGAAGCCAAACGCCAGACGCGTCGCGTCGCGTCGAAGGCACGCAGAGATCGAGGAGAGGGTATGTCGAGCTCTGTGTGCCGTCAGTTGGAAGTAATTAGTACGTTATCCAACAGTTTATATGTGTCACTCACATTGGCATATCAAACGAATAGCCACCAAGGGCTCTACTACGTGTCCCGCTCCCTTAGACATTAGGCAGCGCCAGTCACGCAGGAGCGCGAGGTAGGGTATTGTTAGGAGTGCGTTAGTATACCTGTCGCATAATTAGATAATTAGGTATATAATTTTTCGGATAGCAAGTATGGAGCGGTACGTACCGTGAAATTCAAGTTTGTAAAGTGCCTGGGCTGGAAGGGAGAGGGTCATAATGGGCACCACGACATAAGAAAACAAAAGTAACCACCTATCTCAAATCAAAACATGCGCATATATCCACCAAATCATCACGACGGATGTTGCTCTTGCCTGCCTAAGACCGAGATAATGGTTGGCTCGACATGACAGATGACATGACTTACGCGTTCGCCCGCCGCGGTCTTGGCGCTCGTTTCCACCGTTAACTTACAGTCTGGCGCGCTGCGCGTCGCGTGCGGAGGAACACCTGTTAGGCAGTGGCAGGCCTGTGAGCGGAAGTATAATGACGCAGAAGGCATTCCAAAGTTAGAAATGTCAAGAAAGAATGACTATTACAGATCTCACGATTAGAAGCGCGCATACATGGACAAAAACACCGTAAGAAGGGCTTTTCCTGCCTACAAAACAATCGGCACATGAGTATGGCGAGTTCGATACGGGAGGTAACTTACCAACGTTGGCGCCCCGCCGGAACATCTACCACTGATACCGGCAGGGCGGAAACAAGCAGCGAGACGGGGAGATGGGATGCATATGGGGGAGACGAGGAGATGGGGGGAAGAAACAAGTTGCAAGGAAGCCGTCCAAGTCAGTGCCGTTGTTTTTAAGACAGAGCAGGGCGGGGTGCGCACGCAACGGGATTGGTCGACGAAAAACAAGGTTCAGACTTTGATGGCGGGAGGCGTAGAAGCGCCCAAAGCCAGTCGCGGTATGTTTTCTTTCAACTCAAGCAAGCGAAATCAATCAATATATTCAGAAAGAGAGTAATAACACAAGCAAGTGAAGAAGAGATTTTCAGAATACATGTATTAGCATATGCTAATCCACTCGGAGGGGATACACCAAATGTCGCTGCAAGTTTCTACAAAGGACACGGCGGGTTCGGCGAAGAAAGCGCTCGAAGCTGGTCGCGAAAATGGAACGCTGGAGCTCGAGAGGGCGGGATCGAGTACGGGATCGGAGTGGTGCTGTGACAGGCAATGAGGGCGGGAAGCAAGCCTTCGTCGGATCTTGGGGACGGGCGGCTGAGTTCGAGGGCGCATCACGGTGTCCTGAGGCGACTCTCGGTGGCCGGGCCGCTCACTCGGTGCACCACGGTGCCTCCCGGCGCGTCCGGGCGATGCGGGTTCTCACTGGGTGAACATCCAGACGTCGATATTGAACCAGATCAATATCGCCGTAGCCGTCAATCGATTTAAGATTTATCAGGCGCGAAAGCTGCTACAAGAAACGACACTTGGCTACTGCACCCCATTGTAGACTTCGCGTGAATTCTACTTAATGCCTTGTCAACAAACGGACGTACATTTCTAACTTGGGTACTTCTTCAACTGGCATATGTTGTAGTCAATCGCTAAGAGTGCGCTTCCCAGCCCTGCGCTAGCCACACCTTCTCGGTAGCTACAACACTGTCCACAGCATCCAAAACCGTCTTGCGCCAGTCCGTGAATCTCAGGCCAAGTACCTCGATTGCCCTCGAGTTGTCCACGATGTTTGTCGGGTTCTGTGTATCGTTCTTCCATGCCTCGGACAGGCGGTCCTTCAGCTCGGGTCGCTGTTCCGCAACATATGCAGCCACCTCGCGCGGAACAAGCCACTCGCCACTCATAAGGATGCGCTTGCGGCCGACTTTCGCGGAGGGTGGCGCAGCTAGAGAGAGCACAAGACCTCGTGCGACGTCGCGCACGTCAATTACGCACGGCCACCAAATCAACGGACCGTCGCGTCGGAGGAGATCGTAGATGAACATGTTGGTGCTCAGTGCGTTAATTCCAGGTTCAGAAGCACGCCATTCGGGGGCGAAGGGCCCCAGGAAGAAGGTTGGGTTCACTGTCAGAGCAAATAATAATTCAGCCCAGCCCATGCCACGATAATCTTATGCGTATAATTTTATGCGTACCTGTGGTAACATCGATGCTAGGATGCTCGTCGGCAAACTTCCAGGCGAATTGCTCAGCGAGCGTCTTCTCAGCAGCGTATACGGTGCCAGCATCCGCGGATGGGTCCAGACCTTGCTCAAGGGTAACGGGATTCCAGTCTATACGAACGAGACAAATGAACAGTGAGACTTAGTGAGTACGCGTCCGTAAAGTGTAAGCTTCAAATGCTCATACCTTGATCCGTAAGAATGGACTTCTCCCCGAAGCGATGGGGAGGCCAAACAGTAGCAATACTGCTTACGATGGAGAATTTTGTGACGCCAGCTTTCTCGCCTTGCTCAAGGATATTGCGTGTGCCGTTGACACCAGCCTAAAACCAATTCAATATTAGCGAAGCGGCCCATAACCGTCGCACGTACCTGTATAGCTTCAGCATGTGTCGCTGAACGTCCGACCAGAGGCGCAGCGTTATGGATGACGGCCTCAACGTCTAGAGTCATTTATCAGTTAAATACAGTCTCTCAGTCTAAGTGTTGTAACTCACCTTTTAAAGCGGCCGAGTAGTCTCCATGGACCAAATCATCCAGAGGCACAATCTCGGCCTTGTTGCCGTATTGTGTGTACCATTCTTGCACAAAGGCAACCTTCTTCGAACGCACCGTCCTTCACGGTGTGTATGATGAGTGCTACAGTTGCATGGAATAGATATAGAATAATCACCCTCTGACACGATACCCAGCCTCAAGGAGCTGATGTACGATTTGAGCACCTAAGAACCCAGATACGCCGGTGACCTTGAGTGATTTGTCAATGAGGCAAAAATCCAGGGATATGGAGAAATCGACAGCAAACTCACCAGAATCAAAGAGTTGTTGCTCATTCTTGATGGTTGGGGTGCTTTCGGTGAGCGTAATGAGGAGCTGTGTGAGTGGCAGACGTTCTTAAATACTCTCGGACGACATCCAGGGCGACCGATATCATATGTAACAAGAAGATTTTGTTCTTTCGAAACCCAATAACGTATGTGATTAGAAACCTAGAGGGCTGAGATGTAAGGCAGCGTGTCCGTGCCCGAAGCAGGATATGCCCGCTCTGATGACAATATCTTCGCATAAGGCCCTTCGACTCTGCAACCTCCTCTATTGGACACACCTTGTAGTTAGACAGTAGATCATGCGTTAAAATGGGACGGAAGATCGTACGGCCCGGGTGCCAGTGCATAGCTGGCAGGTCATTTCGTTGGATTTCTTTCGCAGAAGTCAGACCAAAGATGGCCTAGCATCCAGCAAAAATGGCACGAATATATATGTTACGGAGTAGGTGGAGATAACCGCAAGACAGAGAGCGAAGAATGGCAGGAATGAATGGCCCAATTGTAGCATGAAGCCTCGGGGATGTGTACCGCCAGCATCGTCGCCGACACCGAGGACGTCCGCTTTGGTTGGGCGCCAAAGGTGTCTTGTTGCCTTTTCGGTCGTAGCTTTAAGCGCACACTGCGGCTGCGGTCTTCCATCATGTTGAACTGGGACTCTGACTGACTCTGACTGACCAGTAGCCACGTCTTGTTCTCTTCGAGAAATCGAATGCTACATTACTGCGCTCTTATCTTATTACTGCGCTTGGAATGCTTCGAGATCAGCCATGAGGTGTATGGTTTATGGTGCTGCGGGAATACAGCCACTGCTCTGTCTGTCAGAAGATGGTATGTCGAATATCGTTCCTAGGCGTTAGGTGTTGCCATATTCATTCTTTTCAGCGAGACTAGGACGGCGTTTGCTCTAAAGGAATCTCTGTGCTGCGCTAACACAGCACTTGACTCTGACTTCCTGCCTCGAGGCTTGCTACACACTAATCCTAGCTAAAGGTTTTGTTCTCGCCACGAGATAGTTGCTGATGTCGTTGGGTTCATAGCAATCCTGTCTATACTTCAGGCTGAATTTCAGTCGTCTCATGACTTGTTCTTTCAGAGCTTGTATTCCCGCGTCAGTAGGGAACTTAGGATGCTTGCATATAAATACCGGACACCGGGCAATGAGAGCGAGGCACGTACTCGTCTTCACTTCGTATCGCGACGCGTCATTACTATGGCTACCAATATCCCTAACGATATAGCCTCTACCGAGTATTCCCGTCGCCGAAAGGCACTTTTCGAGCTCATCAAGGCACTCCGTGACTTGGGGTAAGTCTCTTCATCTTATGTGCATGCATACTCTAAAATTGTGTTTACAGTGCGGATGCCGAAATTGGCCGTCCTCGTATCGCAGTCATCGGCGGTCAGTCCGGTCAGTAACTTTTATTTACCCCTAGCTGGCAGTCGATAGTAATATGTCAAGTTACTAGCCGGCAAAAGTTCCCTCGTGGAGGCAGTGACCGGGGTGAGTCCTATCGATTCTGCCGTTTCTTCTCACTGAAAATATTGTATCTACAGATCAAGGTTCCTAGAGACAGCGGCACGTGCACACGGTGAGCACGACTTTTGGCCATATGAGATTCTCTGCCCACTCACATTGTTATAAGATGCCCTATGGAGTGCTCCATTCGTGGCGGAGCATCTTCATGGTCCTGCAAAATTTCGATCATGAGGGTACATAGCATCAACAGCTCCAGGAGCGCTGTTACGCCGTTTGGACCCGTCATCACGGATAGGAACGACGTGGAGGCTCACATACGGAGGGCTCAAGCCGCAATACTTAGCCCGCATCGCCCTCTAGATTCATTCTTCAATAAATCCCGCGAAGAACTAAAGGACATCCTGGAACAAGATGACCAAGCACTTTCGTTCTCCGAAGATGTCGTAGTAGTCGATATAGAGGACCCTGACGGTACAGATTTGTTCTTCGTGGACCTTCCTGGTAAATATATATTTCTCGCTCAATGGACTGAATCTTACACTGCCTAGGCCTCATACAGAACGCCGATACGTCAGATATTGAGACGGTCAAGACCCTAGTCGAACAGTACATAGCAGATGAGAAGACCATGATTCTTGTCACGATTCCCGCAAGCGGTTTGTATTTTCTTATTCAATGTTCGACTTGCAATTGACGTAACCACAAGAGGATCTGGAGAACGTACAAGCCATCAAATTAGCAAGAGAGGCTGACCCTGAGGGGACTCGGACCATTGGTAAGATCGCGTCCTTCATGAGCACTCCTGATGAATAACTGTTTCTCTCAGGTGTTATAACCAAACCCGATACCCTCACCGTTGGTGCAACCAGTGCCAGGGAGAAGTGGCGGAAGATCTTACAAGGGCTTGACAACAAGCATGCCCTGCAGCACGGCTATTACTGTATCCGTCTTCCTGATGACGATGAGCGGGCCAATACCAGGGCAGAGATGGAACACATCGCTAACGAGTTCCTTCGCACTACCCAACCGTGGGCGAATCTTCACGGCACAAACCGTCTTGGAGTTGGTGCTCTCGTGTCCTACATCAGTGCGTTGCTTATGCGTATCATCGAGGAATCGTACGTGGTATTTTTGGTGAAATCCGATCCTTGTCTCTAAATTTTTCATAGTCTGCCGGAGATTCTCAAGAACCTCCAGGCCCGCATTGCAGCATGCGAAGACGAGATGTCAGATCTTCCGGCACCGAGGACCGTCGATCCAGCAACCGAGATTTTGAACCATGTCACGGCTTTCTGCCAAGGCTTTCAAGCCATTGTGGCTGGTAGAAGCGAGAAGAAGACTTTTGTGCACCGTAATAGAGCGGTCTATCGATCCTTCGCCATCGCGATCCGCAGGACTGCGCCAAACTTCCAACCATACGATAATCTCGACCGTTGGCGTTTGAAGCACGAACCAGAATATCTGAATGACGAAGTGCAAGAACCAGAGCATCTTGTCATGGATCCGGTGGGCTTGTATGAGGTGCGCCGAGTCATAAAAGAGTACGTGCATTCATGCATGATGCAATATGAGATTGTCATGTCTAGGTCTGACGATTATTTCAGATCTATCTCCTGGGAGTTGCCTAGGAACACGCCCTACGACGCTAAAATCGTTCTTATCAAGAAGTTCCTGGACTTGTGGCCCAAGCCTACTAGGCACTGCTTTGATAATATCTGCAAGATCGTGATGGAAGCAGTTAATGAACAGATCACTGAACAATTTGCACGCTTCAGACGTCTCGAGAGTCACGTAGGGTAAGCAGTTGTATTACGTCCGAGTCGTGAATACCTTATTAACGAGAATTCAGGTCTCTCATACGCACACATGAACTCCATATTTTCGATATGTGTTACACGGCAGTCGGAGAACTTTTGCAAAGCGAGAGTTCACTACTTTTCACACAAAACGACCATGATCTAGACTCAGCGTACTACAAGTGGCTCAACATCTATAAATGTGCCCGACGAAATCCGAATAACACTTACTTCACGCTGCCGAACACCTCAGCAGAAGAGGAGGCTGTTGTGGACGAACCCTCCGAAGCTTCTTGGCACGAGGAAACGGAAGCTCCTGCACATCCCATCCTTCACTCGTACGCACATGTGAAGGGACGCACACCAACGGAGACGGCACTTGATCTTCTATCCCAGATCGGCTATGTTGATCTGACGGAGAGAGACCTCGTACGCTTGCACCCACCTGACGCCTTCGACGAAGAACTCTGCGTTATGGCAGATGTGCGTGCTTACTTCCAGGTTGCGTACAAGGTGCGCATCTCCCTGCTCTTGGTGTATTCAAAAGCCTGACTGTCTCCACTATGCAGCGCATCATCGATAATGTGCCGCAAACGATTCACCACGCGCTGTGTCACAAACTTGCGGAGAGCATGCAAGCCTTCCTGCTTGGCCAGCTACAGCTCAGCGCACCGGATGCGTCGGAGCGGTTCAAGGATTTGTTGGCGGAGGATCCGCAGTTCGAGATCAAGCGCGAGGAGTTACGCGAGCAGATAACTCGGCTGAAGGATATCAAGGCGAACTTGGAGAGGGTATGATGTTCTTGACGGTCAAGCCCAAGTGGAGATCATCTGTGTTTTGCTTGCAGACTCCAATGTAATTGTTTTTGGAACTGACGATACAATGCGAGACAGCGCGTCGAGAGTGATTCAAAAACTGTATGTACATCGCAAAGGCCACAGATCGTTCACGTTGAGTGTAGACTGTTGAAGTCGAGCTAAGAATGCCTGGATATAACGTGTGGAAACGTATGATATTGAATACAATTTACGGGTTCAAGTAGTGTCGTAAGGTAGAAGTTTTAAAAGAATGATGAAATGTATCCTCTGCAGCGACGACAAAATAGTGTCCGTGTTAGTAAGTGTGCAGGATATAGTCCTCGAGCTCGCGAGGCCAGTGCTTGAGCGTCGCATGGCGAAGAGTAGTCAAACTTCGATATACAGCATATATTCGTCCTCATCCTCACCGATCCTTCTTGCTTTCCGCCTCGGTCGCTATTGCGGACGGGACATCACCCAGTGCCTGGCCAACGCGTACCTTCTCGCCCGCGGCGACGGTAAACTGGAAGTCCTTCGGCGCCTCGAACACGAGCACTATTGTGCTTCCGAGGCAAAACCCGCCCATCTCTTGCGCTTTGAGCAGAGGTTGCCCATCGAGTACGGGTGACGCGGCCGAGTATACGGCTTCCGTGTAGGTACCTTGCGGGTGGGCACGCCGTGGGCCGACATTCGTGCGAAGGTCCTGCGTGACAGGCGTGGTATGAGTAATGTACATAAAAAAGCAAAGTCAATGACATACCTTGTCAAAGTCGATCTTGATGCTCCCGACATTGGTCGCACCGACAGGGACCATGCTGAAAAAACCATGTTTCCAGCGGCCGAGTAGTGCGACTCGTTCGTTCAGCACGAAAAGATTCTGCAGACGCTTTGCCATCCATGGCGAGACGGAGAACAGATCACCTGTCATCACATATGGTTCCAAGTAAGCCACATCCCGCAGAGAATTTGAAGATCCATACCGACGAAATGCCTCCGCTTTTCGACGACCCACGCAGTGGGACTGTGGAACCGGTGGTAATCTCCAGGAGCAAGGTAGATCACAGTGAAGAAAAGTGCATTGCCTGGCTTCACACGGCTCACCGACGAGCTGCCGCGGCGTTCCAGCGCGGGTCGAACGCCAAGTTGTGCAGCGACCGACGCGTCGTGTGCGACGACTTCGGACATCGTGCCTTCCTGCGAAACTGATGCATCCGTTCGCTCACCAAACTTCTTCGATGACGCCGAGGCCGCTCCGTCCGCTTTTGCTTCCTGAGCCTCTGGACGCGGAGTACTGGTGCCAGACGACGCAGGGGAGTTGTGCGCGGATGTACCGAGGAGGTCGTGCAGACTGTACGCAATGCCGTTGATGTCTGCGAATTCCTTGTCGTCGACGGCAGCCATCTCGCGCGTAGGGAACTCAACATTCATGCGCTGCGCATAGCCAGTCTCGACGCCGAGCAGCGCGTCAAGGGAGTACGTGCTGCCCTTGACCTGTTCAACGCGGCCGCCGGTGATAGTGCCAAAGTGCAGGATGCGTCCGTCAGCCGGGCTGACGAGCACGACGTCGGCGACAGGTCTCGCGCCGTCCTTCAGTCGGCGGTAGAAGAAGTCGCCGAGGCTGGTATACTCCTTGAGATCTTTTTCGACCTCGTCGAGGTTACAGCCGAATATCCAACCGTAGATGCGGAAGCCTGCGGGCCGCGCCCAGACGGGCAGTTCGAGCGAATTTACGTAACCCCATACACGGGAGAGGTTTCGTAGGGGAAGTGCGCCGATTACATGGACCTAGAGGGGGGTTAGGAATTATGAGACCACAGGGGACTGGCAAGGAGAGCACGCACATGCCAGGGACCCTTGAGCTTGACGACCTCTCTGCCTTCCTCATCTACGACCACCTCTCTTCCGCCATATTTCCTGCGATATTGAATCATAATGAGGAGCAAGGCTCCCACTGCAACAGGTAATGGATACCATTTCGTTGGGGTATGTTTCCAAGCGTTCGCGAGCCGTTCTAGAGAATATAATTCTCGTTTTACCAACTAATCCTGGGGAATGGTCGTATGAATGCACGTACGATAATACGGGATCTCTGGGCCGCCAAACGGGTCTGGAGGCGCGCCACCCTTCGAAGAGTAGAATCGACGGTTCGCGTGGCGCAGGAGGGCTCCTCCCCCTCGTATACAGCGTCGGATTATGCGTGAAGAAGCATTTTGACCATTGGAGACAAGGCCGCTGCTAAGGTGGTACTTGCCGTTGACGAGTTTCGCTTTGAGACCTAGCATTTAAAACATGAACAAGAAATAGATGTATAAAAATCCACTAGAGCCTTGAAAATTGAACGGAGCGGTGGTCGTGGTCGGTCGTGTCCGGGCGGTGGTCGTGCAAGTCCGCGGCAAGTCCCAGACGACCTGAAGCGATCTCGGTGGGCTGAGGTGGCGCACAGAGGCATAATCACGTGCATCGCGTCGTACGAGCGCCCGAATGCACTCAGAAACATCTCATAAAATAATCTGCTCACTTTCTGCGAGGTCGAGAAGTGCGTGGAGGGAAGAGGATAACATATGTCCGCAGTTTGAAGCGAAGATCAATCATTCTGGACGAGGTCTGCGAGATTCACAGAAGATGCTGCCCATCTAGCATCAGATTCAGACGTATATTATATTCCTCCTCGAGCCCCAATACACGGTTGGTTTTCAAGATGACTGCGGAAAGTGTCGAACGAGCAGGCTCACAGCTGCACCTCTTCGTTCTCGTACACGCATTTTCGGGTTAGGGTTTATTAATTTCACCTTAGGGTCTACGACATGGCGTCTATCCCTGCAGCCATCCTTGTTTCCACGGTTCATCTAGGTTCTTGCATACCGCTGTCTGGTAATATGGACGTTGACGATAGGGCACATACTTCGAAACACAAGCGATCCCGTGACAAGGGAGACAGAGATCACAAAAAGAAGCGACACAAATCCGACAAGGACAGTTCGAAGCGCAAGTCCAAGGACGCGCACAAAACGCGAATCGTGGATGACGATGCGGACGAAGATATGTGGATGGAGAAGAATATTGACATGGATGGGGAAACAGTGCGTGCTTAGCACCGGAGTCTCGAATCAACTCATCATGTATCTGATAGCCCATTGTGACTAACATACCTACTGCTGAGAGTCTGAAACTTACGTCTCGGGCTACGACACAATCTGGAGATCCTCCTCTTCCACCCTCTGTGGCGACGGAAACAACCCTGAGGAGAGATGAGTGGATGCTAGAGCCTTCAATGACACCGCCAATCCCTGCTTCTACTTCACGCGCCGCACAGCGTTCCATGGAGGGGGACGAAGCCCTCACAGAAGAGTACGGGGAACCTTCAACTAACGCGCGCACAGCTGCTGGTGGTGTGGACTTTTTCTCCTCTCTTGGCACCGAACGTAAGAAGAAGCCGATCCCGAAGCTTGAAGAGGTGAACTCTTCCTCGTAGTGCCTCATGATGTAATACTCACTTCGCCCTAGCCCAAGGTTAGTCACAGAGAGTTGAACGTTGCCCTCAAAGAGGGAAAGTCACTTGACGAGTATGCAACACCTCCGCCAAAGGCTGTAACGCCTGGTGGACCCGGCTCGCAGTGGCGCATGATGAAGCTACGGCGTGTTCTCGAAACTGCGGAAGAGGAGGGTCGTCCCGTCGAAGAAGTTGCTCTTGAACGGTTTGGCTCGCTTGAAGAGTTTGAAGAGGCTAGAGAGGAACGACAGATACTCGACGAGCGCGAGAGCCGACGTTCTGGTAGAGGCGACACCGGAAAGGGCAAAGGAAAGGGACGCGAAACTGAGCCCGTCAAAGGCTTTATGTTCACCGACATCAATGCCAGCAACGCCTCCAGTCGTAGCTCGTCCTTCCGTCGTCCAGATTTGGGCGGTACCCCTACTCCATCAACGCCTTCCCCGGCAGAAGGTGCTGGTGTACGTGGCCGGGCCTCCGCTATTCGATTACAAGACCAAGGTGGCACAGGCAGTCCGCTCGCTCAGGCACATACACCCGTACCTTCTGTAATGGCACCCGCACCACATCTCGCAACTATCAATAGGCGTCGCGCGCTCTCTCCCTCTTCGCTCAACAAGCTCCAGGCGAAAGTTCTCCGTGCAAAATTGATGAACGCACCTAACGCTGGGGCCCTGGAAAAAGAGTACGATACAGAGGTTCGACGCGCGAACGGCGAGGATGTTAACGAAGAGGGAGGCGGTGACGGCGGTGTACAAACGACCGTTGAAGTCCTACCAACGCTTGATGTACACGGGCGACTGTACGACGTTGGGCAAGGTCGCGATGATGCCGCCCTGCCACCAGGGAACAGACGGAGGGACAAGGACAAGGTGCGTGTGCTCTGTATGCTTTCTGTACGAATGAATCAGAACGAACATTCAGGTCGAAACGCGCGATCCGAAGACGGGTGAGCTCGTGCGTGTGAACGCGGACGACGACAATATAAGCCTGGGAGAGATGTTGAGACAGGAACGGTTCGGAGCTGGCGCGGCAGACCAAAAGAATCTGGATGCTCAGTTTGCGAGAGCGATTGCGACGGACGGTGGGTTTGCGGTGAGTGTTCTCTTCTAGTGTCACAAGTGGTGAATGACTTAAAACATGTAGGCGGACCTGGACTATATGGACGAAAACGCAGAGAAACTTGCTCGTCAAAAGATGCGTTCAGACGCAATGAAACGGCAGTTTGCCATAAATGGTACGTGCAGAGGACAAATCGTGTTCACCAAGCAAGCATACTGACTGTAGCTAGACTACAAGCGGACGCAGAAGGTCCTTGCGACATGCAAATTCTGCTTCGGTGAAGACGACTCGCTACCAAAAGCACCTATAATCGCTATGGGCACCCGCGTATACCTCTCGTGTACAATGACGGAACCACTTGTGGAGGGACACTGTTTGATTGTGCCCATACAGCACCATCTGACAATGTTGGAGGGCGATGACGACGTATGGGACGAAGTCCGCGTAAGCCGTGCTCCTATAATGGTGGGTTAGTGAATGCTAACGTCTCGTTTCATACTTCGTAGAATTTCATGAAAAGCCTTATGCGTATGTTCGCGGAAGAAGACAAGGGCGTCCTCTTCTATGAGACTGTCATATCCCTCAAGAAGCAGCATCATACTTACATCGAGTGCGTCCCATTACCCTGGGAGCAATTTGATGTCATTCCAGGCTACTTCAAGGTAGGGTCCACGCGAGTTCTCACAGCCCCGCAAACCCCGCATACTAAAATCGACATTCGCAGGAATCAATTCTTATGTCGGAGATGGAATGGTCCCAGCACAAGAAACTCATCGACTTCTCCGCGCGCCCAGGCGGGTTCCGCCGCGCGATGGTGCCGAATCTGCCCTACTTCATGGTCCAATTCGACTACAAGGGTGATAAAGGTTACGGGCACGTCATCGAAGGTGTCGACGACGCCGCGGCTGCGGGCGACGAAGATGGCGCAATTGACGAAGGCGAGAAGGGTGGTGGAGAGTTCCCGCGGTGAGTGTTTTGCCGTTTGTACGGCGACCCTATCGCTGATCGCTGGTGCGGGGCTGCAGATACTTCGCTGGTGAGATCATTGGGAACTTACTTGACATCGAGCCTCGCGTTTGGCGACATCCCCGACGGATCGATTCGCATCACAATAAGGAGCGCGTGGCGAAGTTCAAACGGAAGTATGACCAGTACGACTGGACCGGCCTGATTGGCAAGTCATAGTCGGGGTTGAGATATGAACTTCTATCCAGGATCCTCCCGGAGCCATCACATAGCTACAAGCTTGGAATTCGCTTTTTTGCTACATATCCCAACGATGCACGTAAGGGGCGCCCAGAATATACATCTGCACTCTGAAAGCCCAGCATCAAAGTACAGGTACAGTATGTTTGTGGTCAAAAGATGAAGCAGCCCCCTCCCCCGAGTACAGACAATAGCTTGATACAAGATTGGATCCTGGTATATGTCAGAAGGTAGATCAACACGGTCAAAGTCTCTTCTCTTTTCCTCTAGATCGTAAGACTTGTGGGTGTCTACGGACGAACAAGGCCGGCCTCGAGTCCCACGTGTTTTGGTTTTGGACTCAGTGGCAGAGCACGGACCAGTCCTCGAACGCCTCTTTGCCCTCCTGGATCGCCGTGAGCTTGTCAAAGATCGCATGCGCGATAGGGCCCATGGACCCCTCCTGTTTCGGTAGCAGGATCTCGCCATCGTTCTCCATGCCGATGCGTCCGATACCTGCGACAACGACCGCCGTACCGACGGCAAAAGCCTCGAGGAGGCGGCCGCTAGCGGACCACTGTGCGAGGTCAGCCATCGTCATGGTCCGCTCCTGTGCGTGCAGCTTGACGCCGCTGGGCAAGTTCAAGATGTCTCCTGACGCACCGTGCGCCGCTGCTAGACGCAGCACTGAATCGCGCGTTACGCCGGGGAGAATTGTGCCGTCAAGAGGAGGTG
The DNA here is from genome assembly GCA_005298045.1 of Pleurotus ostreatoroseus. Lineage (NCBI taxonomy): Eukaryota > Fungi > Basidiomycota > Agaricomycetes > Agaricales > Pleurotaceae > Pleurotus > Pleurotus ostreatoroseus. The sequence goes on from SWBT01000168.1 coordinate 14,195, forward strand.
TGATCACATCGATATCTGGCGACGCGGGGACCAGCGGGAGGATAGACCATCATTATGCGGGAGCTTATGACAGATGAAAGGACTTACCTCCGTCCTCGCGCTTGACAGCTACGAAGAAATTCATCGCGCCGGCTTCTGTGATATGATCACCGATGAGCCAGAGAACTTGGTCATAACCCTGCTGGTTCGCCTCCTTCTGTGGCTGGAACGTCGGGGAATAGTTCCCGCTGAGCTTGAACTCGCCAGTGCCACCAGGCCACGAGCGGACTTGCTTGCCGACCGCCTTCAGCGAGAGCATCCGCGCGCCAGTGCGGAAGTAGGGGCCGGTCGGACAGCAGACGACGTAGAGAGTGGCGTGATCTGAGGCAGCGACCCCGAGAACTGTGAGGTGGAGCAGATCAGTCGTATCAAGGATCGTAGTGGAATTGCATGAGAGCTCTCACATGCACGTGTGCCGATGAGAGTGGGTCGGATGTATAGGCTGTGGCCAGCGACGCGTGGTACCCATCGGGATTCGAGAGCAACGAGCTTTTTGATCAGGTCGAGGAGTTGGTCCGTGTCGAACGCAGGGAGAGATAACCGGTCGCGTGAACGCTGCATACGAGCCATGTTCATTTGTGGACGGAACAGCCTGATTTCGCCGTCCGGACCATAATATGCCTACGTTGCGCTGATGAGGAGGTGGCGCGAGTGGAGACAAAAAATGGCACGGACCTTCATGCCCTCGAAAAGGTTAGTCGAGTATTGCAGGCACGAGCTAATGGGGTCAATTAGCAGAGGTCCGTAGGGTTTGATGACGGGATCCGTCCAGCCGGTTTCGGGGTGATAGTCCACGACGAGCATATGGTCCGACATCGTCTGAGAACCGGTCAATGTTGTGAGTGCTATAAACAGCGATGCAACTCACATGGCCGAAGACAAGGGTCTCTGGAGCAGGTATGGGCTTGAGGGTCTCTGCTGCAGTGATTTTGAGCTTTGATGCCTGAGGGAGGAGGACTTGGTCAATCCACACTCTGGCAACAGGTATTAACGCGACTCACGTCCAGAGGTGCGACTCGAGAGGCCTCGGACGTATGTCCATTAGCAGGAGCGGTGTCGATCGCCATGAGCGTGCCAAGCTAGTTGCAGCAATAAAACTCGGTCTCGATATGTCCTGGAGAGTAGTGCAGACGAAGCAAAGAGCAGGTAGCCTCACAGCAGGTAGACAAGTAAGATGGTGGTCTGGGGGAAAGTTAGGTCGCAGCGGAGTCAATTTATTGTGGAGGTCATGTTTCGCACGTAAGACGCGCAAAATTTCATCCACCTCTGCGTCGATCACGAGAACAGTTCCTTGAGTCGACCTCTACATACAATCCTCTTTGCATTTTAGGCCGTCAATCCATGAAACAGCAAACTCGGTGCCTAAGGAACGCCGAAACGGTGGTGGTTGTGGTGCGAGATGGAGAAGACGGCACATGTCCACGTTGAGCAAGTAAAGTACCTGAGAGACGACCATAGCTAACTGAGATCATCTATGGGCGCTAATCGAAAACACGAGCCATCCTGGGGTAAATTCTGGAGGGCAAAATAGCCGAAAGTGGGCTTGGCTTAATGAGCTTCGAGAGCAGAGCACGACAGCCGAATGCTTATCTTGGGGATTTTTCAGTGAAAAAACCACGAAAGGCCCACTTCAACATGATAGTGGGCGAGCAAGCGGTGACCTATCACACGAGGTATAGTAATCTTTGTCTGAGTTTGAGATCTTCAGACGTAGCTACCCATTTACATGATACTTGGATGAGTCCCGCCTGGGGCAATCATCAATCATCTGCGCCACTGCCCAATCTTTTCATTCTGCGGTCTTGTGCAGCGAGAGCCAGCATTTGATACCTGACGATGTCGCGATGCAGGGATATAGAAAGGTATCGCTTGGAACCGTATAAGTCCCTCATGTCAATTACATCCGTTTGGGACAATTGTCGTCTCACAGCTAGCTGCACTTCTGTTCAACCGCAGTCGTTGTGCGGGTAGAAGTCCCGAGCCGCGCTGTGTCTGGCGGGCTACCGGGCTGAAAATCATGGAAGAAGGGTTGCGTGACGGAGGTTGCGACCGTTAATGCTTCCGTCGGCATCCCTAAACGTCGAAGATTCAAAAGCACATGCGAGCCCTGTGGAATCATCAGGTAAATATTCGAATATGGAACCTGACAGACTCTTACCGCGAAGGACATGACGGTCATAGCCCAGCTAAAGGATCATACATAGTGAGTCAATAATTCAGCGATGTAGTGGTGATTTCATGACTTACAAATACCCCATTCCCACCAGGGGGGTATGACTGAGTTTGTACATGAGAGTGTTGAGTAACAGAGCGACTATGGACAAACGATGAGAGGGTTTACGGCGAACAGGCGATGTATCACAGACGAAAAATGAGAGCAAATGCCCAAGTGCCATCTCGCACGAAGATGAACAGGACGGATCGACGGCCAATGGTTCTTGAGACACCCTGAAAGAATTTGTACACAGTGAGAATGAATAGGAAGGTCTCAAATACTAGTGATGAGAGCCTGTATCGAAAATCGATTAAAACAAAGCTCACAGCGACTTGATATAGACACCAGTAAGACATGAAGACGTTGGGTGCAGATGAGACGAGGCAATCCGGTGTAAATGTCATCTTCGGGAGGACCATTGCCAAGGATACGATCATAATCGTGATTTCCGCTATGAACGCGAGTATGATGACCTAAAGCATGGTTTTGTTATGGTTATATAGGATGTAGACTGAATAAATTGCAGCGTTACTATTCACAGTTGATCGAACGGCAAGAACTGATCACTTACGCCGGATGACGAGGAGGACTTCCACTACGAAAGTGAGAAGTTCCATGAAGATGAGTTGATAATATACCCAACCTCTACATCCGATCGTAGAAAAGCGGGCGCCAGTACCCAAGGTTAGCACGGCACTGTATACCACGACAAATGAGAAACATTCTTGTCACGTCATGGTATATGATTAACCCTCCATGAAGTATCGGCACATAACGGACGAACACGTATGTCCATTTCACCCACGAACGAGGGCGGCTATACACAGTGGACCAGTAAGTGCGTGCTCGAAGTCATTTAGAAGACACGCACCGCCAAATACAATCAATCTATCGAGTGTCGTCAGCGAATGCAGACGTTTGAGCTCGTTAAGCTATGCACCTCGATATCGAAGTGGACAATCAAATCCCAAGTTATCCACGAGATCGCGCCAGCTAGCGTGCACAGCATCGATATCATCAGCCCATATCAGCAAGAGCAGCGGAGAAGACGCACCTCCGGCGTACAGCACTTGTCTAGCATACTCGATATCATACATCGTTACCTTCGGGCGTGCACCAGCAGCGGTAGAGGCATACGTTTCACGGCTCGTTCGAAGCGCCGACTTTGCTCATAAACCTAGTACACGGAAGCAGTCAGTAGTCGGGCATCCATGTCTGTACACCACGCACGTCTGAGTTCTGATACCGATAGAGCTTCATCTTATCTCACCGACTCCGGTATTTTCCGCCATGTAATAGCAAGTGCCGAATCTAAAAGTGCAACGAGAGGTACTGACCTGTAGGAACCAAGCACACGTGCCGCCGTTCCCACGAGAAATCGGTAATTGCGCGGTCTGCGCCCGTGTTTTAGAAACTTACTGGACATTGTGGCACGAAAGGAGAGACAGAGCTTTGGAAGAAGGCCTGTCGTGTGTTCTCGTGACCAACTTGCTGAGTGAGAGATAGTGATTCAGGCATCGAGCGCATTGAGCCCAAATAGTGGACCTCTTAGTGACTGCTAGAACGAGAAGATAGAGATATAAACACAGCTCGACAAATACAACTCGTGGAAGGTCGACCCGTGAAACTGTGAAGGGGGTTAGTCTGAACTAGGTGCCAACATCATGAACGTGCTCACCTTCCATTGAGCCCTCAAAAGTTTAGATTGTTTTAGATGCAAGCCATGAAAATGTAGGCAGCATGTTTTCCATAGCGTTGAATCGGTGAGGAATGCAGCGTTACAGTAACGATGATGGCAGTACCACTGCCGAGTACGACAAATCTTTGGCGCCATCGAGCGGCATTCCCAAAACGGGCTTCTTTCAACACGTGTGTACGGATCAAGGGCGGGAATCGTTTTGTGGCGTGCAACTGAACACAACTCAGACCGTGTACGTACCGTGTACCGCTGTTCTACTGCACACTGCCACGGTAAGGATTCAGCTTCATATGACAAAAGATATTCATGAATAATTCAGCAGCGATGAGATACGAGCATGACACGGGTTTAAATCGGTCAGATGCGCGCTGGCAACAAGGTCAGGAGCAAGCCAAGATATCCATAGAAAGATATCACTACCTCTGTGCAGCACTCCAGTGCAAATACATCATCAAGCAGGTCCTGGCGACTGACTCTATGCACCGAGCCGTATACCATGGCCGAGGCCTGGTTTTCGATGCGTACATGGCATACCCCCTAAAGCCAGTCTACGGAATAAAATGGTCTTCTGGTCCAGACGGAGCCTGCGGTCCACAAGTTATGCATTGCTGCGTTCAAGCTTATGAACGCAGCTGGAAGTGCATGGAGGGGGAGATACTGTACATGGTGGCCGAACAGCAAGAGTTTTGGCACATGATGCGGAACTACAACTCTCCTAACGGTACTATGGGTCGATCAGCGTGGGATGAGCTCTTCGTGAGGCTCAAACAGACGGGTTATGATAAGGGTATAATTCCTTGCATGGTAGGCGACGCAATAAAATACGCAGTTTATCATGGATATTGACCAGCATGTCTAGTTCTACGCGAGGCAGGCTGGATGTCTGGATCCTGCCTGCCCCCTTCTTCACGATAAAGATGCAGCACTTGAATCGCGTAAGAAGGTGCTTGATGATAGACGTACCTTCTTGTCGTACCCGACGACGCGCGATATACCGATACGGCAGACGAAAGAATACCGTACCGGCCGTCCGATGGGGAAAGCTGCCCTCGCAATTGAAGATACCATCAGTCCATGCCGAGTAGCAACGATATGCACGAACCAAGACTGTTTGAAAGTCAAATGGCGGCCAGAATTAGCCGAGCACCGAGAAGACGAGGTCGATGTCATGATGCTGTGCTCGGTGTGCCGGATGAAAAACTACTGTTCGGTCAGTCTCTCTTATTGTGGTGAAGTTTACCCCCTGATCATGACTGCATATCTAGGCACCATGTCAGCGTGCAGACTGGAAACGTCATAAAAAGGAATGCAAACCTTATGAAGAAATTATTGACGATGACGATCTATGGACGACATTTGGCGCCAGGAAGGGAACAGGACATGTCAACGTCAGTTTTGACGAGTCTATGTGACAATAAGATTAGTCCAGTATGTACAGTACACATTCGTGTATGTTCGTTCAATACGAAAGTAAATACGTGAATAACCGAGCGTGACTACACGGTTTCGGCAAGACTGATACATGAGACAACAGGATGATGCGTCTGTACATCCGTATCATTTGTCATTGCTGTTGGCTCACCAATATGCGCCCCATTACGATTAGTCGAGGAGGAACTCCACATCAAGGATGTCAATCGCTCGGCCGTTGTCAATTGATCTCCAGCGCGCGCGCCGAACTTGCGAATATTCAGTAGGACGTGCGAGCCCTAAATAAACAAAATATTAGTCGACCTCCGTGGAAAGGATCTTCACGCTGACAGTCATAGATAACACACTGCACATCCATCTACCGTCAGAATGGTCAGCAACCCCTCAAATGTGACATATTTTTGGACGTACACATATGCCGCACCAGATCGGGCGTCGTAAGTGACTTGGTACATCAGAGTATTGATCAACATGCAAACTGAGATTTTGTTGAGCCTGAGCCAATTCAATGGAGTAGAAGCTACTAACCGAATATGAGAGCGAAAGCCCAAGTGCCGTCTCGGAAGAAGATAAACAAAATAGATTCCTTGTTCCGCGTAGCGTAAGAATCACAGAAGAACTTGAAGAGGGTCAGCATGAAGAGGGTTGTCTCGAATGCTAGGGCCGTCAGCCTGGGGGAGTCAGTTCGAGCGTAAGTAAGGAGATCAATACGCTTACCAGTACGCGACGAAGAGCTTCGGAGATGTTTCTATTTGGCAATCAATTGTAAATGTCTGCCTTGGTATGACGCGTGCAAGAATCGCAATGCAAACGGTTATGTCTGCTGCGAATAGCAGGAGCAATATTCGAGTCAGGACTTTCTGCCCGCTGTAAAGTGCAAAAACTAGACACCAATGAGATCAGAGCTTGCTGGACATAATCAACTTACCGCGTATTAGGAGGACTGTCTCGACAAGGATGGTCAGACCTAGCATGAAGCTAAACTGATATGCTATGAACAGTTGGCACATTTTGGCAGAAAATCGCGCTGTGAATAGCGAGTGGATGGTGCTGAGAATATCCGTCAGGACTACGACTCAATTATGACAAGGTGATGACGCACAGTTCATGCAGAAGAGGTGCATACCGGACTAACGCATATAACCATGTCACCCAGGACTTGGGTCGCCTGTGTATATTCGTAATTAAGCACGCGCCGGGCAGCTGTGCCGACAAACTTGCCGCCATATACATTCAACCTGAAAGAGGCAGAAGATCAGAAAATGATGTTCACACAGATGCAGGGCTACTGGCCTCCACGTCAACGTGAATAATAATGTCCCACGCAATCCATGCTAGTGGTACAACTAGTTCATGTTAGCCAACAGTGTAATGTACCCGTCAGAAAGCCCCTTACCGCACGCCAAGGTGATTTGTTGCTCCAGCGTCGAACTGGCGATATCCTGGGCCATTCGGGTCGTCCTCAACGGTCTTGTGGTATTATTGAAACAGGTACTGTCAAGAGTTTATGTATGCGAGCCGTAGTCCTTACACTTAAGTTCGGAGCGATGCCGATCGGATTGCGTGTCCTCACGACGTGAACTTCTCCGATTTCGTGGTAGTGTAGTGGAGGAACCCGCTGTCGAGCTGTCATAAGAGTGAACATCGGTGTAAACCGACCGGGAGATGCGATCCACACGATAAGCAGACCTAAACACGAGTCTTCTTCGGCATTGGTTACGTCGGGCGCCATACATCGAATAACTCCGAGGGGAAGCGGGCTTTTATGAAACTGGACCAATAGATGATTATACGTGTTGTGCTGCATAGGCAATCATTGGACACTGTACCTGTCGGCTCAGCGCTATAGGGAAGTGCAGATCATATTTTAGCGTATGAGCGCACTGCGCAATCTGGCAGGTCCCACTGAGGTCGACCACAGCTGATGGTTGGATGACTTGAGCGACAACTTCGATTTCGATCACCACTGATAATACAAGAATGACAAATTCTGAAGCTCCAAACATTAGCGGTTCATGTAGAATGCGAAGAGCGGAAGAAGTACGGTACGAACCTCAGTAGTGTCCAGTGCTATATGCATAGATCATTTAAACTTGTTAAAGGAGCGGCAAAGAGACAATGAAGATGGCGGCTGATCATCGAGAGGGTGTTGCCCCAGTTCCGTCTATGAAGTTATGAACAGCCTCGGATGTGGTGCATCATGCCAAGTGTACTGTGGTCAGTTCTAGCTAAGACTGATCTCATTCTGTTGTTTCGAAGACATGATGTCATGATCAAGGAAGACGATATATCGCAGAACAGCGACATGCCATAGAGGCCAGTATCTGCTTTACGCTGAGAGGGTTATCTGCTGGATGACAAGGAATCCTGCATATGTAACAACCGCTCGTAGTGGCAGAGACTCTGTAAGTGTTCAAACGTTCACGACTACGGCGAGTTAACCGACCTTAAGCTGGAAATGGGGTGTAAAACGCGTCCCGGGCTTTGAGGAGATGCTGTGCTTACACCTTAGCGGCGTTGGATCCGTGTGGTGGGCGATAAGTTATGAGGGGATGACTAACATGCCATTGGCACGCGAAAACAAGGCGGGATGTATACACCCTAGAGGCTAACGTAGTATCAATGTCGTAGTATGCGATAGTATCGTGTTGGTTCAAGACGCGGAAGACTGAGCCAAAGGACCATCCTCCGCGGTGTCAAGCGGCAATTCCCGACCGTTCGGATCAGGTGGCGCCCAGCGCATCAATTCTCACGCCGCTTCACTTCCTAGAAAGAAGTCAGGAGCCGGGTCCGCCAATACAACTGTGTCGGTTCTGACACGACTACCATCACTCTGACTCGTATATTCTCGAGCTCTCACTCGATTCATCGTATTCAGTCGCCTAGCAGAACTTAGGTCACGAATGATTGACACACGTCTGACCACATCTGTCGAACCGGGTCTGCGCGTGGGTACAGTGGTCGAAATCTTCGGATGTGTCTTCTGTAGGAACGCTCTGTTGGTCACTGCAGCCCAAGGGATGTCGTACACATGTCTCTCAAAGGATATCTGACTCCGTTATAAACGGCGATACAGGACCGTCCGCGTTGAAAGCGCAAGGAGGCTGGACATTCTAGTGAATATGTTGGGCCTTCTTCATCATTCTTAGGCGGCATTAACACGCGAACAGATTGTTGAACATAGATCATTACCTCAGTCGTATGGTCTTGGGAGGCCTTCGCGAGGTACATACGCGACAAAACTCACAAGAGTAGTCATTCTCTCCTAATGCGGTAGTACACATGCGTTGTTACCAACTTCCAAGCGCAGTCATGACAAGAATATATAAAGAGGGCTTGTTGCTTGAGCTACAGCAGCCACCAACTGCGGTCTCAGCCTTTCAGCACGCTCTCAACGATGTTCTCTCGCACTGTGTCCGCTGGCCTCGCTGGCCTTGCCTTCGCGTCCATGGGTAACGTCTTTGTTATCTGACGTTTTCTAAATAAATTAACATGCCTGTACAGTGGTCGCTCAACTTCCCGCCGGCTGTGACCGCAACCACACTGTGGTTCTCGGTGACACGTGTAATGAGATCTCAGCCTCCTTCAACGTCTCGACGTGAGCATCAGGTGCTCTCTCTCTACATTCAGTCCAGACGCTGATGCTAGAATTATTGCTATTATAGGTTTCAACTCAGTCACGTCAACCCGGGTATCAACACTGACTGCTCCAATTTGTTCGCGGGAGAGGTACACTTTCCGTCATCAACGGCTTCAACTACCCTGACCTTTTGCTATAGATCCTATGCTTAGGAGTTACTGGTCAAGACTGCACGAACACCACGGTTATTCAGCCCGGTGATTTCTGCCAGGAGATTGCTGACAACGCTGGCATCCCATTGAATGTTCTTTTGGCAAACAATCCCAACGTCGACGCTCAGTGTGATAACATCATCGTCGGGGAGGTGTGTTGTTCGGTTTGAATTATTTCACTTTTTGTTGACTTATTGATTTATTAGGTGTTGTGCACTGCCGGTAATGCCATTTCCTACAGTTGAGCCATGGGAAAGGCAGACGAGTCGGTCGTGGGTAGCTCGTAGCGGTCGATCGAAGTAGATTTTCTGGTTGATTTACGAATGTAGCAATCCAGTAATAAACCGATACATCCGAATCTATGAATTGAGTACAGTCGTAAACAGTGAGCCATCGAGCAGTGAGTGAGCTGCTTGATGTCTTTGAACTTTCGTGCGGCGCTGTCTGAAGACGGCATTGCCCGACGCTGGTCTGGCCAGTTTCGGCGCCAGATACATGCGCTCACGTGCCTCATGATCGGTTGGGACGAGACGCGTCGCGTCCTGGTTCATTTACGACCCTCATCGTTCAACACCCATACTCAACTCTTCATCATTTTCTGCCGCTCTTAAGATGCCACCGAGACGACAGCCGTCAACCCGGACTACTGCGCCAAAGACATCGGATGCCACGCGAACAGTGCCGATACGAAACCCAGCTCGGAGAACAAAAGCAGCAGCTGTGCCAGACTCTGCGGGGGAGGCTGTCGACCTAGCCCGCGCAATTGACGAGAAGCTCACTGTCGAACCTAAAGTAGATACTAAGACGACTTTGATAGGACGTCGTGTTACGAGGAACAAGGGGGAATCAACATCATCACTTCCGGCGTCTTCTCAGACCAGAGAACAGCAGAGGGCACCCGCGAAACCGACGGTTATTCGCAAATCCAGAACAAAACACGAAGTCGCGGCTCAGGATGACTCTGAAACACTAGCAGACGAGCTCAAGGCGAAGCTTACTATCACTCCACAGTCCGTCGAGGAGCGGTCCTTGGACGCTATGCGGGCTATCAACAGTGCGTCCAAAGGCTTATCAAGTGCCATTCAATCCGGATGGACCGCTTCGTGCGATCGGACAACCTCTCCTACCCCGCACAAGGCGTCAAAGGCATCACCGTCAACTCTAACGACTGCGATAGAACACTTTACCAGCGCTAAGCACAGCTTGCAAACTTTGCGAAGGACAAAGCCCTGTAACATGGACACCGAACGTGCTGCAAGCAGTATTGTCGGTAAATTAATTAGTTTGGAAATGGTGCGTGTATTCATTCAAATAGCCTTGGGGATCTTCATATACAATTATACGTTGTCAGTTTGACTATGCTCTGGAAGCCCTCGCCGATATGCGCCTATCTATAACCTCGCTATATGCTCATGATGAACGAACAAGCCTGTGCGGTCCAGATAGACTGCATCTATTGACTCTTCCCCATCCTTCGTCTCCGCCAGAATTTGACGAAACGCTCCTCACGCTGCTATCCACATATCTTCTACAGTCCATGACGGCTATCGCGTACAATCTCTTCCGCGCTGCTTCTGAGTCCTCTCAGGACGAGATTGAAGCCTTGTGCTCAGTCCTCCATGAGGATAAGGCTTTAATATCGTGGCTGCCTCACTTCACATCGCTTCCTTCCAGCCACCTGGATTCTGTGCTTACACGGGCATACACAACGCTGGCGAAGTCAACACAACTGTACACTGATACGGGTCGGATGGCGGTCGCGATCTATCGCATACGCGTCTACGGCATTCTCTGCCTCGCGTATACTTCACCGGGCGTCCTGGATCCAAATACGTTCTGGAACCAAGCAGTGAAGTATACCACATTCTTCGTCAAACACGCCGCGTGTCAATTTGACTCCAGCGAAACTGGCCAAGATTCCGCGCTGGCCTCCGATGTGGCAGCCACTATCTGCACTACATTCACGGAGCTTGTGGACATTGCTATGGCTAGGCCGGACTCAGCTACTTTCGTAGGCGGTCGAGGGCTTATTACTTTTTGCCAATATTGGACGTCCTTTGCGAAACGGGTAAGCGAAAATATACTGAGTAGAGTCAAGCTTATTGTCTCTGTAGGCCAATAATATAGATACCATGGAGCGCATACGGCAACTCATGCGTGGGGTCGCACTGGCGGCTCCTTTGACCCCTGTTCCTGACGTGTCGAAAGCGCCTGCGCTCGATACGCAACATGGCAGACAGCGTAGCAAGAGTACAAGCCGACCCGAGCCCATCTCAGAACAGACAGTCGAAGCAGCGCAGCTGTATACACTGTTCACCGAGGCTACATGTCTATTAGAACAATCAATAGGGAGAAGTAAGTAGTCTTGACATGTGTTTTGAACAAGTTGCTCAACTGCTCTTCGGTCATTAGAGGAGGCGAAGTGCTTGGTAGAGACCCTGGAAGCGATGGAGCGATCTATTCCGCATCTACGTAGATCCATTTCAAGAGGAACAGCTGACAGCGAATCAGATGATGACGCTCTCCGAAGTGCGGATAAGGTCAGAAGAGCATTCGAACGGTTGCGTAGAACAGCTACGAAAACACTTGAAGAACTATCTGGACGGACTCACCAAGGCTCAGACTCCCGCCAGCAGGTGGTCGCGGTCGTGAAGAAAGGAGTAGCTATATTGGAAGTCCTTCAACACACGGTAAGGCCATCGGTTCGCCTTGGAGATGCGTTTGCTCAACGGAGAACACTTAGACACCCCATCACGATCTACTCACAGCTGCATTGGATTCCTTGTTCGTCCTTGCGCGGACAAGCTTGAAAACGTCGGACCCTTCAACATTCGGGCAAGCATATGATTATCTTGCTCAAAGTACTCGTCTCGTCCCAGGTGATTGTCGTGATGAAGACGTCGTGCCCAATGCGAATTTCTACAGGTGTATTTCTGGCGCATATCACAATCTCGCAGCTACTCTGTATCAAGCCAGCCGTTACGACTTTGCGATACGCTTCCTCGATCAGTCGTGCGCCCTCGGCGAACGGGCTTTGAAGATGTATCGTGAAGCTAGTAGCCTTCCTATCGGCGAGCGATCAGAAGAGTCCTGGTCGCAGCTTGAAGAACAACTATGGCGCCGCTGGGAAATATTGGGCGTATGTCATTCAAAGACCGAAGACCGTAAGGTAAGCCTCTAACACAATTGCGAGTATGATCATAAGCTCTCTCGATGTCTTACGTACCTTTCCATAGAATGCATTCCAAGCCTTCCTCAAATGTGTCCAGACGTTCCCATTCCATCGTCATAACGTTCTCGAATTGATATCTGGATCAGGAGCTATGCCGATTTTCGCCTCCCCGCAGCTGAGCCATGTTGGCGAGATTGTGGACCGCATTACCTATGCTGGGCTTTGTGATCTGTATATGGAGCCGAAGGCTGTCTCACTCAAGGGCCATATGGAGAACCTTTTCACTGGTCGCACCGAGGCCAATGGCGACCAGGTCAGGCGCACCGTCATTGGTGCATTGCTGGAGAAACAGATCGAAGGCCTCGATGGAAGTAAATGGAAGCCAAACGTCCGGAAAGCCATTGACGTCTTGATCACGGAGTCCTTGGAAGTGTATGATGCCCGCCATATGCCCGTGCGGCGCGCCCGTATGCTACTCAAATCTCTAGAGATGGCGTACCATAGAGAGGATGGTGGAGATGAGGCCGATCTTGCGAATCGAACACGTGTTGGCGACGGGGCGGTCGAAGCCGATAAATTGCTCATAGCCGAGGTACGTACTGTGGTGACCACTCGCAAATTTGTTCGCTGTACTCATTGTCACCCTCAGAGATTGCACTATGATGAGCCTTTGAAACCTTTCCAGCCATACTACCGCGCTATGTTGAAGCTATGGTTATCTTTACTAGTACACCGTAGTGCTCAAACATCGTCATTCTCCCGTGTCGTCGCTTACGCTGACGAGGCTTGCAACATCCTGAAGGCTCTCACCTCTACCGAGCCCGTGAACTCCGAAGCGAAGGACTCTCCACCTCATTCTCGAGGCGGAAGGAAGACAGCAGCTAAGACTCAGCCTAATGTGACTCGCACAGCAGGCAGAACTAGGGCCAGGACTGTCAAGAGCTCGGCAGTCGTTGCACCGGTGACCCCGAAGCGCAAGACAACGAAAAGCGCTGTCATGCACGCTATGAAGACCACCCCAATGCCGCAACTCAGTGTAGAACACGCCGTGGAATACCAGGGGTTCTCCGGCATGTCTCACTTGGTTGAACTTTTGCGTATGTCACTCGGTTTCTATATATTAGCACCCTTGATTGACTCTTTGTTAGGTGCGACTGCGCAGTTACTTGGTTTATTAGGTCAAGTGATCACCAAAGTCCGTCTACTCCTCCAAGCTAGGCGACTATGCGAGCGAGTAGCCCAAAGAAGACCTGACGGTGCGTTGTATCAACCTGTACGACTGTCCATGTGCTTATAGACCTCTCAGACTTCGTCAAGATCTCCGTTGATCTAGCTCATGAATACGTGAAGCTTGGTAAGACAGAGAAAGGCGGTAATATCTACAAACATACGCTCTCCGTTGTCAAGAACCTTGCCCTGTCGGGGGAAGCGCGTGTCTTGTTCTTTCTAAGATACTCTGAATCACTCGCTATCACAGGAAACGTACTAAAAAGGTGAGTAGTGAGAATGTCTCTACGAGACTCTACCTGACGACTCGCAGCTCTTCGGTTTACTGCGAAGCATGTGGCTTGTCTGACGATCTTCCCGACGCGGAAAAGGGGATGTCTACCGTGCAGCGCGTCGTAGCACGCTCCGCCAGCCTTGAGAGGGGCGCAATTGCGGCCAGTACCTTTGCCAACATCCAGTATTTTAGGGTAAGTCCTCACGCATAGATGCTATAGAATCCTACGCTGATTCGGGTTAGGATGAGCCTGCAGTGTCCATCGACGGCCTGCTCCAGGCGCTGAGACTTTGGAGTCGTGCCTTAGACACGCTTACACGTCTAGTGCCTCTAGTACCCTCTTCAAAAACTCAGGACGATACCGACAATCCTTTCCTCAGTGAAGAGGCCAAAACGATGGCAACAAATCAAAGTAACAGTAGAACAGAAGTCCCACTACCGTCCAAGAAATATCAGAAACCGCCTTCTCTCAATGGCCTCGAGTGGCGAATAGCTGAGGGATTGCTGGGGACACTCTTCTCATTGGTCTACGCATACATGGCTCGAGGGACCCCTCGCGAAGCCGAATATTTCGCTCAACAAGCGAAAGAGCTTGCAGGTTCGTTGAAAGCGCCTGCCATGGCCAGCCGCGCTCTCGCTCGCGTAGGGGAGATTCAGCTGCATCTCGGTCTACTGGATGAGAGTTATGCGTCTTTGACTGAGGCCGCAGAACTTGCTGCGGACGTTACCGGTCCGGACGCCGCGGAAATTCGACGATTATTCGCAGAGCACAGTCGATGCAGTGCGGACGATAAAGAAGCCCAACAACTCTACGCAGAGGCCATGTCTACGTTAGAAGAGCTTGACAAGGTCTTCGTCACTCTAGATGGTGCTAATACGGGGTAAGTGTCTATTCGCGAGGTTTGTGCCGCATCTAATGCAAGGGCAGACCCCAGAAGTCTATCGATGCTGCACCACAAGCCATACATGAAGCTATGGCACCCGAAGTACTAATTGCCATCCTACGTCAGAACAGTGAGTGGCATACGGACTATCCTGTTTGAGGCTTCTGTTGACCTTCACACTAGTTTGGCTTTTGCGTGGAGAAGGAGAAGAGTACGAAGCATTGTTAGAACGGTTCAAATCCATTACAGCCAGCACGGAGACCAAGGTATTTAAACTGCCTATTCAAATTGACAACTCTAACACCATGATTACAGGCCGAGCAAGATGCACTCCTAGCGAAACTTTCTCTGGACAGTGTATACTCGCGCTTCCAAGCAGATATGTTCCTGAGCTCTTTGACTGAATCTAGTGAGTCTCATGTACCCATGGCGAACCAGAACTGATACGGCGAGAGCAGCCATTACCCTACCCATGGGTAGAGCCACAGAGTCCAACTCTTTGTCCGCAAGCAGACAGGATACACTGAATGTACTGGCCAACGCGGAGAAACTGTTCTGGTCTGACCTTGCCTCGGTAGCCCGGCGAGGCAGAGTCTTCCATGTCCGTGATGCCGCCGTTTCTCTCGCTTTAATCAGGGCTTTCCAGGTTTCCTTGGGAAGGAATGGTACAGACGGTCCGATACTGGCTGCTGGTCTTCTTGGTGAGTATACATCCAGTTCATGATTGTGTGTGGCTCACATACCCCGTTCAGATACTGCTGCGGCTATTACATTACGACGTGAGATGCTTGAAGTAGTTCGGTTCAAGTTCCCTGAAGTGGATCACGATGACTCACAGTGGCCCCTCATCACTGCTAACGGTTCGCCCCTTCCTCCCAAAAAAGCCAGGAGCAAATTACGCTTTGATCTAGTAAACGCAGAAGACAGCGACGAAGAGGCTCTAGACGGGATTTCAACCAAGGCTTATTGGGATTATGTCAAGAAGAAATACGAGTCGTACGTATGTGGCGCCGGGAATCTCTCCCGATCGCAGCAGGATGACTTGCCCCGTAATTGGACCGTCATCAACATCAGTGTCACGGACGACAAGAATACCATGTTTGTGACTCGGCAACGCCCTGGACGAGATCCTTTGATCGTTTGTATTCCTCTGAAAGGCCGCCGTGAAAATGATGAAGAAGAGCAACTGGGTTTCAACGACGTTCTTGCCGAGTTGAAGGAGATCATCCAGCTCAGCGACGAAGGTACAAGACAAGCCTGTAGTGTTCGAGACGACCGGGAACAGCGGGCTGCGTGGTGGGCAGATCGTATCGCTTTGGACAAGAGACTCAAAGAGCTACTTGAGAATATCGAATTCTGTTGGCTAGGCGCATTCAAGGTGTGTTTTGGTACTCGTACTCAACAATGGATGTTTACTCTGCGCAGGCAATCTTCGCTCCTCCCATGACTATCCCGAACGATTTACTGGATCAATTCAGAACAAGTCTCGAGCAGATCTTTGAGCGCAGTATCGTGTTACGGGATAAGCGACAGAAGTCCCTCGTCCATTTGGACGACTCTTTGATTGAATGCTTTGCAGCTATTCCTTCAAAATGTCGCGACGAGGAGCTCGAAGATATCGTCTACTTCATCTTAGATTTCTACCAATTCCATGGAGTGCCCGTCTCCAGCGCAGAAGTTGATGTCGACCAGGTGGTCATTGATGTGCGCGCTGCCCTCGAAGATTTTTCCACAAAATCGCAAGGTCGCCTGGTAACAGAGATGGACCCGCATATATTCTTGGTACTAGACAAAAACGTTCAAGGCATCCCTTGGGAGTCGATTCCTGCTCTTCGAGGACACAGCGTCAGCCGTATTCCCAGTATGGACTTCCTCGTAGATCGCTTGCAATATGTCAAGATGCATCAATCTTCGGCCTCCGACAACAGCCCGACTGACAGAATCCACGTCGACCCCCGCAAGGTCTTCTACGTTCTCAATCCCAGTGGAGACTTGAAGAACACGGAAGGGCGCTTCATTGATTGGTTGAAGGGCATGAAGAAAGTGGGCTGGAGCGGTGTTACAGGGCGTGCACCGAGCGAACAGCAATTTGCTGATGCGCTGGGACGCAAAGATCTCGTCTTGTGAGTTTAGCTCCCCTTCCTTCTCATGTCGCAGATCGTTTAGCTGACATGATTTACAAGGTATTTCGGCCACGGAGGAGCTGAACAATATATCCGCTCCCGTAAGGTACGACATCTACCTCGCTGTGCGGCGACCATGCTTTGGGGTTGTTCTTCCGGCGCACTGAAGGAGATGGGCGACTTCGATCGGACAGGAACTCCGTATAACTACATGCTTGCTGGATGGTGAGCTTGTCGCACTCCGTTTGTGTTCGTCGACTGATGATCCGTATAGCCCGACGCTGGTGGCCAACCTTTGGGATGTCACGGATCGAGACATCGACAAATTTGCACAATCTGTATTCGACAAGATGGGTATGAACGCAGATAAAGCTCGAGACTGGCGCGAAGAAAACATGGCCAGCGGGATGTCTGTTGTCAGCGCCGTCAGTCAATCGCGAGAGTCGTGCAAATTAAAACACCTTACCGGGGCAGCACCGGTCATCTATGGCATACCCTTCTATCTGTAATTAGGCATTGGTTTCAGCTATGTATCTTTGATCACCATAGAACCGCTACATCCTCGACTTGTCTCTGGGTCGTGCTCATCCTCCCAGATCTGCGGGATACCTAGCCTTCGGCAGTTGCCGGTTCGGATATGCCGCTATGGCATTGGCAAAGCGCGCCGTCTCGCGCCGTGCTAACAGCTATTGCTGTGACCATGTCTTTCTCTATGTATGCCGACGATCTTCTCTTGCGAACCTATCTTGAATGCTGCACACCTGAATTTTCAGATAATAATGGTCTCAAAATTTGTACAAGCCACTTTGCTCAGCGACCATAGCCCCGTCCCCAGACTTGTGACATTTGCTTTGGTAGAACCTTCAAATCAGACTCGAGGTCTAGGATCTGGATATCTAGCATAAGGAGATGAGTGTAGGTGAGCGTTTTTCTCTATCTGGCCGGCGAGCGAGAAGCCTAAACGATACTGTTTGCAAAGGTTGGCTGCTGTGCCAGCTCTGTGTTAAGTTCTGAGAACCGCCTCCGCAGCAAGACTGTCACGGAAATGGAATCCGCAAGTACCGGGTGAATTACAACGGTTGTAATGTTACTTCGCCGGCCGGAGGAACCTATCGGTAAGGATCCTGCTCAGAAAGCGCTATCTATGGTCGGAGCGGACCACTCATCCACCCATTTGCTTCCTCGCCTCACATGCGTACTATCATACTTCTAACGCCACAAGCACTGGACTGACTATATATGCACCGCCGGTAAGTCCTTTGGGCGCGCTTAAGCTCTATACCCCCAGGAATGGCCTCCCCGGACGTAATACAGGCTGATAGGCAAGCTGTTTCATGGGCAGCGAGTAGGTATCTCCCAATTTCGTGAGTCTTCTCATCGGGACTGACGCGTAGTCTTGTTAGCCGCAACGCTCGCATGGATGACCTGGGATACAATCATTCATTGGGGCGACGAGGTACGTTTCCAAGAGAGAATTCTAACCTGATTATGCGTAGATTCATATAGGTTCACAGGTAGAATACATCTGGAGGTAACGCCTGCGTCCTCTACTATTCTGCTGGCTGGTTGAGTAGCGATACCGTCGCTTTTCAGACGTCCTAGATCGTGGGTGAAGGTGGCATATGTCCTCTTACGATATCTACCCATATTAAACGTCGGGTAAGCACTGACTTAATTCTACTAAAGGAAGTGAACTCACTTCGTTCTAGAGCTACTGCAACAATGAATCGGCCGATACGTTGGTCAAGCGGACAGTGTCTAGGATGGCTCATTGACCAGCTTGTGATGATGGAAATAATCACAATTGTGGTGGAAGTTATCCTCGTTATGCGCTGTGAGTCAATCTGTTCTGTTTTGTGTCCAGTGCTAGTACTCACAGTTAAGGGATTGTTTTTAAGTGTATATATTGTACAATCGGAGCAAGCTCATTCTGTTTGCTATTATCCTAGCATTCGTTGCGGAAATTATCACGATGGTCGCTGCTTTGGCATTGGCCCTGCCCAGGATAGAATTCGAAAATCACTGTTACGTTGTGTCAACACCCTCGTTCTACGTGGCGTACTGGTAACTGATTGCCTCTAGAATTCATAAAGGCGTGCTGACTGTTATGTACTGCACAGGCTATCATCACTCGTTTTCGAAACTTTCCTCTTCTTTTTGACCCTCGTTGTATTCTTTAGGAATGTGCAAAGAGAGTACAAAACAAACTCTGTGATTCACGTATTTGTAAGGGACGGAACATGGGCATTTGCTGTAATATTTGGTCAGTCCTATCAGGTTTTCTAGACATCATTCGTTGATCTCTATACGCTGCAGTCGCCCTGCTTCTGAATATGTTGATGTACAAGCTCATCGACAGCCCTCTGGCAGGAATGGGGTATCCGTAAGTAATCCTCGAGTTCTTGCTGCAATCGCTATAGCTCAGTATGTCGAGAATTAGATGGGGACTCAGTGTCATGTCTCTTTCGGTATGTCAACCTAGCGTCTATTTTCTAAAGATCCTTTTCTCATTTAGAGTGCATTGAAGGGTTCTCATGTTCTTCTTAACTTGCGCCGGGTTGCAGCCCCACAATACCCCGTTCTGTCTGCGGATACCATTGCAACCATGCAGTTCGGACAAGGCCTTCACGATGTCTCGACGGTCTTGGACTCTTGCAATACCTTCGACATTTCCAACACAGCCACATCTTCAACACACACAGTGCGAGCTGAGCTGAGGAACATTTGTAACTACCACTAGCGAGGGTTTTGATGATAGTGAGGACGATGAATAAGCATTTAGTGTTTGTTTTGTCCTTGCCTTATCTCCTTGCCTCCGTCTTTCCTCATCACATCTGTATGTACCAGGTAGCGTATGGTTGACAGCCGTTTGCAAGAGCGGATGCAGATGCGGCTGGTGTTTCTCCTTCAGTGATGTCGGAGAAGTATGATAGCTGAAGGCGATCCTGTGTGTATCCAGATTCTGATCGTCAAGCGTGTAGCTGAATATTGCAGTGTATAAAGATCTACGGTACATGAACAGTAATTACCTTGTCACGTTCTATATTGTTTTTGAGGAAATTTACGTGCAGGTCTCGCGAAGAAGGGATGGAACCTCGGAATGTGTCTTGCATTACTTTCTTACTATGCAGCGTCGGCGATAGAGGTTTGTGCCATATATGTCGTGTTGACACCGGTGGCGGTACTGTCAAGTGGGGTAATGGCGCCGAGTTCGAATTGCATAGATGGCAGTGTAGTCTGGACTGCAACAGCGTCTGGTGAACCGAGCTGGCGTAGATTAAGCAGGATATGTGCCCCCTGAAGCCACAGTTTTAGTTCTACTTGACGACGATTTGAAACCTCAGGCAGCTTACTGCGAAGGACATTGCACTTAAGTCCCAACTGAGCAAATAATCCTTTAAATTAGCTGTTGATGCACGGGTTAAACACTCACTAATACCCCATGCCTGCCAAAGGATTAGCATTCAACTTGTACATCAACGTGTTCAATAACATGCAAACTATCGCAGTGTCAGACGTAGATCAAGTGACGAGGAACGGTTGGCGCACCGAATATTAACGCGAACGCCCATGTCCCGTCTCTGAAGAACACAAAGAGAATTGATTGTTTCTTGTATACTTCCTTGACACGCTTGACAAACGCTACCAAGGTGAGGCCAAACAGGAAAGTCTCAAACACCAGAGACGAGACCCTAAATGAAGGAATGGATCTACAGAAAACGCTCAAACAGTAGTAGATGACGTACCAGTAAGCCATGAAATAAGAGGGTGTGGACAATATTTGACAGTTATCATTGAATGTCGCCGCTGGAACCGTGATCCCAATCGCAGATGCCATGATGGAAATCTCGGCCACAAACAAAACACCTATGGTCCAGAGTACGATCTTGCTGTGGTTGAAAAGCACATAGACTGTCCCAGCGACATTCAGCGACGTCGGGATATGAGATCGCGGAGTTGAATATACTCACGGCGCAAGACAAGAATAACCTCAACAGTCAGCGCAAGCAATTCCATAAAGACGCCCTCCTCGGCGAGCCACACACGACATGCTGATCCAGGAAACCGGATGGAACCGACGTCAAGTGTCAGTACGGCACTAAGCTCGCATCTGTGAAATTGGCACACTGGATGTGTACGAAGAAGCGCGTACCCCGCATGTATAATCGTGGCATAGCGTATGAAGGCGTAGGCGATTTTCATCCAGGGGGCATTAGGCAGTCTGTCATTCAGGTATAGATAAGGGGAATTATACAAACAGTTACGATAACATACCGCCAAATGTATTGCATCTATACACACCAGATGAGTGACGATCGCCGTGCAAAACGTAGTTCAACTAACCTCAGCGTCGAGATGAATTAGCGTGTCCCACACGATCCACGAAGTAGCGGCAACTATGATCAACACATAAGCACATTAAAGCCAGTGATATTCATCGAAGATAGACTTGCCTGCCGCATACGACACATCTCTCTTTTGTATAAGCTCCTCGTCCATATGACGTGCTACCGACCTTTAGCCCTACTCTGGCACCAGAGACAATGGCTGCTGGACGGGAGGGGCTCTTGGCATGCTGGACAGCGTCCATCCGAAGTCGAGGCTATTAAATGACAAGACCTTCTCAGGAGAAGCTACCTAATGACGGATGTGATCAATGGTCGGTTCGCCTCGGAGAAATCGAGAACATTGTGAGTGGTCTCGGGAGCAAACGAACTGACTGACGGCAACGGAAAGCACGTAAATGATGCACAGTCCTCATGCTGGTTGGGCGATAGCATGTAGATTCGATCTGTCCAGTGGAGAGCGCCTGTCATCAGCGTTACCACCGTCATACACTGCGGTCCAATCCCTTGCTACATACTAGAACACGCACAGCACCGTCTGTACTCACATAGACTGTTGATTAAACCGCTGTGCCGCAGTGGGGTCGCCTCGACGACGACGAATACTATCAGTAAACATCTAACGTCGTTCAGGAAGGCGCTCTTGTCGATATTGCGCAGAAGTACTATCTGCTTCGCCGCCTCGCTTATCAGCTTCTCGCTCGTCTTTAACGCATTCGACTTCGAGAAAATGGTGTTTGTAGAGATAGTACGGGGTTATCAAGGAGAAGCGTCCATGGTAAGTCGACTCGGACCTGCATTCAACGAATCGCATTCCCAAGCCCATTTGGGGAAAGGTGAGTACGTTTGTGTCGATTCGCAAGACGAAACGCAAAGGGTCGTAGAAATTTGCTCTTCTACAGACGTCACGGTTCCTCCTTGAGTGGTACTTGCGTCGATGACGCTCGTGAGGACAGTGTCCGGTCGGTCTTGGACGCTTGATTGCAACGTGGGTCCGGCGTCGGCGGAATGTTCGCGAGTGGGGATGCCAAGCCTACGTGTATTCAGTAAAATGTGGGCTCCCTGCACCCATCGTCTCAGTATTTGGGGTTACGTCGCATGTGACGAGAGACTAACAGAAAAAGATAGCACGCTGCAATCCCAGCTGATAAGTAAGTAGTAGTCAGGCGCACATCTGCTTTGATAGCGCCTTAAGACGTACAAATAACCCATGCCTGCGAGCGGATTGGCCTCTAGCTTGTACATTAACGTATTGAGGAGCAAGGACACTGAAAGTGAAACAATCAAGACATGAGAGAAGATAACATAGTTATGACACGCACCGAAGATCACAGCGTATGCCCAGGTTCCATCTCTCACGAAAACAAATAAAATCGAGTTCCTTTTGGCCTCTACCACCAAGCGATGGAAAAATGCAATCAACGTAAGGGCAAACAAATATGTCTCGAACACGAGCGAAGAGAGCCTCAAAAGATATTAGCTGTCTGGCTGCGTAAATGATCAAATTCGCTCACCAATAGGCCGTGAACATATTTGGAGTCTTCAGGATCTGACATTTTGCATTGAACACTGCGCCTGCCGCGGTGATACCGACCGCCGTTGACATTACTACCGTCTGTGTGATGCCACAGACAACGAGAGTTGCTAGGATAAATCGATTATGGTGATATAGCACGTATACTAGAGGTGCATCACGATATTCCAGCTACTCGCCTGCACAAGATGTAGCAAAAGCACTTACGCCGCAAGATGAGTACTATTTCTACCGTCAACGCAAGTAGTTCCATAAAGATGCCTTCTTCAGCGAGCCATCCGTGGCAGCTCCTATTTGGGAACTGTACGCTACCGACGTCAAGAGTGAGAACCGCTCTGTACTAAGATGTTTTGAGCTTCCTTTTTTAATGTACACGGGACCCATACCCTTCGTGCAGTATTGTCCCATAACGCATGAACACATACGCGACCTTGATCCAAGTCACATCTGAGTTCCTAAGACAGTCTCTTAATGAGTAGATGAAATTCTTGAACGTGAGGAGACTTTACACACCATATACAGTCAACCTGGTTGGTTCTATATTGTCAGCAAACAACGAGATCGGAAGGGGATGCTACGACGATAACATACCTCCAAATCGAAATGGACGATGGTATCCCATACGAGCCAGGACGTAGCTGCCACTGTCATGAATAAAGTTTGCGCTAGTCAGTGGTAAGGCAATATCAATGACAGTATCTTGTCTTACCCGCGGCATAAGATACTTCTCTTGCATCGCTGAATGCTACGATCTCGGCCGGCGATAGCGACATACTCTATGTCCGGACGTCTAGGCCCCAGATTCGAGGGGGGCTGAAGGGAGAAGGACAGTGAGATGGCATGGATCATATCTCCCACACAAACCCGATCCTTTACCACATATGAGTGTGGGAGCACCAGCGCACCCTACAGTTTGGACCAGATCACTCCGCTGCGGATTGTTACCGTAGGTCGTTCCATCATCTAAGCATGAACATCATGCCGCAAGCGCGACTATCATGAAGGTTTGATGCTAGCAGGTCGATGGTGAGTCGCTGACGGTACCTAGGGCATGAAGCCGCCTGAAAGCCGCTACTTGGCCCTAGATAGAACCGTCTGAGATGACACCGTAAGCGTGACACTCGGCGGACTAACTTACCCCGCAGGACTCCGTCTGTTTCGTGCAGCAATTGTGCTTAGTGTGATGTGCGCCACTAGAACAGGCTCCGATTGCGGTCGACAGGGAGGTTTGAAAATGTTGAACCGCCAGTAGTCGCTAAAGACAGCCCGGAGGGTGTTTGAAGACGATGATAGGGGATCCTTCGTAACTGGATACATCTTCCAGGTTATATAGTGTTAAAACACACGGTGTTTGACAGTTCGAGAGAAGATGTGGTGAACGTTAAAGCTTTGAAGGTGAGACGGCCACGATGAGACGCGTGGATGGACGGTGACACTCCCGAGCGGTCCGGAATTCCCGCGCTTGACAGAGATCAAGCGCTCAGCAAAGCTTAGGCGGGTATATAGCGACCGTATCGTTGTCAGTGCAGCTGTATTCGTCGGGGTCATACGTACAGGATATTACTACAGACTTAATGTACAATAAACAATGCGTATATATCAACGCATATATATATAAGATGCTTCACATAGCGCTTGGGCCGGAAGTGGACGAGGCCGTACTGTTAGAACCTTGGGAAGACTCCAGGAAGGTCTGTGGCTCAATCACAGTGGTGAGGAGAGCATCCGCTGGCGGGGCGTTACTGAAGCTCTCGAATTCCATTGAAGGCATGGTAGTCTTTGTACGATCCTTCGGTGTAGTGAAGCGCCGGATGTTGAGCAGCATGTGCGATCCCTAGATGTTATCTTAGCGACACTTTCGCATAAACCAGGTTGCAGAACACGTACCGCAAATGACATCACACTTAGGCACCACCTGGAACAGAGGCAATAATTAGTTTGTCCACATACAAAGGGAGCGTACTCACAGGTAGCCCATACCAGCTAGCGGGCTCTTCTCAAGCTTGTACATTAAGGTATTCAATAACATCGCAACTATTCATGCCATTAGCTTCGCTTTATTATCATGTAACGAGAGACTAACCAAATATAATCGTGAATGCCCATGTCCCATCTCTAACAAACACAAATAATATGGAATGTCGTCTGTACTCTCGTTTGACGCTCCGAAAGAATGCGACAAGCGTCAGCGTGAATAAGAACGTCTCAAACACAAGAGACGACAGCCTAGGATATGATATCAGTGCCTGTTGTCATTCTTATCAAGAGAGACCCGCGCCTACACACCAGAACGCCATAAATATCGACGGTGTGCCGAAGACAAGACAGTTGGCATGGAATCTCATTTTCGGAAGGGCTATGACCACCATCGTCACCATGATACCTATTTCTGTGGCGAAGAGTATGACCATGGAGGTCAATATGATCTTATTCTGGTTAAAAAGCACATAGACTTGAAGATGGCATGTTCAATACGACTTGCGAGACGTGAACTGGGGTATAAATACGCACGTCTCATGACCAGAAGGGTCTCCACAACAAGAGTGAGGACTTCGGCAAAAATGAGTTCTTCCCAAACCCATCCTCGACAATCAGGCACCGATAGGGTCGTTGTGAGTCTCTTGAGAGCGCTAGCGAACCAAGTTGATATCACAGGAAAGAAGCAAAATCCGGAGCACGCACATTTGCTCCGCTATAGGTGCATAGCGGATGAAGAAGTATGCAGCTTTGATCCAAAGCCTTGCATCTCTGAAAAAAAACTTAGAACATGCGTGACTCTCATTTTACCCAACGTACCGCCATATAGAACTGAGCTGTGACGCGTGACAAACGACATGAGTTAGTGATGAAGCCTTATCAAAAAGTGCGAACCTCTTCATCGAAGTGAAGTAGTGTGTCGTAAGCGATCCATGTAAGTGCAGCTACTGATCAAAGATGTAAGTTAAACTCGACTCTTCATTAAAAAGAAGTACTTACATCCAGCATAATGGACAGCTCGCTCGTCTGCAAGCTGCTGAAGTGTGATTTGCATTGAACGGAGTGACGTCTGCTCGTGGGTTCGGTACACATGAGTATCGCGTATCCTGAAGCTACAAGGCTTTAGCCTGAAGCGTCTACAGAGGAGGAACTGGCACGAGCTGTGATGAGATCATACGTCTCTGTACAAGATTGCGGCGCAGACTCACCGCGACCGATTCCAATGGTATTCTTGTTGAATATCTACTATGATTGTAGCATCCAGTTGCCTTCGAGGAGGGCGAAATCTATGAGAAGTATTAGTCGTCAAATAAAGTTGTACATCTGGGCCAGAACGACTGATATTTTGCTTCCTCGACAGAACTATGACAGCATGTTTGATCTCGGATGGAAAGGATCGCTAGAAGTAAATAAACTCACTTAAAGAGTCGGGTACTCACGAAAAGTCGTCTTCCCTTCGAGCAGCAAGCAGGACGAATGACAGATGAAAGTCCGACGGCGCTATGAATTTAGTTCGGAGCTGGCCAGTAACGAAAAGTAACAGATAGCAGGAATGAGAGTTGCTTATGAAAAGTTAGAGGTCCCTCTCACTGAAGGGGGTGGTCAGCGTCATAAGCAAGTCGAACCCGAGCGAAAAACCCGAGAACGGCGGGAGGCGGGGATTGGCGGGAATCGAGGGATGAGACGCCGGCGGCGGCGGGACGCGAGATATTACTATCATCCTACCAGTGTTACAGAACTTCGATCAATAGGCGTTTCGTCGAGGTCCCATGAGAAAGATATGTACCAAAATGTTCGGCATGTATTCTTGACCTTCTTTACAGCCTACCCATTATTTTCTGGACGGTTCCTGTGAGTTGAGCAGGAGTCGGGGAGATGCCGGTTGAGCGTGACGGATAGTGCCAGTGTTCGAAAAAATGTCACGAGTTGTCACGGCCCAAGTTATACACTCCGCTGATGCAGCTTCCGTATATGGTGAGCATTCTTTACTCCGCGCATTTGCTCGCGGGCGGAGTTGTGCGCTAGCCACGTATTAAACGCGCAACTGTCACGCTCGCAGCCTACAGAATCATGTTCTGTTTTCAGTGCGTTGATCAGAAACTGTGGGGCAGATCGCAGTGAACGATGGCTTTTCTGTATACTATTAGGCTACTATGTCATTTCTTTGTGTATTTCTGTATCATATATTGGATCAGATCTGGCCGAAAACTGGCCTTCACACTACTCAAACCACATATTCTGCTCCTTGGACCTTTCACCTGCGACGTTTCTCGATATAAATATTCATACGTGACATACATGTGTCTCGCATAGTATTCCATATTTTATCGCGATTTTTAGAGGTCGTTGAAGTAGGGTTTACCAGTGTTACAAAATGCCACGTGTTTTGTAACACTGGTAGGATGATAGTATTGGCTAGACACCTCTGGAAATTCAGTGTACCTGGCAGAGTGTAAGATCTGGGCTCTTCGGTATCCGTTAGGCTCGACGAGTATACTCTATCAGAGTCATCGTTTTGGGCGTTCTAGCCTTTATACAAAACACGGGAATTTCTATACTATCGGCAGACGGTTTCGGTATCTACTCAATGACGATGTCGACGACGGAGCCGTAGTATAATCATAGAGCCCTGGAACCTGGGAATAAACAGTTTGCTGGTCTTGCGCAATGCGTACTTGGATTACCGTTGCCGACGCGCGTTAGACGCGCGTATGCCAAATGATTCCTGTATCTGCTGGATACATTAGTTTGTCAATCGTGAACAGCCCGTGATAGTACACGATATCAACATCAAAGGTCTGTCTACGTGTAGCCTATAATATCTTGTCACATTGGCGAACCAGGAGTGACGTCCAGGAGTCCTTGAGCTTTCACCGATCTTTGCTAAGACTTGAATTAAAGCGATCAGTATGACATAGAACGACAGCTACTACTCACACTTCAGTGACCTCGACAGTCCGAGACGAGTGAAGCAGAGCAAGAATTGATGAACATTGCGATTTTCATATGTTCTAGAAGATGCATACAAGACGTTCCAGAAGTTATGCTCCAAGATAAACAGCGCCACGAAGCATACCGATCTCCTGAATAGGACTATGATTGACCTGGATACGGCACGAACATAGATAGCATAGCTTGCAGATAGAGAAGCACTTGAACTGTGCGCGCGAGTGGAAACGATGGGAACATATATCTGCATAAAGGTAAGGGTGACATATGATACAGAGTACTGATACAAACTGAGATAGGTACATCCACAAACTCTCGACGTGACGAGATATGACAAGGGGTTGATAGTGTATGATTAAGCATACTATGATTTATGACAGTGAGCAAGGTGATGAAATCGAGAAGCTAGCGACACGTACTCTTGTAAAAGTGCCCATTGTCATGAAAGTCTCCTTCCGCTTAGGGGCATCTTTCGAAGCGTATAACGATTTAACTGCATCACTCATATGAGCTTTTCGCTTCGCTTCTTCCTCAACAAGGCTCTGAGCAACAGCTCTGCTAGCGGTGGCGATGTTTGAATTTATTGAGGGTGCGGGCGAGGAATGTTTCTTCGCCTTCGAAGGAGGTTCCAAAACGTCAGGACCGGCCGCCGCCTTCCGCTTCTTGCCTTTCTTGACAGGCTCAGATGCACGGCGTAGCATCATGGCTTCCCGCATTGTCGCTTCTTCTTCTTGTAGAGGGTTGAGGTGAATGACGTCCGCTGTCTTGTCATACTTCGTCGCGCATTGAGGACATAAGGCCAGCTGTTTCCCCGTAGAGACATCTTCACCCTTCTCCAAGAAACCAGACTCTTCGCGCGGCGGCGGAGTGCTGGATACAGCCCGGAGTCCAGCTTGGGAGAAGACGCAACCGCAAGTCCAGATGTAGACAAACGGCTGCGCACCGTTCATCTCCTTGAGATTAAGCGGACAGATAAACTGAGCGCGGTCAGCTGTTGAATCTTGTGGTGCCGGGGATTTGCTGGAATTTGGCGTTAACTTGAGGGTTTTTACATCCTGCAGATGTATGAGAAGCAATATCTTGATAGGAGAGACATCGACGTACCTTCAACGACCGAATATGTCCGCATATATCTTCACCGTCACCGTATATACTCTTGTCCAGTAAATACTCCAGGATAGCGTCCTTGTTATATAGTTTCCCTAACGCGCACGAAACGATGGGCTCTTGCAGAGGTTTCTACACCCTGAGTAAGTGACTGAAACTGTGCGCCAATATTCGACGATTTACCTTCGATAAAGCACAGAAGAACCATCTAGCCCTTGTTTGGTTTGCCTTGTCAGCTTGCTCTGCCTGTTTACTTTTGTAAGTGTATTCAGTCTCGCGAGAACACCGTGAACGGACCTTTGGTTTGCTTCTCACAAGATCTCTACGGTCCGGGATACTTCCACCATCATTCCCCATTGTAACTCAGATGGTAATGTAGATGGTAATGAAGGGCTGGGAGTAGAGGGAGGTCACCGTCACGGAAAGAGGAGAGCTTCGCTCAGGCAGCGTTGACGCTCAAAGCACGTGGTTCGCAAAGCTCGGTAGACGCTGCAGTGGCCCATGTTCCACGACGACGACGGCGGCGGCGAGTTGCAACATCGACAACTAATTCGTACACAGTCTCTCAAGAGGACCCGTTTCAGTGCATACAATAAACACAGGCAGCGTCATGCTGCAGGAACTGTCAAATATGGATCGCATAACTCAGCTACAAGATGAGATTCAACAGGTACGAGCGCGCATGGACTCGACAGGACACTGTTGACCGAACGGAGTCGCACAGCTTTTGCAGATCATGTCGAGTAGCATTGCGTATCTTACATCAAGAGCGAACTTTCGACAAGTGAGCCCAGACATACCAATCACCAAACAGCGCAACCAGGATAAAGTCGACACACCAGACGCGTTCGAAGGTACGTATCGCGTCTCAGCGGGAGACAGTCAATAATGGATCCATTTTACAGATAACAAGAGAGAGATGGTTTCCGACATTTTGGTTAAGGCGAAACAGATAGAGTATCTCATTAACTCACTGCCACAGCCAGAGTCTGAAGAAACTCAGGTACGGACCCCTTGCCCAGATTGAGGCCGCACAATTTATATCAATGTAGGCGAAACGGTTAGAATCTCTCGAACAAGAGATGACGCAAGCCAACGAAGAATATATGAAAGCTGTCAATCGTGCCAGTGAGTTTACTCAGCCAGGTGAAATCTCGTGTTGTGACATTGTAATAGAAAGTCTACATCAACGGATCTCGGACATCTTAAAGAGCATGCTCAACGATACCGATGACCTAGACGAGCCTGGCTGAAAAAGTCTGAACGCAAGGTCATAGCTCAGAGCTTCCCGATATATCCGCGCGGCCAGTCAGCGACCGGGACGAACCATGGACCTCTAAACACATCTTAACTTCCCGGGAGGCCGTCTCGCACCCGCCCATCCCGGCCTCAGATGTTATTGGTGCACAACGCGACTACAATTTTACGATGCCCAGTGGCGTCTCTTTGAGTATCTTTGTCCTGTCAGCACCATTCTATGCAGCGCTCAGCCAGGCAACAGTAGGTTCGATGAAGGCGCGGACTCTGCCAAGCTCATGAAACACCTTGTGGCTCAATGTTAGGATATCGAGCGATGTCATTTATCATTCACGAGCGATTCGCCAATATGATAGTTTGACACCATGTGTGGATTCCTGTCCGTATACGGTCCTATACAGCCTCTCATTGACAGCTCGGCTGTAATCAATGACTCACTGCACACGTTGATGATCCTGTGCAACGTCTTGGGGCTCATAAAGATGGACTAGACAAGATACAGCATTTATCGTCATGTCATACACTACGTACTCTTTCGCGAAGAGTCAGGTAGAGTACAGTTCAGGTGCGCATTTGACTATGTCATCTTTCCATACAACGTTGGTTCAATATCTACAATTACAGTGGCGTCGTTGGCATTTATGGTATGGGACGTCTTGATACACATCGATGTAGAAGTACGCCGGATCATTCTACATCCCATGCTCGTGCTAACGTGATCATAGGTAGACTGCATGTGGTCGTAAGTCGTCTCTGAACTTGTATAGTGTAATGCGATTGAAGATGATATAGAGGGCCACATTCGTGGGTCAAATGGCTATATGCATTCGTACGTTACGCTCCTGTGATTCAGGAATGGTGAGTGATCATTTGAAACTCCTTGTCGCATTAACGAACAAGGAGATTCATTCAGTATCATGATTTCGTTCTCGACGATCCCCGTCATTTTGGACACAAATCATTGCCGAGCATGGATTATATACCAGTCCGTCTTCCTCGAGGTCTTGACGATTGCTGCTGAGGTTATCCTCACTATGCGCCGTAAGTACCGTATTCATATCGAAGGCATCCATACATCATTCATGCATTGCATTCCAGTCTACTTCCTGTACAACCGAAACAAACTCGTCCCGTGGACGATCCTATTCCTCTTCGTGGTCGAAGTTGTGCTCATGGTGGTCTCCCTTGGCGTTTGTGTGGTTCACGAACAATTTGACGCACCGGACTGCGCTGTGGTACGCTCACCGAACACGCTCATGCTCTGATGGTAAGCTCTTCTAGCTAGAGTCGGATCCTAGATCTTAGTTATATACGGGCACTGACGAGGTTGTTGTGACATATAGGCTATCCTCACTTGTTTTCGAATCTTTCCTATTCGCGCTCACGATAGCCGCTTTCTCCCGCAACGTCATGCGTGACCTGGGCCGGAGGTCTTTTCTTTACCTCTTCGTACGTGATGGCACATGGGCATTCGGTATCATATTCGGTATGACGTTTCCTTTCTGATCGTCTTAACCAGTTTCTCATTGCTACGCTGCTAGTCGCGATGTTCATGAATATCTTCATATGCAAAATTGTCAAGGGCCCTCTGACTGGTGTGGGTTATAAGTAGGTCTCCACTTTGTCTTCCTCATCTCATGTCACCATTATCTCGGGACGGCTTGTCTGACCAATGTCCTGGCAGCCGGGCCCTGACAGTCATGTCTTTTGCCGTAAGTACAATTCATACACCTCCCGTGCGTCGTCTGGATGATGCGAGAGCAGGGATCCCACGTTCTCCTCAATATACGCCGCTTCTCACAACCAGATACCACATCCACCGGACAAATATCATCTATCGAGTTTCTTGAGATTCAAGACCCTACACTGGACAGCTCTCGAGGCGTCAGGGCGTGAACGGTACACAACCCGTCAGCCCTATGCTAGTGTGTACGACAAGTAACACCTCAATAACGGAGATACGATCACAGGCTTTAGAGAGGCATCGATAACATACTGTCCCACCTAATTCAGTATCATACAAACTTGTACTATTTGCATTTGACAGCTTCGTATTCATCGCGCGTACACCTCCACGCCCATGCCACGCAAAAATAAATCGTCACTCCCACGTCAGAGCTTCGGGTCTTGTACATATATAGCACAGTAATCTCCAAACATATTCGTATAATGTACACATTCCGCACGGACACATAAAGCACTAATTCCAGAATCAAGTTGGGAAAGAATAAGAGGAAGACAGCGACAGCGGTGCGAAACGACGAAGGGAAAAGCGAACATGGAACATACACAAATATACAACACAGAGGGACAGAAGGGGTAGATGATGCGGTATACAAGGTGAAAGCGAGCATTATGCGGGGTATAGCATACTATTTGGTCAGCCGTTATTTCTTCCAATTGTGCCAAAAAAAAACCTTCCTCGAGCGAACCCAGCTCAAACAACCCATGGTCCTCAGGCTAGCCCACTGCCAGCCAATTTTGCCGCGTATCGCACTCGCGTAGCGCGTCATTGATTGTACGTCATTCAAACAGACACAGGGAGCGGTCCCGAGCCGGATCCGAGCGAACCAACGCCTTTGAGCATCTCCGCGCCTGCGCGCAGGAACGAGCCCGCCCTGGGCAGATGTGGCATATGCAGTCCCCCACGCCTCCTGCCCGGTGAGTTAGGCGAGCCCGGTGAATCAGGTGGGGAAGGTGAGGCAGATGTCAGGACGGGCAGGTCGGCTAAGTCGGGGCTGCCGGACATGCTGTACCGTGGGCGGTAGTCCTTTGCTGGTGGCGGCGGTGGGAGAGGGGGAAGGGTCGAGGTGTCGAACGGGGATGATGAAGGCGAATTGAAGGCGTCGGAATCAAACGTCGGGGGTGACATGGACATTTCTATCCCCGCGAAGAACTTGGAGGGATACGGCTGCGACTGCGAGCGCGCGCGAGGCGCTGGGATCGGGATTGGGCCCGGCGGCGGGTCCGAAGGAAAACGAGCGATCGGATGTGGGGTAGGCGGCGTCATGAGGACAGGAGTGTTAGGAGCGGAAACATTGAATGACGGCTCTAGCGCAGGTATAGCGGGCGAAGAGTCAGGGGTGTAGTAGACCGACATGATTCGCTGTCCATCAGGACCGCGCTCAGCGTCGTCGTCGTCGTCGCGGTTGCGATCGTGGTCGTGATCATATAGGTGAGCTGACGGGCCGGATTGGGGGGCGAGGGCGCGCTGCAGCGCGTGGTTGTCGCTGACGGCCTGTAAAAGGAGACTAACGTTATCATCGGGAGCGTCCTGAGGCAAGTGAGAGGAAGACGCGCTGGGACTGTCTCTGGGTGTCCGCCGCGGCGAAGGCAGCGGAAATCCCGTATCCGAAAGCTCCTCGTCTTCCTCCGTAATTGGAGTATTGGCTGTTTTGGGGTCGGACTCGTCGACCTGCAGCCGGCGGGAGATGGATGGAAGTAGTCCTATTTCGCTGCCTCGAGGCACAGCTGACGCGCTGGACACTTGAGGGGCGGCGGAGGTTCCGGGTACGCCGTCACTGCTAATTCCATGGCGTATGTCAATTTCGTCGACAGAGACAACGGCGCCGAAGCCGGGAACGTCGTCCTGCACACGACGGTGACGCTGGGCATGAGCATGAGCCTGCACGCTTGCGCCCGAGTTCATCAGCCTGCGGGCGCCGCGAGTGAATTTCTCCTCCCAAGCGTGACCCTTCTTGAGGCACTCTTCCGTAGTGCGGAAGCATTCCTTGCAGCACGGACGTAGAGGGATTGTCATGGCGTCTGGACGAAGGGGCAGCGGAAGCGAAGGTCGCCTGACATGAGAATGAGAGCGTGGCGCCGTGCCCGTGTTCACAATGCACGGAATAAGCGGTCTCTGAGGACTCTCGGAACGACTCTGGGAGCGTGAGCGCGAGAAGCTGACGAAGTCGGGTTGGTCGGTATCATCAAAGCTGCAAGCCAGAGCAGGGTCACAGACCTGGGAACAGACACGGTAATGACCATGCCTCTCTCTTCAGCGGTGGTCGCTGGAGCTGTGGTCGCCTCCACGAAATCCGCGGGGGGATTCGAGTTGGACCGCTTGCGCCAGATTGGAAGAGAGTAGGACTTCTTGATTAGCCTGGGCATCCTCGACTGGACGGGGTCGGGGATGAGCACGCAGGTGTCGTCAAAGTGCACGTGACTGGGCGCGGAGGTCGCTGCAGCGGTCGCGGTCGTCGTGGTCGTCGCCATCGCGGTGGTGGACGTTGTAAGAGAAGAGGAGGGGGAAGGAGTTGCATCTGAATGCGATCAGGTCACAGGAACTTTGAAGCATAACGAGAAGCCAGCGCCGGCGTCTGGACTCTTCTCCTCCCGCACTCTGGGCTGCCAGAGGCTGCCAGAGCCAAACTTGGCGCCACAGACGGAACTTGCACCGCGAAAAATAAAATAAAATCATTCTCGGTCCACCACTCGAAAGCAGGCCACATGCATAGCATACGGAGATAGCTCTCGACAAAACTCACGGTATCGACACGGCTTTGCTGTGAACATACGTCAGGAACACACGATAGCTTTCTCTGGCAGTGCTGCGGACCAAGGAACACTAACAATATAGCAAGCGCGCCCTACTACAATATTTGCAAGGGAACTTATGACATAGTACAGTATGAGTGTAAAGTGTACTCGAAATTCACAAAACCACACTTTGTACGTAGGGATCTCAATCGATTCCGCCGCAAATCTGAGAGGGAAGGCAAAAGTCGTGAGCCACTTCGTGAATAGTCCGAGCTACTGCACATGCAAAGATGCAGGAGTGTGAATAAATGACCGTACTCCATAATGGTATAGCATCACCTTCTACGCACATGTATTATTTGAATTGGATTAGTCCTTCAAACTCTGGAAGGTCTGTCAAAATACGCCTTTGCTCTTCAGGTGTCGCTCCCTGTGTCCCCTCGAATACTACAGCTTCCAAGTGCTCGTAACGTCCAATCAACGGCACAAGCAGGCGTAGGTCCAGCTCCGACCAGAGCCAGGAGCCACTCCAAAGACGGAATTTAGGATGATATAAGCCGGTGGGCTTCACGTCGGCGAAGGAGAGAACGATGCGTCGGAGACATAGAGGAAAGGAGGCAAGTATGAGTACCATATGAGCGAAAGTCTCCGCTGGCGACCAGTAACCAGCACCCTGCCATAGGGGATCGTGGAACTCAAACTTCAGTGTCAAGGTACGTAAGGCAGTGAGAGGTGCCAGACAAGTACGCATTTCCTGTGAGTCGAAGTCGCGGTACGCGTGTCGTTCCCTGGGGACATTCCGTTTGTAATAGCCTGTTCCAAGCGTGAGGTGTGTGAGGGTCGGAGCCGCTTGGCGTAGGAGATTGAACATATGTGATGAAAAATTGCAACGAACAGTGAAAACATCAGAGTGCACCGAAAGCGATCGAAGGACAGTGGGCGTTGAAATATGTTGGAATATCTCAAACCAGAATTCCAGTGACCAAGGTATGGAATGAAGGCAGAGGTTGACGATCTCCAGATGCTCCGAGAAGAGATTGGTCACCCGACACTGTTTGAGAGTCTGTTCGAGTGGCGTGGTAGAACGTACGGTCAAAGTGCTGAGCAATACAGAGAGCTCACGGATATTTGTGAACAGTGCTAGAGGTTTCAAGACATCTCCTGGAACAGTAGCACCCGATATAATCAGGCGATCGACATTACCGTTCCGGCGAGGAATTGGAGTATCAGACGTCGCGAACCTTACACCATGTAAACACAAGGTGCGTAGAGCAGGAAGCTTAGACAGCATACTATCTAAAACCTCGAGCCTCAGGCAGCCCATACCTCTGCGATGAGTTGTATAGGTATCAGCCTGAGAGGGATATTCGCAGAGTGTGAGACTGCGGATAAAGAGGGCGAGGTGAGGAGCTGAGACCAGGAAAGCAGAAAATTCCTCGTAGTCGCGAGGATTCGAGTCATGGAAGGTCCCTGGGTTTGTTCTATGATCTTCTGGTTTTTTGGGAAGGCGAATGCCGGAAAACAAGATTGGGCGAGCA
Source organism: Pleurotus ostreatoroseus (assembly GCA_005298045.1). NCBI lineage: Eukaryota > Fungi > Basidiomycota > Agaricomycetes > Agaricales > Pleurotaceae > Pleurotus > Pleurotus ostreatoroseus. Next base: position 50,238 of record SWBT01000168.1, read on the forward strand.
ACCGATAGGAAATACGTCGATGACAGCGAAATCGAGGACTGATCCTGTTTGGTAGGTAGACATCCAACGATGGTCGTAACAATCTCGCAAGGAAGAGACTGGATAGGCATCCTGGTGACGGTCCGTGGCTAGATACCTCAAATTCCGGGTTCTATGAGTGGTTGAGATGGAACCGAACATAACATGAGACCGATGCTGGACGCGTACGGTTACGTATTGATAAACATACCTGGAATTGTATCCGTTCTAGCGACTCTTATAAGTAGTGATGATCGATGAACTTGTGTTGATATGTTTTCTGAAGCCCGAGTACAGCGGTAACGTGTGAAGACGAAAGGCGGCAGGGTTCGACTCAGTCTCGACTCTCAACCCCGCGCCATAACATCGGTTTGACTGCTGTGATCCGGAGATCGCCGTCTACGTAGATCCGGTACTTTGGTGAAGGCCGTGCAACGCGTGACATTGGCCACCGAGATCAAAGCTTCATTCACTTCGTTCAAGGATGTGGCCCGCTTCGACTCTCCCTGCCCTGCCTAACATTATCTCCTCTTTTCTTGAAGGGCTTTGATCTCCTGTTTTTCTGTGAAGTTGAACTACTTTGAGAACGGCTACTCCGCATCTACAAATTCAAGTCCGGTATGTGGCTGCGAGCCCCGGACTCTTCAGCATACTGATACAACGCATTTTCAATGTTTTCGATAGTGAAAAGTAGTTTTCTGGACATGGCGAAGCTCAGTGAACTGGCGGATGAGTTACTCTTGGAAATCGTGGAACGTGTCGCTGCCCTTGTCCAACCTCATTGTTACTCTGCGAATCGATATTTTCGCCGCTACAATCCACTCTACGTTCTCTCCCGCGTGTCTCGACGGTTGAGGTGTATCGTCATGCCATTCTTATTCCACGACTTGAACTTCTACGACTGGTATGATTTTCTTCAGGCTGTAACAAAATCCGCGGACGACCTGGCGTATGATCCGCGGCATGTTAGGTGAGCCTAATCCTGCTGCGTTTCATCGTTATTGAAGGTCCATACAGATCAATACGATTAATAGGTCACAAGAGCAGAGGTTTCATGCAAGGTTTCGACCTTGTCAACGACTCTTTAACAGCACCATTTCCCAACCTCGTCTCGTACGAGTCAATTGGCGCCACCTCTTATATCGCAGACTTGAGAAAGCTTTTGCCGGCTAGGGAATCCTTGAAAAAGATACATATCATCTGGGAAGACCAGGGTCTGAAAGACTTGTTTATACCCTTGATACTTTTTTCCAAGCTTGAACAGCTAAGGCTGTACCTGCGAAACCAGCGTTGGAAAGGACCGGACGAGACAGAAACGGAATGACATCTCCCTATCGATTGTACCACAACCCTGACGCACCTTACGCTGTACGACCTCGAGCATTCCTATTCAGCTCACGTGAACGGACTCCTTCGGAATCTACACTTCCCTAATCTACGCATGTTCAGTCTCCAGGACACTGCCCAAGATGCTCATCAGGTATTTGACTTCGTCAATCGCCACCCATCTATCCTGGAGTTCAACGTCAGCTTCACCTACGACGAGGTGCGGCTAAGATGCATCCCCAAGCTCATAGATGGTACTGGTACATGGAAGATGCCCTCGACTCCAGAAGAACTTGCCAAATATTGGGGTAGCATCAATAACCTCCTGGTGGATCAACCCACCCTCGAGGATGTAGAAAATATCCCTCCGGAAGACCGTCGTCCCCCGGATGATATTGACACCGGGGCGATGTATTGTCGAAGTTTTGCCTTCTGTCGCCGCCCCCTTCCCGGTGTCACAACACGCTCCTCCGCTGGATCAAGACAGCCTCGATACGAGGCGACTGCACTGGCTTTCTGTATCACACGTCAGGAAGATCTCTGGGGCGAACCATATGTCATCCGTGATCTGGCGGTTATCCTGTATATATTGTATCGTTTTTTTCCTCGTCTGGAGCAGTTACGTATCTTTGATGAGACGCTACCGGAACCTGAGATGAGCTGGTACGAATACATGGTGCGTAGCCAACTTTGCGATCCTGTTTTCTTGCTCACTCCAATTATCAGCATTCTCTTGCAGAAGCTCTCAATATTTTTGAGAATTTGCGCCATCTAGCCATTGGTTGGCCCCTCGACGACCTCGCTTGGTCTTGGACAAAGACTCGCGAAGATAGTGATTACTCCATACTCGATGCTGTTTGTCCGCCCTCAATTGAACTGGGCAGTGGTAGTCTACCTACACTGGACGAATATGGCGACTTGCCAGCCGGGATCGGGGGCAGAACGCTAGCGGACGACGTATGTCAAGAACTGGGCATAGTCAAGGATGATCTCGATGAGGAGGACGACCAGCTTATAATGAAAGCATGGGAGGCACGAAACACACGCATAGTCGCGCGCGTCATGCGCATGCTTGCTACGCGGTGTCCAAAACTCGAGGAGATCGAGTGGTACCCTCATACCGATCTTGACGACACCGAACTGGAACTTTCGTACGTCCGATGGAGGTGGACAGTGAATCGGGGTGCCGCAGGGTATGTAAGGCTGGTACATGGCCGTTTAACGTGGGAGGACAGGCCTAAAGGTGACATTGCTCCTCAACTGATCGCCGTAGGCGAAGAATTGGAGTACTTACGCCGAACCAACAATTGAAGACGAATCGTGAAAGTTCTCAAATAGGCGTGAGGTGGTAGCGTTGATTGGCACGATGCAATGCGATATAGAGGAGGCAACTATGTATCTAAATCTTGAATTCGGGATCTATGCCATGTACACCATCACAGACATATCGTCCTCTTTCCTCTTCATATACTCCTGCTCCTGCAGACTATCGATTCTCTCCTTTATCATCCCGACGTCAGGCTTAAAGTGATTCTTGACGGCGTCAACGGTCGCAGTGACGAGCTCCTGGTACGGCAGCTCCTTCTTTCCCTTCATGATTCGGACGATCGCCGCGTCGAGCGCGTACCTCCGGTCGCCCTCGATGAGGCTCTGCGTGCGTCTGGATTCCTCCGGCTAGCGAAAAGAAAAGTAAGCTCGCTACATTCTCGATGATCAAGCAGAAGACAGCCGTACCGTCTCCTTGACCTGGATCGAATTGATGTGTACGCGGAAGGCGGGATCGGTGAAGTCGGGGTTAAAGTGGAAGACATCCTCGTCGCTGACATCTTTGCCAGGAGGCTGCTTCCTGAGCACGCGCTTCTTGCCACAGGCAAGACTCTGTAGTGTCCGGCGCAGGTCGGCGTCATCTGCACAACACGATCAGCTCACATATGCTACACACTACCGCGATAATCGCGCACCCATCCGAGTTTGAGTCTTGATCTCCCCAAATGGCACCATGTCGGCATTGTCGAACAGCAAGAGGATGATGGCTTGATACAGACTGACGGACAGCTCCTTCTCACCCGCATTGAAGCGTGCGCGCAAGGTCGCAGTACCCAGCGCATGGTCCCAGTCGAGCTTGTGACCCTGGTGCTTGCTCTTGTAGAAATTAGAATATTTTCGGAGCTCTTCTTGCATCTATTCGTCATACAGCGTGAGGTCAAGCCGAAGAAAATGAAGATGGTCTTACCCATGCAGGCAGGTCAGCGTCCATCTTTCTTGCAGTGAATGGCCAGACACTACGTTGCAGGACCATCACTGTTAATTTGTGTGTGGATGCATCATGACCCATTCGCTCGCGGTGCTCCCCATACTCTTTCATCAATCCCCTCGAGAGGTCCAGGTCCTTGAACATATGGTCTCCCATGCCAAACTCGGGATCATACTCTGCGCGAAGCTCAATCAGCACATACGCACCGCCGTAGACCAGGAAACAACCTACCCTCTTTCAATTTCTTAAGCACTGACTTCTCGAAGTCGTCCGAAGCGGACTTCTCCAGCAACAGTCGCTTGGCCAGCGCCCTGTGGTAGAACGTCCTAAACACGTCCTTATCGTCCGTGAATCGGTACAGCGCGAGCACGCGGTTCAGCTCCGCCGCGAAAGTCGAGTCGTCCTTGCCCTTCTGGCCCTTGCGCATCGCCTTGTCGAGGTACTTCGCGATCATCTCCGCCGGCTTGTCGCGCCGCGCACGGAAGCCTTGCTGGAAGGCGTCGATGAGCGCATACCCGAACTCTTGGTTCGGCACCTTCTTCGGGCTGGGCGCGCTCCCGAGTGGCACGGCAGAGGTAGAAGCCTCTGGCGCAGAGTCAGTGGGGGGTGCGGCGGGGACCTCGTCGACGAAGACTTCCGTGGTGAGTTTGTCACAAAAGCGCTTGAAATCGATGAGGTTCTCGACCATCTTGTCGTCGTTCTCGGTGTCTTTGACGATGCTTGCGACTTGCTTCTGGACGTAGATCTTGAAGGAGGCCTGAAGGACCTTCTGGCCGTTCACCCGCGCAAACATGGCGTACATTGCAGACAATGCAGCGTCTTGCTTCCCGTCCATCTGGCGAGGCAATTCTGAAGAACTCGTCAGCACGAACGATATGCGATGGCGTGTGTGGTTTACCTCCTTCAGACAACCATTCAAGTCTGTCGCAGAGAAGGGCTTTGTCAACTGTATCCAATACAGCTTGATTGGATCTTCTGGGTATGACCTCACGAGCCCTATCCCTCTCTTCGATATGACGCTGCCCGCAGTGCAGAAGAAATTGCTTGGGACTTAAGCTCTCCCGCAACTCCTCAGACTCGCCTGCGAAGAACGCACGGGTGATATCGAGGAAGTAGGTCTCGAAGATATCGTGGTATACGCCATGGTGCTCGAGGTGTCCGATCAATTCGGGGATGTGGCGCCGAAGCTCATGCTTAGCCCTGTCGATATATAAGATGCAATGAATCAGAGAGAATAGCAATACATACTTGTTTTCGCGTTCCCAGTCTGCCCAGTCCTGGATACCCCGATGGAGCTTGGTCACTATAGTAGAGTCGCCGAATATGCGTTGCTGAAATTCGGAGTATGCAAGGGACCTAACTCATGGTAAGAAGGCTAGCACAAAGAAGCGGCAGAGTTGTGGGTACCTGATATTCTTCAGTTCCTTGTGCTCGCTGACATAGACTCTGTCCAGATAAGCGAAAAGCGACTGTACAAGGCCCTGCGCAACATATCAAGCAGTGCCAATCAAATGCTGGATAAAACGTGAACGTACCACTTGCTGCTCAAACCACTTGCAAATATCGCTGAAGTAGGCAAGCCATTGCACACCTTGGTGGTTGTCGCGGACAAGGAGCTGTGCCACATTCCCTATACATCGTTCCACTTCCTGCTTGACGTGGTCATACAGTCCTTCACCCTTGTGGGCGGCAGTAACGACAGCACGGCAGGACGCATAGATCTTCTCATAGGTATCCGGGAGCGGCTCTCTGGCGTCAGGATTACTCGGCTTGGCCAAGAGTGCCCTTATGGCGCGCAGCGCACGAGCATAATCGTCGTTGTAGACTGCGTCCGAAGGCCATTTTACTGTGCATATAAGATGGATCAAAGGATCAACAATCAAAGTAGGTTAAAACGAACTTGGAAGGCCCTGGATGTCGATGACGATCGGACCCTTGCTCTCCCCTACCGCGGCAGCTCGGGACCTAAATGGACATGAAGCGTCAGACTCGGGGGTGAGACGTGGTCTCTTCCGTGGAGGAGATTCCGACCGTGAAACGGACTTTGGCTGGCTCGTCACGAGCTCCGAAGACCGAAACTTCGTAAACGCGGAGGAGGATGGGAGAGTTAGGAGTGTGAATACGTCGACGGCCATATCTTCCTATCCTTGGAACCCAGAAACGAGATAGCGGCTGAGTAGATATTCGGCTTTCAAGGATTAATTGCAATCTCTCACTATACAGTGATCTTCACTGCCTCAACACGCGTGACAGTACGCGTCCTAGTAGAGGTGGTGGTAGTGAGATAACACGCTCGTGGCCTGTAGCGCCCAAGCGCGTCCCGCTCTAATGAGCGCGTGCGCTAGCGTTGGTGGTTTGATCGGACCCGCAGATTGAACAAAATGCGAAACTCGAGTCTCGCAGCTCTGCCGCACCCGTAAGGAACTAGCGGCAGAGCGTGGTGCAAACAGACAACGCCCTCGCCTTTTACTAGGGCGTTCCGTGTTCCACGCTCACCTCAATGTCGCACAGCCAATTTTTCAGAACAGTTGAGCTTTCGGGCTTCAGGAATTCTCTCTTTTTGCCTCTTGTAATTATTCCTCTACTAGGAACGAGACTTGTGGCTGTTATCCGAGACATATTTCCAGGTACGTCTGACATTGATCCGCCACCAAAACCTACTAATAACGTCTGCTCAAATCCCGCCCTGTGATCCTTCTATTAGACCCGGCTTTAAAACGCCAATCTCCATGCATTGTAGCTGCTGTCGATGCATCTGGGAACGCGGCGAGCAGTGCCTGACAGTGCTCTGACCTTTCTCTCGAACCTCGCGTGCCGCAGAACGCGTGCACAGGCATCTGAAAGTGACGTCGGACAAGGGTGCGATCAGGTCGCCGGGGAAAATCATTGGAATATTCTCATTACGTGACGGTACGTTTTACCAGGTGCAGCAAGCGAGGCTTCGCAGGACTTGGCCGCCTCCAGGCCGCCACCGCCCCGCGCGCTGAGTCGCCGAGGGGCATCCGGCCTCGGGTTCTGCAGTACAGTATTAGTCTAGAGGAGACGATCGCTAGGGCAACGCTGAGGTGAGTCGCGTCGAGCGTGAGGGCGAGTCTGACGTGTCCTGCAGCGAGCTCTCTTCCGTGTCAGGCTCTGGGTTTGTGACTGTATTCAGAGCACATGTCGTGAGACATAGACGTGAGGAAATCCATTTAAAAGTTGGTGGGGGCGTGCCGAAGATCACGAGAAGCTGTCTCGGTTAGCCGTTCTAACAGAAGCCTGGTTACTGTATTTGTGACTTCATTAGAAGAGCATAAATGAACGTGAAATGAGGACTGATATCGGTTAGAAGGAATTGAAACCCAGATAAGCAAAATGAAAGTAGTGGCCTGAACGCTTCGAACGCTCTGCCCTCCTCCGCGTCCTCCTCCTCCCCAACGGCCCTTGGTCCACCTCTTCCTTTCCTTCTCTTTATTTTCCCCTCCTCTGTTCACTAGTTATACCTTAATACCGGCATATTCGAACGTCGCAGGCCAGACAACCGGTATGTCGCCCCCATCAAGATGGTCGAGACGCCAGACAATCAACCATCACTGACCCTGTAAACTTTCCCCGACCCCCCAGAACGGTCCGTTACACCTCTCATTCCAACCGTCATCCTCGCTCTGCGTCCTCGCCTCTTGAGGCCCGCTCGCCACCCACTTCACCCCACGCAAATACACAACAGCCATGGGTGCCTGTATGTCGTCGGGCGGCATAGAGGTGACGGAGGAGGACAAGAGACTGCATCGCGAAGCGGAGAAGAGCCTAAAGGAGGTACGCCCGCCTGTGTCGATCCTCCGTCGACAGACACGCTGATACTGTCCCGCAGGCCAAGGCGAAGATGGCGCACCAAGTCAAGGTCCTCCTCCTTGGCTCTGGTGACTCGGGGAAGTCGACCATCCTGAAACAGATGCGTCTCATCCACCGAGTACCCTTCTCCGCACAAGAAATAGAGTCGTATCGACAGCTCGTCTTCAACAACCTCACGCACGGCCTCAAATATCTCCTGGACGCCATGGAGGACATGAACCTAGAAGTGTCCGAAGAGAACGCGGCACTATTACCGCTCATCGACGAGGCGCAAGACATCCGGGACGGGCAGCCGTTCCCCATGGAGTACCTCGAGCCCCTGCGAAAGCTGTGGGCGGACACCAACGTCCAGAAAGCCTGGGATCGGGGAAACGAGGCAGCAGCCCCCGAGAAGTACGTCCCACGCGCTGCCCTCCCCGACAAGCGCTGACTCCTGCGTCACAGCTTGATCTATTTCTTCTCTGATTTGGACCGACTGTTCGATGCGAGCTACGTGCCAAACGAGCAGGACATCGTGCATACCCGCGCCCGCACAATAGGCATCACAGAGACGATCTTCCATCTGCGCGAGCACGAGATGCTGATGGTCGACGTCGGCGGCCAGAAGAGCGAGCGTCGCAAGTGGATACATTGCTTCCAGGATGTCACAAGTATCTTGTTCTTGGTCAGTCTGAGTGGTTATGATCAATGTCTGATTGAAGACAAGGACGCGGTAAGATCTTATTGTCACAACTGTCGGCCTCATCTGCATCTGATGCCGTCCTTCAGAACCAAATGCAAGACGCAATGACCATCTGGGACTCAATATGTCACTCGCAATGGTTCAAACAGACGTCGATTGTAAGTGCACCCGCCCGGAAATGGTCAGGAGAAAGCCTGGCTCATTGTACCGCCCCAGATCCTGTTCCTGAACAAGGATGATCTCTTCGAGAAGAAGATCCCACACTCGGACATCAAGAACTTCTTCCCTGTGCGTCGCATGTGCCTCGCTCGTAAACCTGTCGACCGCTGACTGATCATCCAGGACTATGACGGTGAGTCCGGAGACGCCGAGGCAGGACGGCAGTACTTCAGGAAGCGGTTCGCACGGCTGGCGCAGAAGGCGAACCAGAAGGAACGCGAAATATACATCCAGTACGTGACCTGATGCCATCCTCTCCCCATTGTCGCCCGTGAGGCGCTCTCTGACCGTGCTCTTCGCTTCAAGCGTAACAACAGCGACCGATACGGCGATGTTGCGAGTAGTTATGGCAGCAGTTGAAGGTCAGCGCTTTATCCCCATTCCGTCTCATGTTGTGCTGACTCTCGTTCGCAGAGTGAGTCTTTCCTTCCTTCCCCTCTCCTTCGTTTCAATCTCTCGCGGACCACCGGTGGCTTAACAAATGGTGCCATGTCATCCTCAGCATTATTCTCCGGCACAGTCTCGAAAACGCCGCCCTGATATGACGATAAGTCATATTCGGGCATTATGCAGTTCAGTATGGAAGTCCCTCTCGATAATGCGCGGCCTCGCTTCTGTCTATCTTTCAATGCCTCTCGCGTCACCTCTCCCTCCTTGACCCGTGTCGTTTATTTCACTACCTCCGGCGTTGTAATTCTCTTGAGTCTCGACTTTTATATCTCATGCTTCCCGTCGTCGTCGTAATGCATGTGCACAAACTCATCTGGTTTCTTTTTCTGACATGCTTCCCTCGCACTGGCACTGGCCCGAATGCAATGTTCTCCTCGATGCATGACACACGCGCCCGCGGCGATCATGTAACGCAGCACGATCATCAGTCGGAACGTGAGTGCTCCCGTCCCCGTCTCCTGCAGCCCTCGCCCCGCGGCGGGGGCCTCGCTCGTCGTGCGGTCGCTGACGTATTTTGCCTTTCTCTCCCATATTTATTTAGATCCGCGAGGTCATGCTGTAACAGGCGTGCGCTACAAAACTACGCGCTGCGGCCGCCCCGGGACCACGCGACTCCGAACGCCTACGTTGAGCCTGCCTCCTCTACCCCACCCGCCTAATCGGGGCCGACGTATTATTGCGCATTGCACGCGCACACGCCGTGCCCACGTCCGGGGCATAAACAGCCCATCACCGCCCGAACGAACAATCTCGAATCGTCATACGAACCCAAACCAGCAGAGGCCCCTCCACGCCTCGCCCTCATCTAATCCTCGCTTGCTTCCGTGTCCCGTGCATCTGTCCACGTCTACGTCTACTGTGCTATCGTCTACTCATCCCTGCTGTGGTTGGAATCTTTCACTTAGGCTACTCCCGCTTGTCACATTCTTCTGCCTTCTCTCCTTCCTTTCTTTTCTCTTGTCCGTCCCGCAATCGTTCCTCCCTCTCGGAACCTCGGAATCAATCGCGCACGCAAAGTCTTCCCCATCGCATTCGTGTCGGCTTTACCCTTCCGCTTCTTCCTTCTGTCTTCTCCTTTTTATTCTTTATTTCTCACTCGCATGCCCCGCGTTTTGTCGCAGCAGTTCACTGTCGTTATCACTATGTGGCGCGGCGCGGAGGACCGTTGTGTCGGAGACCCTGCATACCTGTATTATGGATACCGTTAATTGAAGAAGCTGTCTCTTGCTGTAGATGTCGGCCGGCGAGATATGTGGACTCGGAGAGCTGAGTGTACCGCGGGCCGCCGCGGACAGAACAAGACGTGAGACAACCAGGAAAAGAGGGCCCGGGTCCGTGCGGTGTGCGCAGTTCGTCGCCGGTAGTTGTGTCTCATCCAGCGAGCGAGAGAGGGCACACAGAAAAGAGAGCGACCGTCGTCCCGTCCCGTTCTCGTCCATTTAGCTGAGCTTAGCGAAATTAGCGTTGCGCCACCACTTTGAAGGAAGAACGAACGGGCGGAAAGACCGTAAGCGAACCAATCAAGTCCCGTGGAAAGTCGCCGCTGAGTCCGAAAATGTCGGTCATACTGAGGCAGGTGAGACCCACGACGACGGGCATAATTGCGTCCAGGATAGCGGTCCGGTGCGGTCGGTTCCGTGTGCGTGAGGCGAGACAGGCTGTCAGAGGCATGGGACGCGGGGATCAAGGAGCAGACTTGGCAGGGAAAACATGACATTGGGAGGGCAGGAAAAGAGGGCAAGAGGTGAAACAGGAATCGTGCGTGTCGTCGACGGTTTATATACCATCCGCGCCCTTTACTCCGAAGCCCAATCGCAGCGGAGGGGACGGTAAAACACCGCAGAAGGTTGCAGAAGGACGCAAAAATGGAGTTTCGCTATTATTAATGAAGACGGGATATCAGCGTTGCCAGCGCACCCGCCCGGAACTGGGGCGTTGCGCACACGCACGAACACTCCGCTCAGCTTCGGACGAGACCATACGGAGCTGTCTGCAGGGTCCAACGAAGCATGGAGGACGGTGTTTTGAGCCTTGGCGACGTGCGTTGCAACGGGCAGAGCGTGCGGGTAAACCGTGGGCGGCGGGACGGACGCAGCGAGACGCGACCGCGACGCAGAGCCATCAGCGCGGTTTTATATCTCGCCAGAGCGTCCCCAAAAGCTAAACTCGAAGCAGCGGGCTTCTCCGCTGCGTCGAGCGAGAAGAGCAGCGTTGGATCAGATTCATTGGGCTGGCTCTGGGATGATATATCGTCCCTGGTTGGATCACGATGCGTTATTGTGAGTGGTTCCTGTCGAGAGCAGCGGGCAGCTGGCGTGCGGCGGACACGAGTCAACGCGTGCGTCCATGTGTGCGTCCCTCCCACGCTGCTTGAATCCCGTGTTCAATTGAGGGCTTGCCGTCCCTCGTCGTCCAGCGACCGCTATGGCCTATTGTCTCCCACCGCAGGGCCATCACGAACATATCCATTGCAATCAATTGCTCTCCATAAGTGCCGTGAGCACAGGTCCTCGGAATCAGGGAAAATCTCTCAGAGGGTTTGACCGCCTGCGATGTTTTCGCTCCCAGAAGAGCGAACCAACGACCTGTCTAGGAGGGCCTTTCTCGCACTTCGATAAGATTGACCACGCGGCACCGAGTCTGGGATCTATATCAAGACGGAATCTGCGATGCTGCTTGTTTTCGAGGATGTCTTGCCGAGGCGTGTTGGACCTGCCCCTTTTGCTAGCCGCCAGCCGGACGCCACAAAGTCTCTCCGTGCCTGATCACGGCTACAGCGTCAGCGACAAAGCGTGGGTCGCTTCATATGTCGTCGACCATGCATCCCTCTACATTGCAGACACAAGTTGAAGTTGCTTGCTGCCAACATGTCTGCGGTTGACTGACTGATACTATCGCGGAACATTCTCGTCCGTACCTTGTGTTGAGCAGAGCCATGCGTCCAGCGGCATGCATCTGTTCGAGTCTACAGGCTTTGATGATGACAAAACCCCGCTGTATGTAGACTGAGAATAGCGGACCTTCTATGTTCTATCATGCTGTCCGCGTTCCTCGGGATGTGATGGTCAATGAGATGGCCGCGCACGCATCAACACACGTCGATGCTGTACAATGTCGCTCGTGTTCACAAGACCGCTCAGCTGTGGGATCCGGGACCGTTTCGGACATGGCATTGACGTTCCGTTATCTTTTGAACGTACGCCACGAGGGAGGACGATTGAATAAGGAAGTTGCTCCCATCCTCCGCTGAAGTAGCCAGACGTGCCTGGGGAACACGTCGCTCCGCAGTTCTCGGTCAGATATCATGAACCCAAGATGCAGTATGTTGAATTGCTCCAGACAGATAGTAAACAACCCTTGATGTATCACTACAACCTCTGATGTTTAGACTTGGTTCCTCGGGTGCGAGAAGACGAGACGGCGAAACGAGAGTGTAAGAGGTCGGTTCAAGAGCGATCGATATAATGATATATAGGTGCGATGCGATGCGAATTTAGATGCGGGAAGTGTGTGCGGATGCGGGGTATACCAACGGTGGATCTGTCCTCCAGATGCCCAGAATTAGTCGTACACAAAAACACCAACGGAAGTCGAGGGCGCGCTCCTCGAGCTCGTCCCACTTTGACGAGCTTCAGTATGTACAGCCGCGCGCTGCTTAAATCCGAGTCGGCCACGCTATACCTCCGACGTCGACGCCGTGTGCGGCCGCTCACGCCCACCACCGATCTCCCGGAGCTCGCGCCCGCCATCCGTCCCCACCTCCGTCTCCTCCCCATCAATATCAAACTCCCCGTCCTCCTCATCGTGTCCCGGGCCGGGCCACACGCCCTTCCAAGGCCCCTCGTGCTTCACGACGCGCCCGTCGTGCTCCGTCACGCGGCTCACCTCGACCTCCATGCCGACCTCCGTGCGCACGGTGTACGTTGGGGGCCGAATGTGCGGGTTAAGGAAGTGCATCGGGAAGCTCGTCGAGCCGGTTGGTGGAACAGCGGAGGAGGTGGAGAAGTACAGAGCGCCGTCGGACGCGGTCCCGTTGGAGACGCGTATGATGATCAGGTTGAAGGCGATGCCCTGAGGAGAGCTCGTTAGTCAGTGGCCGGTGCCAGTCTAATGAAGCATGGAACAGGGATAAAAAGACGACGCTTGGGCGGAGAAAGGAGGAGTGCGGACGGCCAACGCATTTGTGCGACTCGGATGCACAGGTAGGGGACGTGCGTATGGGAAGATTGGAGTGGAAAGCAGGGAAGGGGGCAATGGGAAACGCGGACGAAGCATGAGGGCACCGGTACTCACGATTGTCTGTACGACCACGTCCGAGACGCCGTACTGGGCATTGCTCTCCGCTAGCGTCGTCCCGAAGAATATAATCACAACGACCGTATACATCAGCCCAGAGTCGATGATGATCCGTATGACATGGCGGAGGCGGTTTGGATGCACCGCGCTGTCGACGGTCTTCCGACGGACGCGCCAAATTTTCCACACGATTAGGCCTATGATATTTTTTAAAAGCGCGGTAAGTTAATTCGTGGGATGACGATAACGTTGGATGTACGTACCGGTTACGAGAATATTAAGTGCGAGCGTGAGAGCGACTATTGAGTACAGGAAGGGTCGTATTCTGCTCTCGTTTAGCAGGGCATCTTGGGTCGTCGTGGCCTCGACCCATATCATTAGACATCCGCAGGCTGAACAGTGCATAAATATATAGGCATATAGTAGCAGGCTAGAATGAGACATACCTAACGTCGCCATCCACAGGAGAGAAGGGACTACGATTATTGGCCATGAATTGTTGTAAATAACCCAACAGCGATAATTCTGTAAAAGAGCCACAATAATTCATAACCTCATCCACAGACATTGTGTGACAGCTACTTACGAGAACAGAGTCGCCGATGGAAGTCTGCGCGACATAGTCCACGGTCTTCATGATGTTGACCCAGTACCTGATGTCATGGAACTCTTCGGCGGCGCCTCCGGGCCCACGGTAGAAAATGAAGGCGTCGAGATTGTGGCGCAAGCCGAACGCGACTGTGCACAGCGGAGGATCGACCGTCAGCCCGTCGTCATTTGGCATTTCCATCAACAAGCGGCGGCCACGCGCGCGTACGCACCATCGAAGGTGCAGAAGATGCACATCAGGAGCGCGATCGCGACCATGCCCCAGTGCACGTCCCGCCCGCTCTTGAGTGCGAAGCCGCGCTCCCGGTCGAACAGCAGCGCCCTGAGACACAGGCCGAACGTGACGAGGTAGATGCCTGATGCGTGCGTCGAGCCGCACAATGCCGTCCGTCAGTCAATACAGTCCGTATGTCGTCACACGAAGGAAGCGCGCACCGTAGAAGACGCATTCCATGAACAGGCCGACGATCTGCGCCTCGTCGATGGGAAACTTTCCGTTGTCTGACATGGCTGGGCGTACTGCCTCGGGCTATCTGTCTGAGAATGTCACTGACCGTGTGTGCACTGGCACGGCGGGGGAGGTTCGAGGGTCCGGTTGCGGGTCCGAGGGGGGCGGGCGGGCGTGTGGCGAGCGCACTCACTTTAGTATCAGTGTCTTGCAGCGCGCATTGAGTCGCAAGCGACTGTACTGGTTAGCAGGTGGGCGGGGGACGCAAGCAAGCGGCGGGCGATAGAGCACAGCAGAGCCAGAGATAAAGCAGGCTATGAGATAGATGCAGATTCGGAGATGTAGATGTAGATGCAGATGGAGTTCAGAATTTCGCACGGGCAAATAAATACGCTCGTGTGCCTGCGATAGCACACCCAAGGCACAGCGCCGGCCCCGCGGGCAGCTGCAATCGATGATCGGGGCGAGTCCTGCACGCGGAAGTGCTTGATAAGACGCTCTGGATTTTTTTCGCCTGGTGCGCCACCTAGTAAAGGTTTGCCTGCAGCGAAAGAGAGGCAGGGGCCAGGGCGGATGCCAAGGGCAGCGGGCCTAGATGCGGAGGGTGAGTGTTACTGATCAGCTCGTTATCTCTGCTAACTCGAAACATTATATCCGCCCCGACCTCTAGAGCGCTAGCCAGCTTCGCTCCTATACCGCAGGCTACGGCCTCCGGGGCGCGGCCGTCGGTATGTCTGCGGATGCTTTACGATCTCTATAAACCTCCGCTAGGGGCTATGCATAGCTCTGCGATGTCGGGCCTCGCCTTGGCGCCGCTGAAACATAACCGCACAGGCTCTCACCATACCCCCACCATACCCCCAGCTCGAGACACAATCGCACAGACCGAACGAAAAAAGGACTCACCGGCGCCGGGCTACGGGTAAGTATCCTTCATCGGGCGATAACAGTCGCTAGGCTCCGCCACAAATTATGCACTGCACAAGGCTGGTTGGCTGCAATCAGATCTGCACCAAGTCGTATCACATGCCTCGGGCGCGCAACCCGCAGGCAGGACGAAATTTGCGAAACACTTTGTTGGTGCTAGTGGGCCCGCGAAGGTCGCCACCGAATTCCCTATGCCCGCAATTCATGATGCAAGTGGGGACGATTGATATGATGTGGCTCGTATACCGCATGTGCAAGGTGACACCTGGATCCAGTGGCTCTCGGAAAAGGATCTGGCATCAGCTGTGGTGGACGTCGGTGACAAAGTCGTATTTTCTAAGTTATTTGCCGAGGGGCGTGCGGCGGGGTTTGAGAACCCGACCCTGATGGCGCTCCCTCTCAACACTGATTGGCGCTCGATACCGACGATCGCGCGCTTAAGCCTCGCGCTGCAATGCGTATTTCTTCCCGCTAAACGTCGCTTGGGCTCTGCTCGCAACGACCATGACTCGGTCCAGATAACTTCTACGTCGTGGACTGGACGTCGCAGGACATTAAAATCAACGGTGCCTACCGCCATCGATTATCAGTCAGGGGAGGAACCCGTGTGGTGGTAATGGATAAGGGGTGCTATGGTGCGTCGCATAACGCTCTTAGGCATGACGATTTCTCTGACAACAGCTCGTAGTCCATGTCGTTCGAATTTGATTGTATCTTACGTTGCGCCTGCGGACCGGTCTGTCCATATGCTAGGCAGCATGCAAAGTACAGCCATTCGAAGACTCCGATTTCGTCGTATGCTGTTCCATTACGTTGCGTTTCGACTTGGTGGCTTTTCCTGTTTGTGAGAAATACATCCAGTACGAAATGCCCGAAGAAGACCGCACTATACCTGCTTTGCTGATCTTCAACGTTGAACGCCGGTGAGGCTTTCCCCGATGTCTTCTGACTGCTCAATGTGTATCCTCCCGCCTAAATGTTTCCATACCACATAGCATGCTGCGGTTGCATTCGCAACGATGGTGTAGCATATGCGTCATGTGCTTGGGCCGTGATGTAACTGCTATCGTCTGCTCATACATCTCAGGGAAACAAGAATACAATCTCGCAGCGTCGCTTGGTATTCTGCATCAGCAAGTCTATTGATCTTCTGTGTTATGTGCTAACCCCGTTGCTTTCTGAAGGCTGTGATCTTGGCCTCCTTGAAACATAATGCAGCTCGGTGGTCATCTGTCTTTCTTGCATCGTTCATACCTCTGACATCACGGAAAGCGTGCAGCGTACGTCATTCAGAAACTGCCGTTGTCTACCATCTGGCTGGGGAACGATAACGACCTCTAATCAAACTAGTCAACCTATCATTGCTGCAAGTTTGATTCGTGGACGGATTGCAAGCCCCTTGCCTCGCGAAAATGCGGGGCAGAGGGACAGGACTAGGCCAAATATGAGACGTGCACAAAGTGTTGAGGTGAGCGTACACACCGAACCCACGTCTTCCCCGTTTCTGTCATTATAGGTGCGTGCGTGGATCGGCGTCGCATGAGTATTTCCTACTGATGGACATAATACGTCACAGTCGATTCAGAAATGGCTCAGAGAACGCATCCGAGTTACCCTATATCGTCTGTGAAGACCTGAGGTTACTGAATGGTCAAAATCGTCTGGGCTTCGAAATGCGTATGTCAATAACCGGATTTGGGAAGATCAACATCGGGTCAACAGCTGTCAGCCACTTATGCTTCAGCGAGGGCAGCGCATCTACTCTACTCTCCGGCTCTGCTCGTACGTCCTCAGTTCATTTTGATAAATTGCATCGTGGTACGATGCTTTGGAAGGCCTTCATTAATCGCAAATGGTGATAGCAATGTCGCAACCAGGAGCATCAGCATCAGCCTTGGACCCCGCTTAGAGCAGTACACTTACCGCTCTTTCCCTGGCGAGCCCGACGTTCAGCATTGTGCCACCAATCACTGATTACTTTCGGGCAGTTTTGGTGATCCGTGAGTATTGTTTGGGGCATTCCGCGTGGACCGCACTCAACATGCTCCGCAGGCGCGTTCAAACACCACCCATCTTGAGCATCCCCTATAAATGCATGGTCATAATGATGAGAGGCAGCGATACCCTCGCATGCGACGCAAGGCACGATGGCGCGATCGCCAACGTCTTATTTAGACATTAGAGTTGTATCGACGGAGCAATACCGCCTCATTGATCGCCTGGAAGCGAGCGGGATCGTTTGCCGCGAGCTCAGGACTTCGGTCGGGGAAGCACATGAGCTTCCGGTATATAAAGCACGTCTCTTTGTCCTCTTACCGCCTCGTATTTTCACCGTCTTTCTCCCCCTCAACGCGTTTCGTTGCAACTTCTGATCCAAGTCTCGCCACAGCTAGACCAGAGCGCTTGACGCCCGCGGGAAGCTCGGCACGATTTCTAGCATCTGAGTCTTCGGTGAGTTTTCCGGATACATACCCCACAATAATTATGTTTACGTGTTCATCAGTTTTGCGAGGCCGCTAGAGACCGGGCAGGATGTCTATTGCGCGTGTATTCGCGCGAGGGGGTATACAAGGAGTCCGGGCAAATGCAGCCAGCGTACAGTGTAGTCGCGCAACTGCGCCAGGGGTCGGCATACAGCGTATGCGCGCGAACGCGTCAGCGATCGGCAAGACGCATGAGAAAAGGGCACGGCAGTTTACTGCTTACGATCACGGTCAGCAACGGAGACTAGACAAGACGGGACGCGTGGCGCGAGGTGCCGCGGTCGCGTCCGCGTTTCAGCATTTCACGCGTCCTGCCGCCCACGCGACGCGACCACAATGGCAAGCTCGCTGGAACAGCACCACGCCCGACCCACAAAGACCGCCAGCTTCGAGATTGAAACTGCGTTTGATCCTGATAGCTGCATTGAGCGGCCTACTGGGGTCTTATCTCGCTGGATGGGCGCCAAACACGGCGAACGAGCCAATATCCGGACATGTCGTTCTAAACAACCAATATGGCTCTCCACAGGACTTCAAGAAGGCCATAGACGAGCTCCGTGGTGTATTTCCTGACGAAGGCGCCGTGTCAACTGACCAGGAGATCCTGAACCATCACGGGAAGTCGTTTGGTAACGCAACAGATGGTGCGCGAGTTTCTTTTCGTGCCCCGGAGAAACGAACTCACCGAGATGACGCAGTACACCCACCTACTGTGGTCGCATACCCGCTCTCTACGGAGGACGTAGTGAAGATTGTGAACATTTCTCGTAAATACAGGATGCCAATCATTCCGTACTCAGGCGGAACAAGTTTGGAGAATCACTTAATGTTTGTACGTCCATGTCTGTCATACCGTAATGGAACTTCGGACTGAATGGTTGATCTTAAAAGCCGGACTGCGGCGGTATATGCGTCGACATGAGCAAGATGAATCGAATACTGGAAATTCATGGTAAGCTTGTACAAAATGTAGAAACACGCCTCTAATACTATTCTTACAGAGGAAGATGGTGACCTTGTTTGTCAAGCCGGCGTAGGCTGGGTGCAGATTAATGAAACACTTAAGAAGAAAGGTAACGCCACGTTCCCCTTTTCACCGCTTATCTTCTCAGTCTTGCTTCCAACTTTCAAGGCATTCCCCTTTTCTTCCCCGTACGTCGTAGCTCGATGCCTTCGCTGCTTACTCAATCACGTTCCATAACAGCTTGACCCCGCGCCGGGTGCAACTATCGGTGGTATGATTGGATGTGGCTGCTCAGGCAGTGAGTGCCACACCTAGCCCTATCTCAGAAGACCGCTCACGAGGCCCTTTAGCCAACGCCGTGCGATACGGCACTGCGAAGGGAGAGTGGTTCCTGAACCTTGTAGGCAGCTATCGCTCTTCTCCGCGTTCTTTATCATTGACAGCGAAAATGGTGACAGACCGTCGTTCTACCCTCAGGCGAGGTCATGAAGACCCGCCGTCGTTCGCGCAAATGCTCTGCTGGTTTTGATACCGCAAAGGTCTTCATCGGCGCCGAAGGCACGTTGGGGATTGTCACAGAGGGTAAGCCTTCTGCCAAAAACAAAAACTCCACCGGTACCTGTGCTGAACGAAACCTTCAGCTACAATTAGACTGGCACCCGTGCAGGCCACACGAGTTGCAGTGGTACAATTCCCCAACGTGCATAAAGCCGCTGAAGCTGCCGTTGACGTTCTTAACCGAGGTATAGGCCTACGTAAGTCTCATCTGTAAAGTAGTCCGTAGCAAGTTACTTACCACACCGTCACTGTATCTTCGCAGAATGTGTCGAGCTATGCGATTCCGTCTTCATGCGGGCGACAAACGTGTTCGGCAGGTCCAAGCGGAAGTACCCTGAACGCGATAGCGTATACTTCAAGATCCAGGGTGCTACACCCACGATGCTCGAAGAGACCGCGCGTGTCGTGAAAGGTGTGTGTGACAACTACGGTGCGACGGGCTTCGAGTACGCGAGGACGGAGGAAGAGGCAGAGGAGCTTTGGCTCGATAGGAAGAACGGCTTCCATTCGGGGTTGGCGCTTGCGCCTGGAGCTAAGGCGATAGGGACAGATGTTTGGTGCGTGTTTCCTCATTCCCGGACGAACTGTTAGAGTTGTTGACGATGGTTGCGGTTAGTGTTCCGATATCACGTCTTCCCGACCTGGTTCAAGAAACCAAGAAAGATTTAGAAGCTTCAGGGCTTATATCTCCAATAGTTGGACATGTCGGTGATGGTGAGCACTGTCGCCCAACAAATTAACACCGCTCATAGACTCATGAATATTATGCCGCGATCCTCAGGCAACTTTCACGCCATGCTCCTCTTCTATAATGCGGAAGAATACAGGAAGGCGCAAGCCATTGTTGATCGTATGGTTCAAAGAGCTATCGACCTTGATGGGACATGTACGCCTATGGTCTTTTGCTTGTCTTACCGCATTCTGACTCTATGCCCCAGGTACAGGAGAACACGGTGTTGGTGTAGGAAAGCGGAAATATCTATACAAAGAGCTCGGAGAGAATACTGTGGAGTTTATGAAGATGCTCAAGCGTACCATTGACCCCCTCAATCTCTTTAACCCAGGCAAGGTAAGAACTTCCCCCTATATTCATCCGCCGTCAACTCACTACACCTGACAGCTATATCCGGATACACCAGGAGTATAAATACCGTTCACGCTGTGTTCGTGGTATTGAACGAGACTTAAGCCTCGGCCGGTATGTAAATTGAGATGTAACCTTTCGAAGATAGTAGAAACCAGCTAGCTGTAATCCACCTACGCATCAACCAAGCGTAGTACCGCAACAGACTCTACGTGGTATGTCTGAGGGAAAAGATCGAAACCCTTAAGAGACTCGATAATGTACTTTTGACCCTCTAATTCCTCTTCGCTCTTACGCAAGATGTCGCCCAGGTCCCGCGCCTGCGTCGTCACATTACAGCTGACATACACGACCGTGCGAGGCTTAAATCTAAGCAGCTGGTTGATGAAGTCCTCGTCGCAGCCCTTCCGCGGCGGGTCAATGACCAGCGCAGTCCGATCCCGTGGGAAATCCTGGACCTCGTCGAAGATCTTGTGGGCCTGGCCGGCAATGAACTCGCAGACAGTATCGAGTTTGTTGATACGCGCGTTGCGCTTCGCGAAGGCAATCGAGTCCGCCGAGAGCTCGATACCTTTCACCTTCTGGAACGCTGGCGCGAGGGTGAGCGCGAAAAGACCACTGCCGCAGTACGCGTCCACAAGGTGTGTCGGCCGCTCATCCTCTGGCATGCCCTCCACGAATACGGCGTCGCGGACGTAGGAAGTCAATGGTACGAGCACCACGTTGTTGTTTTGGAAGAACGAGCCGGCAGTGTATTCGAATTTTGTATTCCCCACGCGCTCATGTACCGTCTTCTTGTGGTCTGTGATCGCGGTCTTCTGTTCATTTTCCGAGTCATCAATCCACTCCGTCTGATCGTTTGCTATGGTCAATCGGGGAGCTTCGAGGACTTCGGGGACCTCTCCGGAAAGCTTCACATCTGTAGACTCTCTCAGCAGCAGCGAAGCACCTCGTCGGTAGGTATGCAGGTTACTAGCGGAGATATTCAACGGTGGTCTGTACAAGTTAGAAACAACCACCTACTCGATGATATTTTTGCGTAATTTAGTGAACTCTTGATTTATCGTGGGTGTGGCAATGGGACATTCCTACGGTAGTACATACTAAGGGTCAGTGGGTCGTGGTAGCTGTTATTTGCCGATACGTTACCTCAATGTCCATAGGGTATCGCGTGTTCGACTTATTAAATCCTATGTGGAACCATTCCGGTTGAACGCCTTTTGTTGGTTCCACCAGAGGCGTTTTCAACTCGAAGTGAGGTGTCAACTTGGTACGGTAGCCATACTCTAGAGGGCAAGGGTGCGTCGGTTGTATCTCGGGTACCGAAGAAGGAGACAAGTCTATCAAGAGCATGAGCTAATCAAGTAGTCTCTAGTGCATGGAAGACACACTAGAATAATTAGCGTACGCCCTCATTATGACGTCGCGTTTCAGCTGTAATTGGATATCGTAGGAGAGCATCTTATAACCGCTGTGAGCTGATAACAAGTATTAGATCAGTGAGGCTGACCTGATACTGGCATCCGGAGCATTCGCCAAAATATTTGCACTTGACGCGCGAGTCGTCACGATATTTTGGATTGGGTTTTATCACTTCCAGCAAGTCTGCGAAGGAATGCATGAACATATTTTTGAATATTCGCGCTTTTACAACCTCCCCAGGGAGTGCAAATGGTACTAGGACCGCCCAAGGCTGCTCTGAAGGTGCAATAGCTATTGCATCGCCTACGTATAGACTGTTAGGAAACAATGTGAGTGCAAGGACCGCAACGACATACCATGTGAGGACAAACGAGCGATAGTTAACTCAACAACGTCATGCTGCTTATATGGTGCATTCCATCCCGCATATCCCTCTTGACCGTGCTGGACCGCATCCTCGCCCAAGAGTTCCATGACCTCCTTCGTGATGATATCTTCTTTCGAAAAGGGTTCCAATTTCTTCTTTGATGCGCCTTTGTGCTTTCGAGGAGCATTTGGCACCGAGACGCTCCCAAAAAGCACGGAACTGAGTTCGCCCAGAAGGCTCGCAGATCCCGAACTTTGTTCAGGCCATTCCGTGGGTAATGTTGAGTTTTGTCCAGTATGGACGATGGGCGCATCTGTTGCAGTCTGCTCGTCGGTTGTAATCTGCTTGTCGGCTTTGGTCTGCTTGTCAAGCGTCGGGAGCAACCGTCGCTTTTTGTCGATGTGGCGATCCTCGGAATCCGACGAACTTTGTTCAGGCCATTCCGTGGGTAATGTTGAGTTTTGTCCAGTATGGACGATGGGCGCATCTGTTGCAGTCTGCTCGTCGATTGTAATCTGCTTATCGGCTTTGGTTTGCTTGTCAAGCGTCGGGAGCAACCGTCGCTTTTTGTCGATGTGGCGATCCTCTTCTGAGTCCGACATGAAGTTGCTAGGGTTCTTGGCGTATTGAATTCCTAGAAAAGGTCTGGCTATTTTGTGAGCGTTCCGGATGGGCGTAACGAGTGGGCGTATTAGGTGCACTATGTGTGCTAGCATGGAATGGTCCCAGATGTGAAGGAGCAGAAGAGTGACTAACACAATCTAGAGGAGGTCGGGGTCGGAGGTCGCTCGGCAGGAGAGTCCCTACAGAGAGCGCTCGCTGAGATGGGAGGACGGATATGCTGTAACTGCCCTCCCACAGCACTTATCCTGCTCCAATTTGCGGTTCTCTGCACCTCTATAGTCCCTGTCGTGGGTCTGACAGCCCTCACAGTAACGAAAGTATCCATCTAGTGGATGGATGGCACATGCCACGGATGGATGTACCTCGGGCGCACGGTGCACTGTATGCATTCTTCCCTGGGACAGGGTCGGGACTAAGGTGAATGATAATTCATAATTAGTGATTATCATTCGGTGGTAGGTACAAGGAGTATGCGGGGCATGGGAGATATCTAGATAGTTCGCTCGGTGATACTGTGTTATCCACACGGGCGTTTCGCGTCCCGCTTCTTTGATGTAGATTCTCAGTATCTAAAGTATCTAAAAACAATACATCTCTCTCTCTCTCTAAGACTGGCTATTTACTCATAGACGGCCCGGCCAATCGGGTTGTGGACATCACTCATGCTTTTCCGAAGCCCAGCGCACTCTCGAGTCTCGATGAAGCCAAAATGACGATTCTGGCCGGGAAATAGAGGTATTCAAGGGTATATAACGACCCTCGGGTATCTAAACGTATTCTAATACTTCTTTCGCTTTTGGATAGGATGTCCAGGCTCTCCATCGTCGGGCAGGGCGCGTTTTCTACGAGGAGAGTACCCGCCCGTAGTCGATTCGTATGTGCCCGTACTTGTTGCAGCCGTCGCTCTGGCACGTTCATCCGGTGATGTTTTGCCAATCCCTTCGTCATCTAGGGCGTGGTTCAAAGATACCTCGAAATGACTCGGCTTATATAGCGAGTCCAGTTCGTCCTGGGACCAACCGGGCACATACTCAACCACGCTCCATGGAGAAGAGGACTTATACCGCAGGATTCTATGAGAAGCTGCAACATCGGGCCAGTCGGTGCGACACAAAGCATCATCCAGCAGTGCAATCGCTTCTGTTGTGTCCGTCATCACTTTGGCGCCTGTGTGGTAGCCAGCGAGTAATTCCCGCCATCGCTTGACAAGGTCGTTGAGCGGGGCCGCATTAAAGTGAGGTATCTCGCACGGGTCTTCTAGCAAGAATTTACGCTTCAAATTTTGCTCCTTCATGATCTTGAAGATGTCATCCGAATCCTTGGACATTGAATACTTAAACGCGGAGCACGCTTGGTAGATCAAGGTCCAGAAGCACGCTTCGACATCGTCTTGGATCGTATGTCGTCTGAACTTATTTGGTAATGTCAATATAGACGCATAAGTCCATGTGCCCTGTATGATGATTTTAACTACTCAGCAGGAGTACCTCAAACAAAATATCAGTGGACGTACCACCGGCGTTTTGAATGGAGAATTCGTATACCGTGCGTTGTCCCAGTCGTTGAGAATGCCACGACCATTTGAAGACAGCATCACATTGTAGATACTGATGTCACAGTGCAATATTCGAAGCTTGTCGGCAGCATCTTGGATCGCTGTACACCGATGGTAAGTGTCTACATTCTGTAAAGCGGCCAAGTGCTTACCGGCGAGCACGTCTCGGAAGGCAAGGACCATATGTCTATAGCCCGATATAAACCTTATTGGATAGGCAATATCTTGCACAATGCGTGTGTGGACGCGCGGTCTCAGCGTCCTCTCGTGCGCCCACGGGTACTGTCCCTTTGCACCATGCAAAGCCGTCGGCGTGCTCTGATCGGCTCCTTCAACTGCTCTAACGTATCCAGCATACAAGATATTCGGCATGTGACAGACATTGGCTTGCTTCAGCTGACGGTACGCGTCAATCTCCTTTATTCGACGTTTCTCGTTGTCCCAGGTCCAATAGTCCTTCAAGAAGACTAGCTTTGCCTTGTGAACATGGTAACCGATATATCCCTGCGTGGAACGACCCACAAGAGCGTCAGGGATTACGAAGGGCCGACGAACTAGGACCTCGCATGCCTCGCCACAATATTCCTGGTCCAGCCGTATCTTGTAACAAGGGTAGCGTTTGTCCAAAGTATTCTCCATGCCAGGGATCATCGGAACTTGACGACCTCTCACGTCTTCTATGTAGGCTTCGACAGCATGGTTGAAAATCATTTCCTCGTTGAAGGTAGCTGGCTGTGTAGTCGCATCCCACCCACGCTCTGCCACCGTGAGCCGATTGAACTTCTGTAGGAACTGTGCCAGCAGCTGCGGTTGTGCCACATAGTCAAAGGCGTCAGTTACGAGCACGCCGGATCGATCCCAGAGGAAGAATCTTGCGTTTCGACCGTAGATCGCCAGCGAAAACGTGAAAACGCGCATTTGATGCGCGAACTGTGCTCTGGCGTACATGATACTCCGTGCTCGAGCTTCCCAGAGAGCATCTGCCTGGGCTTCTTTAGTGTTGGGATCTGCGCACCACGGATCTTCCCCTGTTTGGCCAATCACTACAAACATCTCGATGGCTTTCCAATCGTCCGCAGCTTCGCGTATACGGGAAGTATGTCTAGGGTAACAAGCCACAGGTGGCCTCAGTTCCCGCAAGATGTCTGCATTGAGCCTGTCTGTCATATGCATAAATTTGAAGTTTGGGCATAGATTTCCAGCAGATCGCATCTGATTGGCAGAAAGGTCATTAGGTTGATACATATTGATGTTAAGAAAGCAACGCTTAGTGCTTACCAGTGCGCGACAGACAGCTTCTTGAGTTTTAGCTTTAGCTACGCTAGCAAAGCTGAGACGACCAGGGTTCGGAAGATCATCGATGGGCATGAGCTCATCGAGAAACTCTTCCACAGGTATTGGGCCGGCGAACCTGTCGACCACAGCCGTGTATTGCTCCTTGAGGTACTTATCAGGCTTGGTTTCGTCCGATGGCTCCATCTTTGGGTGTGGAAGGAGATGTGTAGGGAGAAAGTTGCATTTAGGGCCAATGTGAGCAAAAAGTACAAGTATTGAGTGGCGGCATTGGCACTGTGGCCTTTCCTTTGTTTCTCAGAAAACAAAAGCAAGATGCGCGCTCGTCTGCACATGTGGTCCACGTGATCGTGTCTCATTTAACACATCGATAGCCATTGGCCACTCACGCGTCGCGATCTGCCATGGGACGCGTCTCCATTCCCACCAGCAATGATACTGTTATTACCGTCGAAAACATAGTACTAATTATAAGAATCGTACAGGACACCAAGAACCGATACCATAACTTGACATTACCCCTGCTTGGCTTTTTTGGGCAAAGGCTCTTCGACGGAACTCTGGCTTCCAGCATCACTACCATTCCGTGCCTTCGGGTGATCAGAACGCGGGCGTTTTCCTGTATGAATCTGAGGATAATCGGGCTCGAGTGGTTCTACCGTCTTATCCTCCGTGACGAGATCATAGTCGGGCATGGAGTAAAGCACGTCGTAGATCTCCGCCCCGGATGGTACTCCGAAGCTCGAGACGAAGGCAACATGCGACTGTTGCTCTACCCAAATCTTCCTCTCGTACGCATCGCCGCAGACCCAGCCATCTTGAAGCAGCGCCTCGTCGAAGAGCTGGAGCACAGCTCGCGCGTCCTTCAGCGCGTCCACGTTCCTCTGGTGTTCTTGCTGTTCGTCCACAGGCAACTGGCAAAACTCCGGGTTCTTGAGCTTCTCGCCAGAGATGTAATATCTTCCGAGCAAGTTTCTGAATTGAAAAATCAGATCCTTCAAGGCGGGCGAAGTCATAGTCACGCCGTCTCGAAATTGATCTGCGCGGTGCTGGCTCGTCAGGAACTCGTATTTCAACGTTCCACCTACGCCTCTTGGTCGTCCATCTATGACCATAACCTCCCGCTCGATAAACATTTTCCAGTGCCACCGAAGTTCGGTATTCTCGGTCACAAACGATTGGAGCATTTGGCAGTAGAGCACCCAGAACATCGATTCAATGTCGTCCTTAATGCTCGGGTGGTAGTGTAGGTCGCGATCGCGTGCTTTTTCGCAGGACATGAACGCCCAAGTACCCTATATATCAATCATAAGCTGAGGCGTATCACAATGCGGAGAACAACTCACAGAGCGGAAGCACGGTTTTGTGCCAGCTTCGAAGCCGTTGCCCCAGTCATTGAGAATTCCAGCGCATTCCGAGGTCATCATAACATTTCCCGTGCTGACATCTGAGTGTACAATTTTGGCTTTTAGGTATGCTTCGTGTAAAGCTGTCATGAACATTATACTCGTTTAGTGCTTCATATGTTATGAGAAGACATACTCACCCAGTAAACAATCTCGAATAACGCATACCACGTCTTTCGAGCTTAGTAGTTCAGAAATCGGGTAATAAACCTCTTGTACGACGCGACAGTGTTCCCGGCGAGTCCACACACTGAATGCGAGAGCTTGTGAACGCGTTATCTGAGAATTCCCTTTCGAGTTGGAGACGAGTCCAACGAACAGACTCTTGGGAATATGTGGACTGTGGCAAGGGATGAGAAGTTCGTATACTTCCCTTTCAGTAAGCTGAAATTCGTTCCGCTCGTTGTCCCACAGATCTTTCAAGAACACTAGGCGTTTCCCCTGAATACTGTAACCGAGATATCCACGAGTGGCGGTGCCTGCTACTGAGGACTTCGTATAGATTGGGCGACGGACAACGACTTCAAAGTCACTGCCGAGTTGAATCTTGTAGGCAGGGTATGTTTTGTCCAGCGTCTTCTGCGCATGTTCAATGAGCCCTAATTTGTTTGCTTTGACCATAGCTAAGTAGTGTATGATTCCGGCTGTGAGTAAGCCTGACTCGGCGTCCGTAGCTAGAGTCGCGGTATTGTCGAAGCCTCGAGCATCCGGACGTCGCGCAAGATAGCTGTAACGCCATAAAAAGAGTGTTAACCAGTGAGGATCTTGTGTATATTGGATGCGGCTTGTGACGGCGACTCCAGAACGATCCCAGAGCAAGAAACGAGCTTCGGCGCCACAGATGTTGATGGTGAAGACAAAGGTGCGATGTTGCCTAGTGAGCTGCGAGAACACAAACAAAGTCTCTTCGCGCATAGCGTCTTTATCCTTCATAATGTCGGTTTCGCGTACTTTGATAGTGAATTCCAGAGCAGCCCACGCGGCAGCAGCGTCTGCGACGTCTATGCCTTCAGGATAACATGCGATTCGTTTATCATTTGAGCCAGCACAGTCTGTTAAAATAAAATTGAATCCCGGGCAGCTACCGTGCTGTGATATCGCTGATATCTATAGGTGAGAGGTAAATCCTAAGCTGCATTGCAACGGTACTAAATGCCCACCAAGTCGAGTTGAACGTCATCAATGCTCGAAGGGTTACCTGTATCTCGTTCTTCGAACGAGAAGATGTTCTTGGACTTTGACGGTGGCCGTTTTTGGTTACTTCGTAAACTTGGAAGGAAATTATCCATGAACATTGACACCGGGAGATGACGAGAAATGAGCTCCTGTATCGAGTCCGCAATTTCTGTGGCATTCATTGTGCGCGCGTGTTGAGCTATGAGAAAGGAAGAAAGGTAGAGAAGAGCGAGGACATACTCTATGCCTTCAGTGCGCTCCTTAATACCCGGAGGGACACCGCCTCCAGTCACTGCGTCTACAGCTATTGTCTTGCGCTTACATTGTGGCCTCGTACAAAGGACACGGTTCTGAGTAATGATGCGGCACTTTGGCGAGTGGCATAAAGCAGGATTCCAAGGGGCCTGAATGCATAGATTCCACGTTCACTTGCAAACGGGTAAGAGCAGCATGTCGCGACGAAATGTGACCGGACGTCGACGCAACAAACAAAAATCGCGGAAATAGAACACGTTTGACTGGGCGGGTCGTCGGCGGCTAAGCGGATTAGTCGACCCACGTGGGGTGCCTCGTGTCCTTATTTGGATGCGGTGACGCCTTTCAGTTTAGCCGCTCGGCAGGAGCAGCCCAATAAAGAGGAGATTGGCGGGCACAGCGAGGAGTCCGGTCCTCCTTCGTCCTCCCAGATCCGACCCTTCAAAATTTCTGCGTTTCTTCAGCTATGCGGCTTGTAACATTAATGACCCTGATATCCCATGTCTACGGGCATCCTCTGCTCAAAACTTTCATCAAAAAACCAGAGAAGGGCCTCCCTCGCGACTCCGAAGAGTTCCTATGGAAAATCATCTTTAGTGCAGGCCTCGTTCTTGCAGGCGGTGTCTTCGCAGGGTACGATCGTGTCTTTGGGTTCTCTAAGCGAATGGGCTGACACTCGATTATCAGTTTGACACTCGGTCTAATGGGTCTCGATGAACTTCATTTACGCGTCCTGTCCACGGCTTCCGACGACCCAGTGGAGAGAAAGAACGCGGCCAAAGGTGCATACGGGATATACCTTTCTCATACTCTTACGCTAACCGTACCGTAGTTCTGAAATTGCTGCGCAAAGGCCGGCATTGGGTCTTGGTGGTAAGTCCACGCGAGATGTTTACTGTGCGGTGCTAACGACCCCCCTAGGTGCTCCTTCTCGGCAATGTGGTACGTTTCAAGACGCTTTAACGTCCGGTTCCAGGTATCTGACGTCGGGCCGCTCAAAGATCGTCAATGAAAGTCTGCCAATTTTCTTGGATGATGCCGTACGCTGTTCCTTTTCCGTTTGGCCAGACTCGTTCAGACCGTGTTCTTATTCAGTTGGGCGGTGGTATTGCTGCCATTGTCATTTCTACTACCATGATTGGTATGTCACAAGTCTCTTCCTGTTGACGATTATCATTAACTTTATCATCCCCAGTCATCTTTGGGTTCGTTGTTCACGCGTTTTGAGTGTTTCTCGCGCTAATCCAAACTTCTCTCGGATTCAACAGCGAGTAAGCGGTTCTCCCGTGCCTAGCATTGACTAGTCGTGTGACACCTTTTATCCCTCATAGGATTATTCCCCAAGCTGTCAGTGTACGCTATGGTCTCAACATCGGCGCTGCCTGTGCCCCGGTTGTGCTCGCAATGATGTACATTTTTGGTATGGCATAAACTTCTCATTTGTATTGCTTATCGATCTTATCTATTCACAGCACCCGTCGCATGGCCAATAGCAAAATTACTTGACTTTGTCCTTGGCAAGGGCGAAAGTCACACTTACAAAAAAGCAGAGCTTAAGTTAGGCGCTACTTCCCGCAGTTCCGGCATTCACTGACAAGAATACAACAGGTCTTTCTTGCAATTTCATCGTCAGGGAGAAGAACCATTACGTGACGATGAGATTCTGATCCTCAACGGCGTTCTGGAGTTAGCCAACAAGAACGTCTCAAGTCTCATGACCCCCATGAAGGTCAGTCAATGGCATCGAATATCCTGAATCCGACTAATGGTACTTCCAGGACGTCACTACTATTTCCTCTGATACAATACTCGATCACGACGCGGTCAACAGCATGTATGTTCGCATCGAGTTCGTGGAGATCGTCTCTCATAGATGTATCTTTCAGGCTTCGCAGTGGTTACTCACGAATTCCGGTACATGAGCCTGGGCGACCGCTCGCTTTCCTTGGGCTGCTGCTTGTGAAAAAGGTGCGTTGAATAGTTTCAACCACTCGTCTTAATTGACATTGTTGCTCTAAGCTTTCTGTCTACGATCCATCACAAGCACTTCCCGTGTCGAAGTTCCCGTTATCGATTCTCCCTGAAGCCGATCCGTCTATCAGCTGTTTCCAGGCTCTTGATTATTTGTCAGTCTACTGCGTTTCTCCTATCTATCAGTCACTGAACTTCAGATTTACTTCGTTCCTTCAAACGTTGCACCACTGACAGCCAAACCGGTCGTGCGCATCTTTTGCTACTCAGTAACACTCCCGGAAAAGAAGGTGGTGCCATCGGTGTCATTACACTCGAAGGTCCGCGTGTATTTCGCTGTATCTTCCTCTCATACGTATGTTGACGTCGTTGACCAGATATCATCGAAGAGATCATTTCGGAGGAGATTGTTGACGAGACGGACCGGTACGAGGATAATCACTCCAAGCGACGGGCGCGCAGGTTGAAGAACGCTGATGTCATGCGGGGGTGAGTCTTTCATCGAATGGATAGTCTCTCATTTGCTGATGCCTTTCCTTCACTAGCATCATCGAATATCGTGCTGGCCGTGCGAACTCTTTGAACGATGGTGACCGTACCCCACTCATTCGGGGACCTACCGACGTCAACGGTGGGGTTATATCGGCCAGCCCGCGCGATGCCGATACACTGCTGTCTGCGCCCAAGCCCCAGTATGGCTCAACGACCGCGACGGGTGCGACAACATCTGGAATGAACACACCTGCGTCATAACATGGTAATTTGTCGTTTGTGAGTATGGTACATGTCACGACGGACATCATGAATTTTGGATTTTATTGTACATACCATTGGGCTTAGACTGTACTTTACAACTTCGTCACATCTGTCAATTTATGTGTTTTCCAAGGCCTCGTACAAGCCCCGTCTCGCAACTCTCACAATGTGCCAGATTCTACAACATCCAGGCGTGCTTTGGATTGTAGATACTTGCACACTGTTCACAGCAACATGGAATATGGTTCATAAAAGTATATTTCTGGACAAATTACATGACATGAATCTACCACTACCTCCGCGCTCAGCCAAGTTGGCATCACCGCGACAAGAGGCAAATGTAAACTAAAGATTTTCCAAAAATTGCTGAAAGCCAAAGCTAACAGACGTGTTCGGATGTGTAATTTGCAATCAGCAAAAGACTGTGCCTCGGTAAAGACCTCACTGGCGACAGTACGTGCCCGAGCACAAGAATAAGGATCCGAAACCGCGCGCCGCTGCTTTATATACTCGGCCGCCTAGGTGCGCACGGACCACTCGCAGGTGCTCTCCCCTCCGTGGGCGCTAGGGCACCGCAGTGAGAGAGCCGTCTGACATGACATTGGCTGGTAGGAATAACATGCTGTAGTACTTGACCCTGCAGAGCGGCTGCACGCAATAAAACGCAAGACTGAGGTCTTCAACGACGGCGCGGAACCACGTGCGAACTAGTATGCTGACTCGGACTGGAAGGGTTCGTGTCGTTTAGGTCTCCGGCATCCTTGACGTTAGATTCTTCAGGACGAGACATTGCGGATTGTGTCTAAAACAACGATGACGATAGATAACAAGCCATACGTCGTCTTTGGATATGGATCTCTCATATTCAAGGTACGTCGCTGCGTGTATAATCTCACAGGGTTCGCTGAACTCCTCTTAGCCACCACCGCATGTAATTGGTCAAAGTAAGACACAGCGCGTACTGCTAGTGAGAGAATACACATTGACGAGTAATGCATATAGCACCTGGTTATTTGAAGGGCTATGTGCGCCGCTTTGCGCAGAAATCGCATGATCACAGAGGAACCCCCGAGGTAGGACGTTAAAGAGCTACGTTCACGCAGGGCTAAAGATCATCGTTTCAAGAATCCAGGAAGAGTTGTAACATTGGTTCACAAGGAAGATTGGGAAGCATTTTCTGGATCCGTACGTCCACTCCTTCCTTCTCTCGCGAGAGTGTAGATCATAGCCTGCTGCAGGATGCGTTTCCTCATGAAGATGTAGTCTGGGGTCAGCATCCTCCTTCGGTTGTCCAAATAGTCTCATGTAACGCGTTTAATCCAGGTATTGCCTACACAATAGATCCTGCCTATGAATCCGAAGTTAGAGACTACCTAGGTATCGGACAGTTCCTTGACTTCATGATTTGGATATTGACATGCTACTGTACCAAGACTATCGGGAAAAGGTAGCCTTCTTGCGCAAATCAT
Organism: Pleurotus ostreatoroseus; assembly: GCA_005298045.1. Classification (NCBI taxonomy): domain Eukaryota; kingdom Fungi; phylum Basidiomycota; class Agaricomycetes; order Agaricales; family Pleurotaceae; genus Pleurotus; species Pleurotus ostreatoroseus. The sequence continues at coordinate 82,681 of SWBT01000168.1, forward strand.
CTTGGCATGCTAACAAGACCTCTAAACAGGATGGGTATACACTAGAAGAACTCGATGTATACGGTGTCGTGGATGGGCATGAAGCCGTCGTGATCCATAATGTAAGCCTGTCATCGCTTTCCGTCTTCCTTGAGCCTCAATTGACGACTTTCAGGCATTCGTCAGTAACGTTAATTCCTCCGAAATCTCATCCACTCAATTGTTGATCAAGTGCTACGTCGGCCGAAACGACAATCCGTCTTTCAGTGAGCGCATTTCTTGTTCAGTATTCTAGCTAAGGTATTCAACGACTTCAGTCGGCTCGGAGCCCCTAGATCAATTGGCGGAGCGTATATGGCGGTCCGTTGGACCTTCTGGACGCAACAAGGTATGTGTATTTTGTGTTCACCACTCTTTGAGTTCTCAAACTGTTCTTTAGGATTATCTATACGAGCTTTCGGCACACGTCAAGAGACTTGCGCCCGAATCTCACGATTCGCACCTATATGCCTTGGAAGTAAGTAAATATTTGCCTCGCAGAGCAGCTTTTAAGCTCACCTTGTCTGCTAGACCAGATGCAGAGCGCTGGACACAGAAAGAGGGGATTCAGCATGAATGTCGCATACTATAGTATAGTTTGCAATGCAAGAGTTGAGCAATATAGGCTAGACGTTTCGTTCGACGCTGTCTCCAAAGCCATAACTTTAAGCACGTGTCTGACATGCTAGGATTACGACCACGTTAAACATGGGCACGGCAACCTGGAAAGAGACTATTGTATAAGATCGCAGTGCGAAAAAAAAAATGAGTGCCTATGGCTTATAATGAGCTCATCCGACGTCAGGGACGCCTGGTTGAGCCTAGGCACAAAGTTCGTACGAAAGAACGGTTCAGGTCAAGCTTGACAAGACTCACAGCAACAGCTTGAATGTATCATACAAATACAGTGAAGGAGCCCAGAGTCATAAGTGTTCTTCATTAACATGATCAATCGCGGTCCTTGTAATGCCCGGCACGCTACGCTTTGTGCGCGAAGCCGTACTTTCTCGCAGCAAACCACTCAGTAACCGCAGGAGCAAGCCAATACATAAGATGACCTAACCTCCCATACAATGTTGGGAGGAAGAAGACTTTCTCGCCGTTGTCAATAGCTGAGATACACCTGGTCGCCACGACCTCCCGTTTCAGCGCGCGTTTCGGTGGTGGTTCCGCCTTGCCTGCACCGTCAACCGCCGATGCGCGGAAGTTACCCTCGACCGTAGCGGGCAGGGCGAAGGTAAACGAGATCTTGGGATGTTCGATCGCGAGTGATTGGTACAGGACCAAGGAGGCTGACTTTGTCGAGCAATAGAGTGAACGTGTCGGTGCCGGTACGACGGAAGCCAAGCTTGCAATGAGTAAAATGGCTGGTGACGCAGAGCTTGACTCAAGAAGCGGAATCTGAATAATAGGTGTCAGCATTTCGCTCCAACATGGGTGACTGTGAGAGTGAAACGTACGAAAGTTACCGCGGAAACTAAAGGCCCGGTGAAGTTCGTCCTCATAGCAGCATTGGATACCTCGATAGCATTGCGTATGCCTTCCGAAGACGCTTCCCGAGGTCCCTGACCGTCCCGACTAACGCCTGCGACCTCCAGGAGAGGTCGGGTGGCAGATACACCGGCACAGACAAGAATGGTGTCAACACCATCCCATACTAAACGTTTGTCATGAGAAGCTTATTCTTACAGCGCATGAGCGAGAACGGACCTTCTTTCAATTGCTGCCTGATTTCTACCATTACATCGACGTTTGTAAAGTCGGCGGCTCTGGCAATCACGTTGCCCTCGCCCGGATGCAACTGCGCACATTCTGCAGACGTGCTGTCGACTTCTGACTGTCGTAAGCCGACTATGAACAGCTTGGCTCCGCGCTGAGCGTATTGTAAGGAAATGGCGCGTCCAATTCCGCTATCGGACTGTGAGCGAAAAGTCGCGAAATTCGAGATTTTGTGTGTACCCACCTTGAGCCTCCCAAAATGAGGACTCGTTCACCGATTTGTTGCACGAGAATGGTTCGGCGTCGCCGACGTAGACATCGCCGGAGTACGAGTGTCGGTATTGCGACGGCGAAGAATAGAGCCCACGCTGCTCGAGCCGGTGACGGAGAGGCGAAGGTCATGGTGGGCGGCAAAATATTACTCGCGATGCATGTCGCAATCAGAACGAAACCGCTCAGAAAAGTAGTCCAGGTCTTCTTCCTGCCCCTCACCACTTTCTCTATATTATACCCCCTCTATGGTCCCATAGCCCGCTTGCAAACCATAGCACTGATACCACTACTACCGAAATAGCAACTAATCATCGTCCAGAGTCAGGACATAAAACTCTAGAGATTGACTCATCTTGTCTCACATCCTCGCCATGTCCTCTTTCGCAGCTCTCATCGACCAACAAATCCACACGGTCCCATCTTTCACATTAGAGTCGGGGAGCGTTCTTCGTGATGTGCCCGTCGCGTACAAGACGTGGGGCAGGTTCAACGAGCGTCGAGACAATGTCATGATCATCTGTCATGCGTTCACAGGAAGTGCAGATGTGGAAGACTGGTATGTTGTTGTCTTCTCGCGTGCAGACACGTGAAGCTCATCGCAAGCAGGTGGGGCCCGTTAATGGGTCGCGGCAAGGCGTTCGACCCCAACCGATTCTTTATTTTCTGTGCAAATGTCATGGGTTCGCCCTACGGCTCTGCATCTCCTGTCACTGTCAACCCAGACACTGGCAAGTCATACGGCCCCGACTTCCCATTAACGACTATTAGAGATGACGTACGGTACGTATTGGCCTAGTCATGCACTATCATCATCCTGACGCGTTCTTAGGCTTCACAAGCTAGTACTTGACCATCTAGGGGTCCTGTCTGTCGCGGTTGCCATAGGAGGCTCCATGGGTGGGATGGCTATCCTTGAGTGGCCCTTGTGCACACCTCCAGGATATGTCCGGCACATTATTCCTATTGCGACGTCCGCTAGGCACTCTGCGTGGTGTATCAGCTGGGGCGAGGCGCAACGACAGAGTATCTACAGCGACCCGACTTACGATGATGGATACTACGTCTCCCAACCTGCGTCAGGTCTTGCAGCAGCTCGTATGGCTGCGTTGCTCACGTACCGCTCGCGCGACTCTTTTGAGAGTCGGTTTGGCCGTAAACCTCAGAAACTTCCTGTCACCGGCATTCCCACCCCACCCCTATCTCCCTTGGCGCGTACAGAAGATGACGCTTTCCTCATCCACAACGACGGCCACAAGAAGGCGAAACCGAGAAATCGCACTCCGGAAAGCTCGACCTCTCCAAACTCTCAAAGCCCGCCAGCGTCTCCCACCCTATCACCAGTAGCCTCACCCTCTCCTACGACGCCTGCTCCTCGCCGCTCCATATTTTCTGCTCAGTCCTATCTGCGGTATCAAGGCGACAAGTTCATCGCTCGCTTTGACGCCAATTGCTATATACACATCACCCGGAAGATGGACACTCACGATCTTGCTCGCGCTCGCGCTTTGGAGGGCGAGAGTGAACAAGATGCGCTTTGGCGGGTTCTCTCTACTCTTCCTCCACGAGCGCTCGTCATCGGCGTCCAGTCAGATGGCCTCTTTACCCCCTCAGAGCAGCGCGAGATTGCTGAGCACATCCCGGACGCTGAGCTCTTCATCATTCCTTCTCCAGAAGGACACGACGGCTTCCTTCTTGAGTTTGAGCTCATCAACGGGCACATACTACGGTTCCTGCGGCGCGAATGCTCAGAATATTACGTGGATGCTAAAGATACTGCTGATGTGCCTGAGGAGGGCTTCGAGGTGAAGAAGACTAGCCTGTTTGGTGAGGCGGAAGCCGACATCACTCGGTGGTGAGCCTGGCGAGGCCACACGATGATTATCATTACTGAACATTGAGAAGGGAGGTCGACATTCCTGTTCGTCTTTGCAGATTGTAACACTTGTACTTTTCTACAGTGGCGACTGCAATCCAACTTGCAAGACCACTCAACCCTATGATATGGTTATACAGTGCTGCTTGCTTCCAACAAGCAAGCGGCTCTTGTCGTATCGCCATTCATATGCAGTCAGTTTCCAGAAGGATAGTTAACCTGCAGACAGAGGGTCTGGGCATCATGCAAGCCGGCCAGTACTCGCAGCAAGTCGATACTGCACGACTTCGGCGTCTTGTTTCAAGCATCCTGCCCAGATGGTTGACTCCCAGATACTGTTGACTGCTTTTGCAATGCTCGAGATGGTGTAAGGCGTTCACTTTGTCGTGCAGCTGACCCCTTCATCACCAAGTTAGTGTACCATCAGAATTAGGCGACCCTTCGTTTGGGCTTCTCTAGCTTCATTCTGGCACGTTCGTATACGAGATCCGTAAGTACGACCGTCCTCTGAATGTTGTTTGAAATATCTAGATACATTGACGTAGGTCTAGAATATACGTCCAGCCGATAGCTCTGTGACAGCATACCGTTTCCTCCTGCCGTCATGAATCTGTTCATACGATCTATTTACTACAATGCCGCGAATGCAAACCCAGTAGAGCGGCTACAGGTCAGATACTGGATATCATGGTTCACAGCTCGGTGACTGATGTCCGACTCGCAGGATCATGTTGATGATGAATGAACGCCACCCAAACACACGCTCTTCTCTGTCCCTGTCTATGGCTCATTCTGGTACCGGGCAAGCCGCCCGTGCGAAGATACAAAAAGCTGGATTAAATATACAGGACCTCAGCCTACCGCAACGTTGCATCGGCTCTTTGGCATAGTCACCATCACCACAACCAGATATGCTCCAGCTATCCACTTTTATCTTGCTATTTGTAGCAACTCTGTCCAGTAAAGCCGTCGCGACCTGTCCTACCGAAAGGTCCACTGAGCTGTGCTGCGAGACACTCGCTCCGTACGACGACGATTTCATCGTATTATTCGAGGTCTGCGGGATTGCCGTATTGAACACCAATATCACCGTGGGCACCACCTGCGTATTCCCTCCCGCTGACGGCTGGTAAGTTTGCACCTACATCAGGACATGCACAAAAGATGACACTGGGTGTTAGCGGTAGTTTTCATGGGCAGTTTGATACCTGCTGCGTAGATGAACTGGGTGAGGAACTAGTTCTGGTCAATCATCCCTAAGAAATGCTAAGTCATTTGGCAGTTTGTAGCAAAAGCTTCAACGGCGGTCCTGTTGGCCTCAACTGTACCGGAACCCCCATTCCATAACTCGAAGGACTCCAGGAGTCATAGTAACCCATGACTTGTATAGAGCACCGTCATAGACGGGCCTAATATACTCGCACTCCTTGACTTGAATATAACAAGGCAGTTTTGCTACACTCAACGCCTCCTCTGTGCGCGTCCAGATATTAACGTACTCTGCATTTGCATGGACCTTCCCAGTAAGCTACTCACCACGATTCTTCATTCGATGATTCATGCTAAAGCCAACAGTTGATAGGCAGGATCCATCAGCAAGACTGAACGCCTGAATTTCTGATGCTCGGATTCAGCCGTCATATATTGGGCGCATGTCGCCCTTTCGTAAATATATACGGCTAAGGGGAGTGCACCGGACCTGTTGCGCACAACGCTGTCCCACACAATCACCGGTGCCTTGCTAGTCTACTTCAACATGTTCTAAGGCTCGATCCTGAGTGTTCTTTGCACCGCTCTCTTCTCCACTGTAGCTTCGGCCACCTGCCCAGCTGACAGACCCGTCGAACTCTGTTGCCAGGATCTTTCCCCTTTCAGCGACAACGCTGTAGTGCTGATCGAAGTCTGTGGACTCGATGTACTCGATCAGAGCATCATTACCGGTACCAACTGTCAATTCCCGCGTGCTGATGACTTGTAGGCTTGCGTCTATTTCACTATCACATCAGTAACTAACAAGGCCCTGTTTTGCAGTGGGAGTCACCACGGAGAGATCGATGTCTACTGCGTAGACGAATAAGGTAGGCACCCCCAACGGCGAAGTCACTAAATCGTTTGCAGTATGTGAGAGCTTTCAAAGACAGTCCAGTTGGCTTCAACCGCGCCAGCACACCAATCCCTTAAATGATCGTCCTGCTACAATTCTACTAGCACAAGTACATCCGACATTCGAATATATAGATTGTATCATTGTGCTCGTCGCTCGTGAACTTCAATAAGTCGATCAGCCCCCTCAAGTCCTGTCTACTGTTATACTCTGGCAGAAATAATTAATGTTTGCCGCGGGTTTGGCGAGAGCGGGGTGAGCTGTTCAGCTTCCTTCAACACGTAGCGTGCTAAAGCGAAACGTCTTCAATGGAACGTTAGAGTCCTGGAGCAAAACTTGCACAGCTGACGAATTGGACGCGCACTGACTGTGCAATGCGGTCCACGTTCACATTGTTGGACAATCCACTTGGATCTCATTTTCCGTACCATGAGTAAGCTAACCTTTTCCATCCGGTTCCTTGGTCGGCGTTTCTGACTATACATCGACACATGCGCTTCGCCCGTTACTCTGAGCGGTACAATCAACTGTGGATGCACGAAGATACATGTAGAATCAACTTCCACCCTGGCACTTCCGTAAAATTTCTGATGCCTTTGCTAACGTACAGAGCTATACTTTCAGCACTGTGAGACCGTGTCGTCTGTAGTAACGCCGGGGGCTTTTCTCGAGCATTGTTCATGATGGACAACCTCCGACTGAACGGGAGTCGTGACAACTGGTCCATATATAAGCAGCGAGGTGCACCGTAATACAGTACAGTAGCTTCAACGAACATCGCACTCACCGTACACTCCAACATGGTTCATCCCTCGACCTATATGTTGCTCTTTGTCGCGCTCTTCTCTACTGCAGCCTCGTCAACTTGCACCGCGGCGAGACCGAACGAGCTATGCTGTAGGGAGCTCGCTCCCTACAGCTCGAATGCCGCCGTTTTCGAGGAGCAATGCAACATCACAGAAACCGACCAGAGCGTTATGATGGGTACATTCTGTGAACCCGCCCCTGCATCAGGCTGGTAAGTCCTGGACTGAACTTATGATCACGGCCTGAACTGACCGTGTCCTTTAGCGGAGACTTCCATGGTGAATTTGACGCCTGCTGCGCGTCCGTAGCAAGTAAATACCATCCTTCATCTCTCCTTCGCGGAACGCTTAATCATTTCCCTAGCATGCCAGAGCGGTGTAGATGGCCCTGTTGGAGTTAATTGCACTGGTACTCCCATTGAATGAGCGAGACGCTCAGAGAAGGTGTAGTGTTTGGCCGTTTTGAAAAGAGTATGTACTTGCGTTCGTTTGCAATCAAAAACAATGGATCAATGTATGGAATGAGAACGAGATCACCTATGGCAACGTTATCCCAGTAATAAGATTCGTTCTAGGTATGCATTCAAGGGCGTACCATCAGGGTTGTTGAAGGCGCTTCTTGGCTCTATTAGTCCCTGGAATCTGCGCCGAGTTGAACCTTCAATAAATACCGCAAGTTGTAGGAAGTGCCGCTGAAAAATCTGGCCATGACCGTTCTGACGTACCGCAATCGCGACCCGTGCTTAAGCAGACTCTAGACGCACCGGCATTAGTAGGGATACAGCGGTTAGTTTGCAATTGACGTGCATAGGTTGACCCGACGAGTGCCATCTTAGTCAGTTCCCGTCTTCATCAGGCCCTACAAACGTGCACCCTGCTCAGATCAACCGCACCGAAGTAGTTCAAACTCTCGAAAGTATCGTAAGACATCGAGAAGCTTCAGCACGAATACGTCGAATCACCGGCAGGAATAACCTTCAGAGTTTCGTTAGCTACTACGGACATCGAAGAGCAGACATACCAACGAACGAATTGCCGATACGCACCTACAGCCTTATAGAGAATTATCCTATAAGTACTAATGGGCTTACACGGCTCTCATCTCGTCTGATTAATACACCATGTTGTAACTCTTGATCCTTGCTGCCTTCATGCTCGGGCTCTCTTGCACTACGGCTTCAGCTACTTGCACTGCTGACAGACCTATAGAGCTGTGTTGTATGGAATTTGCTCCCTATAGCGACAACGTCTATGTGTATCAGACCATCTGTGGTCTCGATGAGAGCGACCAGAGCATCATGGTGGGCACATTCTGTGATTCGCCAGCCGCGTGGTGAGTATCTTTCGAGGGATATGAACACAACACTTTGGACTCAACTTCGCATAGCAGTGAGGCACCGGGCTGGTATGATCTTTGCTGCCAATCGACTTTTGGTGAGTTCTTAGACGCCGCTATATTATGATGCTGAGGCTTGCCTAGTATGTGGAGGCGGTGTGGATGGACCTTTCGGAGCGAACTGCACGGGTCATCAAGTTGAATGATGAAAAGCTATGGACATGACGTTCCGATGAGACTCCTGTATTATAAATTGTTTGTCGTGCAGTTAGTCCTGTGACGAAGAAATGCATAATCGGAGACGAGGTTGTATGTCAGGAATCCTGGCTGACGCAGTTATTGTTCATATTGCTTGTTACATTGGTAGGTCTGATAGAACAGAATAATGAGAATTCCGAAAGTCATGAAGAAGCAAAATCCAGGTGGTCCAAAGTTCCTAGGAGCCGTTTCCGTCAACTTGAAGGGACAGCTTGTTCATATGCCCTCGCCTATGAATCTGTGTGGCGTCTCGACCCAACTTCTCCAAGACTCAATAAATGCCACTAGTTCTGCGCCCTCAACAACCCTGTGGTCCGCGCTCCAGCTGACGCTAACTTTCAGTCTCCTTTCACCTTCGCTCTTAGAGACATCCCAGATCCATTTGGCACGCCCGATGGCAACAATGGCGACGCCACCTCCAGGGACAAGTACGGGATGTGCGCCCTCGCCATCGCCGATGCCACCCACATTTGACACCGTCAATGTACCCCCACGCTTTGGCATCTCTGCGGGCGTCAAAGCGCAGGGCACTTGTCGACCGAGGTGAGAGAGACGCTTAAGCTGCGAAGCCAAAGAGTACATGGAGTGTGTATCAACGCGTTGGACAGTTGGCGTGTACAGGCCCGTAGGAGTAGAGAGTGCGATGCTGATATCTGCATGTGGACGCAGCGTGAGCGTGGGCTTACTGTCCGATTCAGGGGTCCAGGAAGGAGTAATAGAGGAACGGAAGAGCGGCCATTCGAGCATAGCCTTGGAGAGGGTCTTGAGAAGTATGGGCAGATAAGTGAGCCGCGTGAACTGGCCTGATGCTTCAACTAGCGGTGGTGTAGGCTGGCTATAGAATGCAGACGAAGAGACGGCAGGTTCGTTGGAATGCGAAGCTGATGGTGGTAGGTATCGTGCGGGTATATGGGAATTCAGGATGTGCATCATGTCATGCAAGCTTGTGAGGTCTAAACTCGTTGAGTATCTACGGAAGAAGTCCAATTAGACATCGGTATATGTATCCGGCAAGACACTGACCCAAAATGAGGTATCTCCAAGCTCTGAGACAGAAAGTCAGTTCAGAGTTGCTCATCGGACATTACTGGGCTACTGACCTTAACCATTGCTTTCCACATGCCGTATCTTGTACGTCCAAGGTCAACAATAATATCGTCCTTAGGCACAATGTCTGACTGCATCTGGGTAGATTTAGAAGCGGTCGATGTGGCTGGTGCTGAAAGATACGCTTCAATATCCTTCTTCTCTATGCGACCGCCCTTGCCGCTTCCTGGCACCAGGTGCGTCAAATCTACACCTTTCTCTCGGGCATAATGTCGCACAGAAGGTGTAGCCAGTATATCTGCTGGACTTTCTTTTCCGACCGGTGCGTTGGGATCTAGAGGGTGGTGTTTGCGCGATGAGAAAGTTGTACGGTGTCCTTTGTTGACTTCTCCTGAGGAGAGCTGCTGTAACTGTGATGCCTCCTGTTCTGGATGCGGTGGCGGACTAGCCGAGGTAGGTTCGCTAGCCTCGAATTGATCTTCGCCTTCTACCTCTATAACACAGAGGCCTTCTCCAACTTTAGCAACCTCTCCTTCGTTCACGAGAAGCTCCTTGATGGTACCATCAAAAGGGCTGGTAATTTCCACGCTCGCCTTGTCGCTTTGTACTTCACACAAGGCATCAAAAGACTGCACCGTAGTAGACGGTTTCACATTCCTGGAAGCGGACCTCATCGCGTGTCTCGTAGATAGCAATGGTCTGTACGCACCATCTTACAACTTCACACTCGGTTATACCCTCTCCGATGTCTGCTAGCTTGAACGTCCTGAGGACCTTGCCCCATGCTGTGTGAGACGAATGGAAATACGCAGTTCGCCAGTTATGAGGAACCGGTCGGCCTCGTAGACGTATTACACGTCCTAAAATCATATTGTCTGTAGAATGAGGTGGTGGTAATAAGGAGCAACTTGGTACACCGAGCCGACACACAAGCTGAGCGTTCTCAGAATAACGGATCAGGTGAGCAATTACAGCGCGGAAGTTCCGTCCGTCGACTCCAGCTTGATGCGCAAGGAGCGGTTACTTTCGCAAGCATAGACTCAACTCCTGCAGATTATCTCTTATGAGATTCACAAATCTGGTCATGAACATGAGTTCGATCAGTCTTGCAAACTGTTGACAGGGGCGCGCACCTATGTTATAGGTATAGAGCAATCAGAGCCAGTTTCATGAATGTTATGGGTGTTCAAAATGCGGAATTGTGAAGGCACGATCACAGCAGTAGTACAGGTCTCAACAGAATGATTAATGTATCTGTGTTCGTCGTGGGGGTCGATGAGCAAGAGGGATATGGCGGAGTCTGAAATCCGCCGAAAGTAGATGGCTCGCGCCGTGAGCGCGTTTTTGGTCGTTGACATCGTTAACGACGGCGCCCACAGCTCTAACCTTCTAATAGCGTGGTCGCCTTGCTGTCAGCGCGTGGGCTGGTATCCTAGACGGAATGTACGTCAATTGAACGTCTCTTTGTGTGGAATTCGTCTCACAATGTTTCCGATTCAGCAGTACTTCACTACCCACCGGAAACCACTCCCTCGAGTGCTCGCGTGGTCGTTCCGTAACCCATCCAAGACGAAACTGGGTTCACAGAAAGGACTAGGGAAGACCATCTCACGGACGAACTCAACTTCAGACACGATGTCCACCGTCGAAGCCCCTCTCACTAACGGCACAGGCTCAGCACACATCAATGGGAATGGGTCGGCGCAACCAGATGGTCCCTCTGAGCCCGCAATACCCTTTGAACCATCCGTCTTGCGCAAATATCTCCAGCTACTGATTCCCCCACTTCTTGGTGCTACCGAGGAAGACATTGAGACTCTTTTTGATGACGACTTTGACGAACGCGTAACCAAGTTTGCTTCTGAGGGTGGAGGAGCAATCTACGTGGTAAAGAAGAAGGAGGACACCGGTGGTGAGTATTCGTCACTACTCAGCCCCTTGAGCCATTTTGACGCGTAGTAGACGAAGAGAACCCTTTCTATACTTACAGCTTGACTTCGCAATTAACCTACCACCCGTCCCATGTCACCACCCTTGCCATCATTAAGCGCGCACAGGTCCTGGACCCCTCTTCGCCGCTTGCAACACAGCTGCATGTCCTCAACTTGTTCGGTGGAGACGAGACGCCATACGAGAGTCTGCACGCCGTCGTAAGCAGCGCGGTAAAACCATGGTTTGAGGCCTTCGTTGGTGCTCGCCATGCGGGCAAGGAGGGCGACTCCAAGATGGGTGAGTGCTAGTTATTTGCCTCAGCGTGGTGAGTCTAACCCCTTGATAGGAATTCCAATGACCAAGAAGAAGTTCGCCGAGCTTGAACTTTCTCTCCTTCACCTGCAGCAAAATGTTGAAATTCCCGAAATGCATTTTACTATTCACCCTATCATCCAGCGTGCTGTGGAGGAAGCCCGGGCTGCAGGTCGCCGGCCAAGTATCTCTGACATACCCGCCAAGATGTTGAATGACGACACCTTCCTGAATACCCTCCAGAATCAAGCAAACTCGTGGGTAGCGTCGATCCGGACGGTCACGAAGCTCTCGAGAGATGTTTCGTCTGGCACGGCATCTCAGGAAATCAATTTCTGGCTGAGCTTGGAAAGCGCCCTCGAGGGCATCGAAGCCCAGCTGAGAGGTGACGAGGTGAACCTCGTCATGGATTGTCTGCGCAATGCGAAACGTTTCGGAACAACGGTCCGTTTTATTGCGGATACAGGCTTGAAAGATGCCACGGATACCGGTACGCCATTAGCAATTCTCGTTTTTCTCAGTGCGAAGTTCACCCGAACATACAGTTCACAAGTACAATCAACTTATGAAGGACTTCCCGTTGAATGAACTGTTGTCTGCGACAGACTTGGACAAGATTCAGGAAGCTGTCGGCCTCATCTTTGGACATCTAAACCGCAAGCTGAAGCTTTCGCCATACCCCGTGCGTAGAGCACTTCCGCTCGTAGAGGCCATCTCCAAGGACTTCAACGACCAGCTGTTACGCGTCCTCACAACTCACCGACTTCTTTATACTCCATATGAGACGTTCGACCGTCTGCTCAACCTCACAATGAACATCTTCCGCACATGGGATGATCACATGAAGGAATTCACGAATGTCGCCCGTGAAGTGACAAGGAAGCGGTCCGAGAAGTTCATTCCCATCAAGGTTGTGCCCGCGCATGCGAAACTCCAGGACCGTATACGGTACCTCAAGGACTGGCGTAAGCAGCACGAGCAACTTGCTGTCATGACAGGACCGACGAAGGGGCTGAGCGGTGTGGGTATGGAGATGGGTGGTATCGATATGGAGGAGGAAGTACGAGAGGCATACGAAGTGATGAAGCGGATAGACGTCCTTGACGTCTCCGTTGGTATGTCTGCCAAGTGCATGGATATGTTTGAGTATTCACTACGTTTACAGAGGGCAGCGAGATCTGGGTGGCTGCGGAGAACGCGTACAACGAGCATGTTTCTCGTGTGGAGAACCAGATCATTGCAAGGCTCAGGGACCGCCTTGGGACTGCTAGGAACGCCAACGAAATGTTCAGGGTATTCTCAAAGTTCAATGCTCTCTTTGTTAGACCGAAGGTGAGTTCCAGTCAACGTTCTAATGAGAATTTTATTTGACCAGGGTCATGCAGATCCGTGGTGCCATCCAAGAATATCAGACACAACTCATTGATTCCGTCAAGGAAGACATTCAGCGATTGCATCATAAGGTTCATACCACGCCTTCCACACTACGAAAATTTTCTAATCCCTGTATAGTTCAAGACGCAGTATCGCTACTCAGAGGCATACCACATGTCTCAGATGCGAGACTTGCCTCCAATCTCGGGTGCCATTATCTGGGCAAGACAGATAGATCGGCAACTCCAAACTTATATGAAGCGCGTAGAGGATGTCCTAGGAAAAAGCTGGGAGCACTACGCTGAGGGCCAGAAGCTACAATCAGAAAGCTCAGCGTTCCGCAAGAAACTCGATACGCGGCCAGTCTATGAGGCGTGGCTGCACGACATCAACCGTCGAGATATGGGCGTGAACGGTCGTCTCTTCGAAATCGTCAAGCTTCGGGGTGGTGGCTATCAGCTGGCCGTGAACTTCGACCCTCAGATCATCACTCTGTTCAAAGAAGTTCGCAACCTCCTGTGGCAAGGGTTCCAGGTACCGCACGCGATCACGAACATGGCGAAGGACGCAAAGCGGGTCTACCCACATGCCGTCAGCCTGATGGAGACGGTCCGGACGTATGGCCAAACACTGGATCTTGTCGAGCGTAACAAGGGCATTGAATGGCTCGTAGCAGAATACCGCAATGAGGCTCAAAGAATGGTCACCCGAGGTTTGTGTACGTGTGATTCGGTCACGATAGAGACTAACATTCTTCGTCAGGTATGAACATTCGCTGGGATTATTTCGTCAACCAGTATGACAACATCCGATATGTCACTTCGAGCGATGCGCGTGACAACCGGCATGTCCAATTCGTGCGAGAATTTGCCAGTGTAGTGTCGGTTTTACAGGTATGGTGTGCAGTAGCCAAGATACCATTACGGGCACTAAACATGCATATTTCAGGACAAGACCAACAATGTCATCGATCTTTACAAGGAGATTCTTCGATGCATCGAAGATTTGTCGACATGTCCGTATACCACGGAAGCATTCTCAGAACTCCTTGGTAAAATCCAGGCGGCCGTAAGTACTTTATATCACTGACAACGAAGTCGTATAGATTGAGATGATGTCCCTAGATTGACAGGCTAAACCTTGAGGGCTATGCAAACCTCGAGTACTGGGTCGCAGAGCTCGATCAAAAAATCGAGAGTATCCTACTGCAGAGGCTGACACACATCATTCAAGTATGGTGTTCAGAGTTCGACCGCGTCGATGATGATGGCCGGCGAGACGTTCCAGTCTCTAGGGACACTGCGAACAAACGGAGAGGTGACAAACGAGGGAAGGACGAGAAGGTGATTATAGCCCTCACGCTAGTCTATGCTACCCCGTTACTCACGATGCGTCTTATAGACCTTGGAGGGCAACATGACGCTCAAGCCTATTGTACACGAGATTCGGATACAGAACCAAGTCATCTTCCTCGACCCGCCAATTGAATATGCTCGTCAAACCTGGATCCGCCAATTGCACGAGTGGCTGGGTAAGTCTTCGAGTCGCTCATGATCTTGTTGTATTCTGACTCCAATGAATAGGCATTGTCTGCAATCTGAGACGCATCCAAAGCTCGCGCTACGAAATCGGACTCCAAATCCAAAGTTCTGTCGTAGTGGAGACGTCATATACCTCCCTTGTAAGCCGCTACCGCTGACAATATCGACGATTCGCTGACTCTCAATCCGGTGTAGCTGACCCGCTTCTCCGACGCGACACTCGAGAGGCCATTCGCGCTCATCGAGAACAAAGTCCAGCAACTCAAGGAGTACGTCGCGAAGTGGCTCCAATTCCAGTCCCTCTGGGACCTCGAAGCCGAATACGTCTTCAACCGCCTCGGCGAGGACCTCGCGCACTGGCAGCAGCTCCTCACCGAGATCAAGAAGGCACGCGCGACGTTCGACACCTCCGAGTCGCAGAAGTCGTTCGGCGTGTGTGTCATCGACTACGAGCAGGTGCAGTCGCGCGTGAACGCCAAGTACGACGCGTGGCAGCGCGACATTACGAGCCGCTTCGGCGTGAAGCTCGGGAACGCGATGAAGGAGATGCATGCCGCGATCCTGAAAGCGCGGAACGAGCTCGAGCACCAGTCGATCGAGGGTCTGGTGGGCGCACCCCGTCGGTTCGGCTGAGATTGTGTTTCGTTTATTTTCGCTTTTGCGTACAATTTGTCTCTGTCTCTCATTTATCCCCCCTTATGTGATGATCTTTCATGCCCCCTTGCACGCACGCACACACTCATTCTACTCCTTGCACTTTGCCCTCATGTGTATCCTGGATCATATAATGCCTGTGACTACATAAGTTCCCCTGTACCCTCTGTAATTGGTGTTATACCCTAGTCATCACTTAGATTCACCCTGCAATTCTCTTGCCAACTTGAAGTCCGAGGAGTTCCTCTCAACCAGCTGTCTGCAGTTGGCAGGATGAGAGCGTCCGTCCAACGTCACCTGTACTTGTAACCATCACACTCTTTCAGACATATTTCAATGTGTTTTGTGTGTTTCCAATCTCAAATCCAATCGTGTTGCACTAGGCGGACTACTACGAAGTAAAGACAGAATGAAAGTTAAATAGTCCTCCAACAAGAACCGAAAGCCCTCCGTGCCATGCATCAAGCACGGCAGGAGGGCGTGGACTCGAGAGTCTAGTATTAGATCATACACGCAAAGTACAGAGCTATGAAACAACGTCCCACAAGCGGTGAGCACTGCATGGTTCAATCAGTATGGGCAGATGGCTACGGTGAGCGAACGGTACGTACGACACAGCAGGCAATCTAGAACAGCTCGATCGTACCGTCGACAGAGCGGGTAGCGATCTCAGAGGGAATGCCGTTTGTGCGCTTGCTCTTGTCCCCGGACGCGCTGTAGGGTACGACGGTGCCGTCTGGTGACATCGTCGGGACCTCAGCGGGGATCGTGTTGGTGTCAGCGCGTTTGCTTTTGTCGCCGGATGCGGAGTAGGGAACGACGGTGCCGTCGGGAGACATCGTAGGGACCTCAGCGGGGATCGTGTTCGTGTCTGCCCGCTTGCTCTTGTCGCCAGACGCGCTGTAAGGCACGACGGTACCATCGGGAGACATCGTGGGGACTTCAGCTGGGATGGTGTTCGTATCCGCACGCTTGCTCTTGTCGCCCGATGCAGAGTAAGGGACGACAGTGCCGTCTGGTGACATCGTGGGGACTTCGGCAGGAATGGTGTTCGTGTCCGCACGCTTGCTCTTATCGCCCGAAGCGCTGTAGGGGACTACAGTACCATCGGGAGACATGGTAGGAACCTCTGCCGGAATCGTGTTCGTGTCAGCCCGCTTGCTCTTGTCGCCCGAAGCAGAGTACGGGACGACGGTACCGTCGGGAGACATGGTGGGCACCTCAGCTGGGATGGTGTTGGTATCCGCACGCTTGGACTTGTCACCAGAAGCAGAGTAGGGCACAACGGTACCGTCGGGGGACATCGTCGGGACCTCAGCGGGGATGGTGTTGGTGTCTGCGCGGCGGTAAGTCTCGACAACACCGTTGGGCGACTTGGTTGGCGCTTCCTCCGGAATGGTGTTAGTGTCCGCACGCTTGCTCTTGTCACCCGATGCGCTGTAGGGCACAACGGTGCCATCAGGCGACATGGTCGGTACCTCAGCCGGGATAGTGTTGGTATCCGCGCGCTTGCTCTTGTCACCAGAGGCACTGTAGGGCACGACAGTGCCATCTGGTGACATGGTCGGAACCTCCGCCGGGATGCTGTTGGTATCTGCGCGGCGGTAGGTCTCAACGACACCGCTGGGAGACTTAGTGGGTGCCTCCTCCGGAATGTTGTTTGTGCTGCGCTTCACATAGGCCGGAATGGTGTCGAGGGGAGAAGGCTCCCGGCGCTCGACGGCGTGCTGGTGACGGACTCAGAATTGTGGAGAAAATAATGATTTAGGACAGACTCACCTGCATGGGAAGTGGCATAGGCACGGCCTGGCTTACACAGACCAACGCCAGAGCAACGAGGACGAAACCGCGAATGGGGAACATGATGTGTGTCGTGTACAGAGCAGTATACAGAACTCTCAGAGTATCGGTGTATTGACTCGGTTCAACCGGTTGGAAAGGTCGCCCTGCGGCCTAAACTAGTGTAAAAACGAAACTGGGAAGGGCTTGGGTTAGCTGGCATGGCAGGACCGACGGACAAGGGGATACTCACGGGAGTGAAAGAGACTGGAAGTCGAGACACCAAGCAACCGGTGGTGGTGGTATAAGAGAGAAGGGAAAAAGCGTGGCAGAGCTGTTGTATCAAATGATTGGAGGTCGTTACTATGCCCGTGACGTTGCCATGATACACTTGCAGGCAGCATCAGGCGTGCACTGTGCGAGCATCCTATACTTGTCGACATGGGAAAGAGGAAGATCCGCTTTTGCACATTGCTTTATGCCATTTCATCTCCTTGAATGCAGGCAAAGATTTCTTGGAAATGCACAAAATCATTCATCACAGTCAAAGTCAGGACGATGTGGGCGGTGAGAGCGATGCGCCTGAGAAGAACGGTCCTCGAGCTCGACGCTGATTGGCTGCGCGGGTTGCCCGGGAGTTGATCCGATCTGAGATCAATCCCCCGCCATCAGGCGTCTACCGACGGCGGGCAAATATTCGGCTGTGCGCGTCCTGATTGGCTGTCGATCGCAGCTCAGCAGCTACGGCCATGTCGGACCCCCGCTTTGCCAGACTCAAATCAGACCCTCGCTTCAGGCGCGTCCGCAAAAAAGAGGCCAAGGTCGTCGTCGACGAACGCTTCAAGAACGTCTTCGACGGCTCAGGGAAAAAGAAAGACAAGAAGGGCAAAGGCACGTTCCAATAGGCTCATTGCTGACACTCATCGCTCTCAGGTCTAACACCCCGTCCTTTGATCATCAGGACGAGTCGACAAGTATGGCAGACCTCTGTCTGATACGCACGAGCAAGACAATTTGCGACGGTTCTACCGCTTTCAAGACGAGGAAGCTGCGAATGAAGAAGGCGAGCCGTCTACCAAGGTACCCGACTATGCTCGCGGAGAGGTCTTGTTGGAGTCCTCGGACGAGGAAGACGCAGGAGAAGATGACGAGAGTGACGCGGGCGGCGTAGTGACTCTGGGCGCCGCAGTTACCAAGCCGATACACGTCTTGGACGATAATGAAGAACATGAGGTTGACCTGGATGAAGACAACTTTGCGGACCTTGACGCGCAGGCCGCGGAGTACTCTAAAGCGCACGAGGACGAGGACAACGACGAACCGGACGCGAACCGGACGCGCCGTCTGGCAGTGGTGAACCTTGACTGGGATCATGTGCGAGCAACACATTTATACAAGATCTTTGCGTCGCTGGTCTCGCCCACCGCATCCGCGTTGCCTTCATCATCCGTATCGGGGTTGAAACCGGACAAAAAGGGGAAGGGTGCTGCGAAGGCCACAATATCCCGAGTGGTGCGGGGAAAGGTGCTAAGTGTGCGCGTGTACCCAAGTGAGTTTGGGAAGGAGCGCATGGCGAAGGAGGAGAAAGAGGGACCGCCACGCGAGCTGTTTTCGAAGTCGAACAAAGACGAGGATGCAGACGACCTTACGCCACAACAGACGGCAGATGGTGAAGACTATAACGAGGAAGCGTTGCGGAAATACCAGTTAGACCGTCTTCGGCAAGTCAAAGTGCTCTGATCTAGATCTATCCCAAAGCTCACATACATCTCCCTGAAGGTATTATTACGCTATTGTAGAATGCGATAGCGCGGAAGCCGCCTCACATTTGTATTCCGAGTTGGAAGGCACCGAACTGGAGCGCTCAGCGAATGTATTTGACTTGAGTTTCGTCCCAGATGAGATGAAATTCGATGATGAGTTTCGGTAAGCAACCATGCACATAAATTGAATCTCTGTTCATTGTTGTCAGTGACGAAGCGACTGAAGACATCAGTGGTTCTTACAAGCCACTAGACTTCACTACAGACGTGAGTTTACCCCCGTATATCCCCAACCTACATACTTAACGGTCTGCCAGGCACTCCGGCATTCGAAAGTCAAACTCACTTGGGATGAAGACGACCCCGAGCGGAATAACCTTACCCGCCGTACCCTCACGCGCAAAGAGATAGAGGAAAACGACTTCCGCGCGTACCTCGCCTCCGACACAGAGTCCGAGTCCGAAGGCGAGGGCGCGAAGAAGATGAACCGCGAGAAACTCCGTGCGCTACTCCTGAGCGGCGGAGACGACACGCTGCCTGAGGGCTGGGGCGCAGGCAAAGGGTTCGATGACGACGCGGACGACGTCGATATGGAGATAACGTTCACGCCTGGGCTGAGCGCGACGAAGGGAGACGAAGACGAGACGACGTTGGAGAAGTATCAGCGGAAGATGAAGGAGAAGAAGAAAAAGAGGAAGGAGGAAATGAAGGAGAGGGTAAAGGACCAAGACGGAGACAAAGAGAAAAAGGATACTGGAGCGAAGGACGACTTTTTCGGGAGCGACGATGAGAGTGAGAGCGATGGCAAGGAGGAAGAGGTGTCCGCCAAGAAGTCGAAGAAGGACAAGAAGGCGAAAGCCAAAGCTAAAGCCCAGACGGAGCACGAGGACTCGCCCGAGACTGAACGACACGCAGCAACGGCGGAGGAGCTTGCGCTACTCGCCGCATCAGACAACCCGAATGGCGAACTCAAGCATTTCGACATGAAGGCCGTGCTCAAAGCCGAGAAGGGCAAAGGCAAGAAGCACAAGCGCAATAAGAGTAAGAAGAACGACGGCGACGAGGCGAACGAGCTCCAGGAGGACTTTGCGATCGACGTCAAGGATGAGCGGTTTAAGGCTGTGCTGGAGGATCATACCTTTGCTATTGATCCCAGCAATCCTCAGTAAGTCTTTGTCTCTGATTGTCTCAAGCGTGACTGACATGTCGTACAGGTTCAAGAAGACGAAGAGTATGGCAGCGCTGCTCGATGAGCGTTCGAAACGACAGAAAGATTCGTCTCACAAGCGACGAGAGTCTAAGGCTTCTGACAAGAAAACTGAGGCTGACAAGAGCAACAGCTTGAAGAGCCTCGTCGAGAGCGTGAAGCGGAAGAGCATGGCTGCGGACGGCAAGGGCGTAGGAAAGCGCAGGAAACTGTGATTGTAATTAGGATGTCTTGTTTGATGTTTGTTAGTACAGGGTATTGATACATTTGCGAAGTTCCCGTCAGCACACTCTATGCGATCTTAGCGTTGGAGAAGTCGAGCTCGGGATGTTGGGCTTGGAATTTCTTGATAGCCTGCGACGAAGAGCTGCATGAACAGAGCAAACATGTTTATTTTCACACTGGCGTACCTCCATCTTTTTCAGCTCGTCCGACGTGGGTTTACCCATTTGCTAAATAACAAAAGCGTGAGTCAGAGGGGAAGCAAAGCGGCGGTGCTCGTACCTTCTGTTGGTTGTCGAACTGGACCGCGGGACAAGACACGCACTGTTGGCATACGTCGTTTCAGAATGATATGCCACTCACCATCATTTTCTCCACCATGCCGCTGAAGCGCACGTCAGTCAAGGATAGATGTGTCAGTGGCGAAAATTGGACACACCGGGTCTCGCCATCGAGGTCACTGAGCTTACTGTTCTCGGGTACGATTTTGCGGGTGTCGATCTTCGGGTGGTGCGTGAGGACGTTCTCCCACCACTGTTGCTGGTTCACCTTCTCAAGATGGACCTCCACAGTTTGCTGATCCTCTTAAATATTGTTAGAACGCGTGAATTCCGACAAATATATGAGGAAACCGACCGAGCGTCCAAGTGCTGTCGTCGACTTTGACTTCCCTGCAGAGCTCACCGGTCATAATGGGCTCCTTGCCCTTGAGTCCCACGGTAAGCTTTTTGCGCTGGATAACAACATTGAGGTCTCTTCCGCGTGTGCCCTTGGGTACTGGGACCTCGATATCAACGTCTCCGAGCTGCTGCTTCCATGAGTAGGGCAATGCTAGACCGATCGATGCGGGAGATAGGATGAGCCTGGCAGCCAAAAAAACGAAAGGAGTAGAAAAAGGACAGTACCAGCCTGCTCCGCCTGTTCTCTTGCACGGTCCTCCTTGTCTCTCTGCTCGCGCTGCTCAGGCGTGAGGCTGTCGTAGTCGTCGCCGGGGGTCGACATCGTCGTTCGCGGTCAAGAAGCAGTCCGACCGAGCACGTGATACAGACGGGTCTGCCCCGCTGTAGTTTTCCCACGCTCCGTCTGTTGCGGGAAGGGGTCAGCTCAGCTCACGGCCCCGTCGAGAACGCCGCCCACGGCTTGCCCGCTGCCCTCCAGGTGCTCGTCGTCGTCTCCCGCCCTGCTCTCCCGCGGTGCACGCTGTGGACCCTCCATCGACGACAGCCATGGCAAGCGCCGACGTCTGGTCGGATTTTGACGTACGTCTTCCGCTCTGATCTGGATTCAATGGCCGCGGACGACTCACCGCCCACGTACAGTCCCTCCGCCACAACGTGAAGCAGAACACTGTAGACAGGCTCAAGCAAATTCTCTCGGCCTTCAATGACCATTGTGGGACTAATCTGACCAAGGGCGGCAAGAAGCAGGAACTTATTGAGCGGATTCTGCGCGAGCTGGATCTGTGGAAGCGGACGAGCAACATTGACAAGTGGACCAAGGCGAAGAACATCTTGAACCAGGTCCGCTCGGGCATGTGCGTATAACATCCTCGTCTCATTTCTTCTCTGCTGTTTGTGGCATCCTCTTCGCGCCATCCGTCTGAATTGCTGTGGCGAACGATTATATTGACACCGTTACACCCAATGACAGGTACGCAGGATATCGAACGACAGCAGACAACAGCTTCACGTCCGCCTCACAAAGTGTATATTCCAATGCCGCATCTTCAAGCTCGATTTACCAGTCTAGAACTCCGAACACTAGCAACCTACCCCGTTTTGACCCATACGCCCCACCACGAAAACCCCAGCTACCAACCGCTACTTCCACGCCTGCTTCATCATTGAATAGTACGTGTCGCCTATCTTTATAGATTGACGCGTTCATGTGGCTGAGTATTTCCAGATATCCTGTTCAAACACTCGCCGTTCTTCCGAGTGGAAAAGGCTGTTTCCTCCGTTATCGAATGCCCAGGTACGCTCCATTAAGTTCCCTGCACGACAATTACCGACGATACATTCAGAATCTACTAGTCAAATGGACCGCAAGCAGCAGATGCTCACCTTCCAAATCACGCCTGATGTATCAGCTAAATTAAGTTCAGCGAGGTGAGCACTTCGACAGCTATCCTAGCGCGCACGCATCGTGCTGACAGCCCCACAGCCCTAAGTATCAGCTCCGATTGTACTGTACTTCTTCGACGTATTATTCGCAGGGCCGACAAAACTTGGGCCCATGTCCGATAGAATTCCCACCTACATGTGAAGTGCGAGTGAACAACACCCAGCTAAACGCCAGCCTCAAGGGCATGAAGAAGAAACCGGGTACCGCCCCGCCGCCTGATCTAGGCAAGCTCGTCCGAACGGCTAGTGGCTCTGCAAACCGCGTGGAGATGGTCTACGTGAACAGCCAGCAGCCTATCCCGTGCAAGGTAAGTTTATCGAGATTTTCGGCTGTTTACCGTCACTGACATGATATCAACCCAAGAAGTATTTTCTCGTTGTGATGCTAGTCGAGGTGACTTCCGTCGACCAGTTGATCGAACGACTGCGGAAGGGCAAATTCAAAAGCAGTAATGAAATCGTGGCCAAGAGTAAGCTGCCAATTTTTCTTTCGGAAATTCCGATGTCCTAATGTCCACGTTTTCAGTGAAACAACAATCTTCGGAAGACGATGATATCATCGCTGGTCCACAGAAACTGTCACTGAAGTGTCCGGTAAGTACGTATGTGTACTCATATCACATGGTGCTGACATTTTACGGGTAGCTGAGCTACCTCCGCATCGCGACGCCATGTCGGTCTGTTATGTGCGTACATTCACAGTGCTTCGACGCGTTTTCGTGGTATTCTGTGATGGAGCAGACCACAACATGGCTCTGCCCTATATGCGAAAAAGTCCTCAACACCGAAGAGCTTATAGTTGATGGGTAAGAGCATAATATCACAAGCCCGCTTTATAGCTTTAGCTTTGACCACTATTTATAGGTTCTTCGACGAAATCCTCAAGGGCACGAATGATGAGGTCGAAGATGTCATGGTCGAAGCGGACGGACAGTGGCACACATCCGACAACAAGTTCGGTTCGCCGGCTTGGCTGACCGCGCATCCTCCGTTGAAGGAAGAAGCGTTGTCTCTTCCACCGTCGCCTGCAAAACGTCGCTCTTTAACTCCAGTGAAGACCGTAACCAATGGCCACTCGAAGTTGCCTCCGAGCAGTGCGGAGATTGTTATTCTGGATTCCGATGACGAAGAAGAGGGTCAGGTCAAGCGCGAGCTGTCGGTGACGCTGCACAGGTCTGTGAATCCGTCTCTGGCGAGCATCGCTAGTGGGCCTCCTCGGTCGCAGACTGGGGAGTCGGATATCATCGACCTGACACAAGACTCGGACGACGAGGAACCGCCTGTGATGTCACAGTCGCAATCGCAGTCTCAGTCGCAGATACACTCGCATGGAACGAAACGCAAGATGGACGACCGCGATGTGACGTCCCCCACAGAGTCGGTCTGGAGTAAGAGGTCGCGCACAGACACGCCCACGGCGCTACTCTCGCCCCCAGCCCCGGGTACCGGGTCCGGTGTTGCGTACTTGAACGGGGCCAGTGGGTCAAGCTACTCGTCGCCCCGGGATCCAACGAGGACGCTCCCGCCGCCCTCGCCAAGTCGGTATTCGAGCACGTTCGCAGCACGGCCGCCTACAGCTCAGTTTACCGCGTATATTCCACCCGGGGCAGCGCCTGTGCCGTCGCGACTCCCGCCGGTGCCCGCGCTGTCCCCGACGTACGCACCGTCATATCCAGGCAGACCGAACGGCGCGAGCCCGCCGTCGGGCCAACCATGGCGTGCGTAATAGAGGGCGCGAGTTAGTCGTTGTTTTATAGGTTTCCGCGTAATATGCCGTTATCTGTCGATTAGCACCAGTTAGCAGGTTAATGCAAGCATCGGAAGCGTTCGCAATGCGAGGTGTTTGTCAGGGATCGAGTGCGTTAGCTAACCTGCCTCGCAGGAGAGGTGCGCGAACAATTGGCGGACCAGTGGGGGACGGCCGACGTGCCTTGCGGCGTCCGGTAGAAACGTCCGGAATATTTGTGCCAAATTAGTGTCACACGAGCTGAGCGCC
This sequence comes from Pleurotus ostreatoroseus, assembly GCA_005298045.1. Lineage (NCBI taxonomy): Eukaryota > Fungi > Basidiomycota > Agaricomycetes > Agaricales > Pleurotaceae > Pleurotus > Pleurotus ostreatoroseus. The sequence continues at coordinate 107,018 of SWBT01000168.1, forward strand.
CGTTCCCCGCGCGGGGATTGGCTGGCGAGGCGGGCCGTGGGATCAGTCACGTGGTCTAACTCGGCCGGGGGCGGGGTTAGGGAGATTCCGGATCGCTTAAGTGCCCGAGGAAAGATTCAAAACGCGCGCCGTTCGTCTTTCCTCCTTCACACCACTCAGTCTCTTTCTTCCTCCTCTCTCGGTCTACACCCGTCAAAATGGCCGACGTCAAGAAGTCGAAGACTCCTAAGGAGTTCGCCAGTGAGTACAACGCGCTGTCCGTGCTGCCCCCCATGCTCCGAGCGACGCGTTGGCATCGCGGGGCGCGCGGCGGTGCTCTGGGAATGTTGGAGAAATTTGCTGACCTGGCGTGTTTTCACAGTCGATTTCATGATGGGCGGTGTCTCAGCCGTGAGTAGTCCTCAGCACCCCCAAGTGACCGTCTACTGACGATGTCTTTGCTTACAGGCCGTCGCGAAAACGTCCGCTGCGCCCATCGAGCGTATTAAGCTCCTGATCCAAAACCAGGACGAGATGGTAAGTACCAGCCGCTTTCTCACATCCGATAGTTGTTAATATCTATCTCGCTTTACCTTTTACAGATCAAGCAGGGTCGTCTTGCTGAGCCCTACAAGGGTCTCTCAGACTGCTTCTCTCGGACTTACCGTGACGAGGGTCTCGTTTCCCTCTGGCGTGGAAACACCGCCAACGTCATCCGGTACTTCCCTACGCAGGCCCTGAACTTTGCCTTCAGTACGTGCAGTCGTATTCGCGTTATCCCCATCTCGTGCTGACGTCATGCACAGAGGATTACTTCAAGTCCTTGTTCGGTTTCAAGAAGTCTGAGGGCTACTGGACGTGGTTTGCTGGCAACGTCGCCTCTGGTGGTGCTGCTGGTGCTGCTTCTCTGCTCTTCGTCTACTCCCTCGACTACGCTCGTACGCGTCTTGCGAACGACGCCAAGTCGGCCAAGGGTGGAGGAGCCCGTCAGTTCAACGGTCTCGTTGACGTTTACAAGAAGACCCTCGCGTCGGACGGTATTGCTGGCCTCTACCGTGGATTCGTCCCCTCCGTCGTCGGTATCATCGTCTACCGTGGTCTCTACTTCGGTGTCTACGACTCGCTTAGTACGTGGCATTTGATTGTTCAGTTGTCAGTTGTGTGTTGACACGTTTTTACAGAGCCGGTTGTCCTTGTCGGTGCTCTCGAGGGCTCTTTCCTCGCCTCCTTCCTTCTCGGTTGGGGTGTTACCATTGGTGCTGGTCTTGCTTCCTACCCTCTGGACACTATTCGGTATGTGTTGTTATATGTACATTTTGATCTCATCTCATCGTTTCTTGTAGTCGTCGTATGATGATGACCTCTGGCGCTGCTGTTCACTACAAGTCCATGTTCGATGCTGGCTCGCAGATCATCGCCAAGGAGGGCCCCAAGTCGCTCTTCAAGGGTGCCGGTGCCAACATTCTTCGTGGTGTCGCTGGTGCTGGTGTGCTGTCTCTCTACGACAAGCTCCAGCAGGTCATGTTCGGCAAGGTCTACTCTGGCGGCTCTGGCTAAATGCCCTGAGTTGGAGGAAGCTGCTGTCTTTGATACACTTTTTAGTATTGTCGACTATTTTGCACGCTATACGGCCGTCCACAATAGACTCTGTGGTTTACTCTCGTTTGCTTGTCTCTGGATTCCTTATAGATACGAGAATAAAAGTATCTTATACCATGGACACTGCGTGAGCGCGACTTTTTTTCGAATTGAAAGTGGGTATCGCAGCATACATGCGCTGGGTGTAACGGTAATAGCGATCAGAATGCTGGCGACGATGTTGACCGAGCCGTTGGCGACGCTACAAGCCTTCCTGAACTTCAACGTGAGCAATGCGCGTCGAGCACAACAGTGACTCCATCCTGCTCATGACTGCCAACAATTCGAAATTGTCGTCGACATTCTGGAAGCTTGTTTACAACTTACCACTCAACGAGCTCCATGCGATGCTTGCTCCGCCGCTGCTGGGCTACATACCGTCTCTATAGCACACAGGCAATCCGTCCAGCACAAATCAAGCTACGCCCATACCAGGAGTCATGCATCGAGGCATGCACCGACGCCCTCAGCTCGGGGGTGTCGCGCATCGGGGTGTCGCTGCCGACGGGCTCGGGCAAGACGACGGTGTTCATCACGCTGCTCTCTCTCATACAGCCTCCCGAGCATACAGCTGCGACCCGGTCGCTGATCATCGTCAATAGTGTTGAGCTTGCACGGCAGTCGGCCGCACAGGCGGAGAGGTTGTTCCCGCATTGGACGGTGGAGATTGAGCAGGGCATCAAGCACCAAGCGACGGGCGAGGCGGATGTGTGCGTGTCTTTCTCTCTCTTACGTATTTTGGGGACTAAGTGTTCGAGATTTTGTGGTTACAGGACGATTGCGACGTACCAGACGTTGTTGCGGCCGGCACGATTGTCCAAGTTCGACCCCCGGTTCTTGAAGGCAATTATCGTCGACGAGGCCCACCATGCCGCTGCGCCGTCGTACGTGAAGAGTCAAATAGCGTATATATGCTGCTGAAACCCATCTTATGCAGTTACCGTCGTATATTATCACGCTTTTCCAACGCAATACAGAGCCCGGACGAAGATTCTGCAGATTCTGCAGCGACTGCGACACCCTTAGCACATAAGATCCCGATTCTTGGTTTCTCTGCGACGTTCAGTCGACATGACGGGCTTGCTCTGGGGTCTGTTTTTGAGCAGATCGTCTACCATCAAGATTTTCTGCAAATGATCAAGGACCAGTGGTATGTCGAGATCCTCGACGTCTGGAAGTATGCAATACATGTTGATGGCCCATTCTGCGTAGGTTGTGCAATGTCCGCTTCACATCTGTGAGGGCGAACATCGACCTGACCGACGTGACTGTGAGCACGAAGACAGGAGACTTCAACGCGACGAGCCTGGCCCATGTCATCAACACACCGACAGTCAACAGGCTCGTCGTACAGACGTGGTTGGACAGATCTGGTAGGCCTGCCGTACTCTCTGTACCGTAAAGATTGACGGAAGGCCTACAGCATCGCGCAAGTCGACACTTATCTTCTGCGTCAACCTTGCGCACGTCAACGACCTGACGAACACGTTCCGCGAGGCCGGCGTCGACGCTCGATACGTGTATGCAGGCACGCCTGCAGCAGAGCGTCGCGCACTCATACAGGCCTTCAGAGAGGGCCTGTTCCCTGTTCTTCTGAATTGTGGTATGTCGACTTACAATCCGAACCACTGACGCATCGCTCACTCAAACCAAACCGAACGCAGCGATCCTCACCGAAGGCGCGGACATACCCAACATCGACTGTGTCATTGTCGCTCGACCGACACGGTCGCGAAATATATTCGCGCAGATGGTAAGTCTCATGTGAAATTCGAAAACGCTCTTCTCGTACATGGAAGCTCACGAGGAGTTCGACGCTATGACCTCAGATAGGACGGGGTATGAGGCTGTCGCCAGCGACCGGGAAAGACGACTGCCACATCATCGACTTCGTCGACTCCATGTCCCGCGTCCCGGGCGTCGTATCGACCCCGACCCTCTTCGGCCTCGACCCCGCGGAAATCATCGATGGTGAGAACTTGACTTGCTACACTGGGGTCATGTGCTAACGCTGAGCTGGGTCTAGACGAGACCATAGAGTCGTTGGAGCAGCGGCAAGAGCAGACTGCTATAGAGGAGATGGGCTCTGGTTCCGATACCACTGACGATGTTCCCGACCCCAAGTCTGTGACATACATCGACTACGAAGACCCTTGGTCCTTCACTGACAACAGTTCCGGTGCACCTCACATCCGGAAACTGAGCCAGAATGCGTGGGTTGGCTGCGGTGGAGACCTATATCTATTGGAGTTGTTGGATAAGGGGTATATACGTATAGAACCGGTAGAACCTACCGATGAAGGTCCGTATACATCTGGCTTGCCTGTTGATTCCTCTAATGTCGCTTCCCCTCGCAGATGAAGAAAATCTCTGGGTAGCAACGTACACTCCTGCGACCATGCCCGCAGAGACCGCCTATGCCCTCAAGATTTCTCCTTTCCAACGGAGTAGACAAATCCTATCGGCGGAGACCCTTGCGGAGGCAGTGAAAGGTGCAGACAAGTATGCCACAGCCAAGATTATGAAGGGGCCGATGGCGGCAGGGTAGGTCACTACGACCGTTCGCCCTTGACCAGTACATTGATATATTCTTGTAGACTCCTCAGAACAGCGAAGTGGCGGCATCAACCTGCTACTGATAACCAGAAGTCCTTCATCCGCAAGCGATGGCTCAAACGGAAGACGAGCGCGGCCGATTTCGACGATGCTGAAGAACAGAAGAAGCTCACTGATATCGCGAAGCTGACGAAGGGCGATGCGGCTAATATTATATCTCGACTGAAACATGGAGCTCAAGTAAGAGTGCTCTTTCCCTTGCAGCGTGGACATACTGAAAGTGATCTATCTATGTAGTCCCGTCATGAGAAGAAAGTCAAGACGATTAGGAAAGAGAACGCCAAGGTTGCGAAAGAAGCTCTGCGCAAGGCACGAGAGCATGTAGCTGTAGGACCTCTTCCTGTGCCAGAACCAGTGCCGTGACCCGTCTTGTATTGTATCAATGTATATATAGTTCCAGATTATTTTGACTCGCTGCTGTTTCTTTATTTAGTAATTATATGTCTCTTTTTGGAAAGCCTCTGTTCCCTGTGATATTGGGCCACGGCTGGTCCTGAATGCTTGCTTCAGAACAAGAATATGTTTGCTGTTTTATGCAGTGACAATCTTGACCTAATAGTCCGTACTTTCTTGTGGAAAAAGTCGTTGGTAGGATTGAGGATAGGAAAGATGATAAACCAGGAAGCGTGCAATGGACTCGATGGCGTGAAACCAGAAACAAACTGCACAGCTATTCTCATGTTATCCTGTCATATACACCGGCGTATACCTTGATATCGGCAGGGTGTCGTCCAAGCCCATATGCTACAAGGTTGACAACGCCGATGACACTGCTTCAGGACTGGTCAGTGTCAGCATCGCAGCCTGGAAAGTAATGTCAAGTTCAATACACATGGAATGCAAAGTGTGTAGGAGAAACCGGACCTTCTGTGCTCGTTCCACAAGTGTATCCAGCGTGACGGGATCCTGGAATGCCGCCGGAGACTGGACCAAGGATGCGAGAATAGACCCGACCAACGAATCTCCCGCTCCAGTGACGTTCAACGAGGTACCCTCGGGGACAGTCAGCGCAGGGTAGTGCTTCACAACGACCACACTGCCGTCCTTTCCACGCGCGACAACCTGGCGAGCCTTCATGTTACTGCGCTCGTTCGCCCACGGGGATACCTTCGCAGCTTCTGCGGGGATCCTAAAGACAGTGAAGATACCAAGCTCCCCACACTTGACAACAATGTGCTGGATGAACGGGAGAAGGTTCACACTCATCTGCGCGATGCCCTTGTCAAGGAGGTAGGACAATTTACCCTGTTCTTCGTCAAGTCCCCGGGTGTCCAGCTGTGCAAGGTGGTCGAGCTCCATGCGGAATTGCGAGCCGAGCGCCATGTTGTCGACGACTGCCCACCACCGTTCGTCGGAGGTCAGCTCGTAGGGATCGGCACGGGCGGAAAGGTACATCTGTGTGAGTTCAAGGAAGTTGGGCGAGGCGAAGGTGATTGGTGCGTGCGACGCGCTGCCTATGATCTTCTTCACAGCTGGCCAGATACGAGTCGACTTTACTACGGATGTTGGTTCGCTGCGGGAATAAATCAACAGTTTCGGTGAGTAAGTCATTGGTGATAGGGATCAGCACTGACAAGAAGACTGTAAAGCGTGTAAGCTCACAGAAGCTGAGGATCGAGAATACTCAGCGCTGACCTCCTATGTCGAGCCCGAGGCAGGCTCGTACGATAGAGCCAAGGACGTCTTCGGATAGATTCCCATCGACTGCGACGAGTTTGGGTCGGAACTTCTTCACTGCATTCACAGCCTATATTTACTCAATGTAACATCAACATTCGTTGGAGACACGAGGTGAATTACCTCGGCTGGATCTAGCTCATAAGCAATATTCATGTCGGCAACACCGCCCACGAGGTTCCCCGCGCTGTTCAGTACCATGTTGCACACGGCCGACCGTGCGCCGTCCACACGCACGATACCATCACTACGCATACCTAGCTTCTCGGTCCCGTCTATAACGAGGCTCCCGAACAGATCGTCACCCACAGGTGCGACCAGGACGGTCTCTCTAGAAGACTGAGGCAGCGAGCTGGAGAGCACGCGATGTGCGGCTTCTGCGATGTTGCGCCCAACGCCGCCGAGGGTCACGGACACTGTGCCTGGGACGGTGCTTTGCTCGAGAGATGTGTCTGAATGGGCACGAGCCGTGATGTCCGCTGAAGCAGACCCGATGATCATGAGTTTTCCTGTGATCTGAGGGCATGTGAAGTTAAGATGACGATGATTGATTACACTCCTAGAGGGTATTTACATCTTGCTTCGCAGTCTCTTGTACTGGTTGTGTCGTTGTCGGTGCATCAACGTTACCGGTAGGCATCTGAGGCATAGCTGATACAGTCGGCTCGGCCTGTATACACGATTACTAGCCGGCTGGTATTGATACTATGTGGGACTGACCTGGCTCCCAGAACCAGGCAAGCCACCCTTCTTCACAATTTCTGCGTATGCAACGGCAATTTGTCCACCTAATCGACTGATCAGACACAAATACGATCAAAGCAGCAAAGTGAGATACACACCAACACGAGCTGTATTCTGTATCAGAGCGACATCTGTTAGGGGATCATAAGCTTAATTACATTCACTTTCATAGGATCACAACGCACTGCTCGCGAGAGACTGGCCGTCAGTAAGCTCGCCCACGCGTTTCAGTAGCCAAGGGGTAGCTTCCTTGCCCCGCTTGTTCACGCCATTCTCTTCAGACTCTAGGATGGCTTGCTCGACGGCGGCTTGCAGTTTCTCACCCACAGCTTCATACTGTTCAGGAATGGGAACACCAAATAAGGCTCCATTTTGCAAGCCCAGCTGGTCCTGCGTGTCTAGATGAAAAGTCAGAACGACAGGAAATATAGGCTATCGATGAACTGCTCACGGAGGATGCCTGCGGCTGAGACGGGATCGTCTACTCTCCATGGACTCTAGATGGAACAGTTACGTCACTTGCTTCCCATAGATGTTACGGACATACCATGAATCCGCTACGACGGCTGTAGAAGGCCGGGAAGTCGTATGTCGGGGCATATGAGACGACGGGGATGCCGAGGGTTTCCTACAGTGCGACATGAGGTCCTGCAGCTCGATGATCACCTGAACAAAGAGCGGACCAAGTATTCCATGGTTCTTAGGGACATTTTCGAATCAATTCGTGTATCGGACATCAGCTACTGAGTAAACGCACCTTCCTATGTCAAGAATCGATTTCACACCCGCAGACACCAGCCCAACGGGACATCTCGAAAGTTCGTGCAGATCTGCGGAGACATCCATAGCTGACGATGAAGAGATAAATTATGAGATTAGACATGATTTTTGGACAACAATACGCACTACTCTCTCCACCGCGGTGTACACCCCCTAACCTAGAAAACGGGTTCATCAGGACGAGTTAACGGGATCGATACTGGTACTCACCCGCCGGTAGCAAAAACCTAAGGATAACATGAAGGGTATTCTCTAAGTGATATTATTCTCCTTGCACGCACCTTGATACCGGCCATAGCAGCAAATATGAGTGTCGCGCTGCAGGTCGTCCCACCATCTCTCTTCGTCGCAATAGCAGCCGCAATGTCTCTGCGCGATATCTTTGCAGCAGGGGGGTCGTTCTCAACGTTTGCGAGATATTCCAACTGCCCAGGCTCCAAGCCAATTTTGACACGACCACCGATGATTCCAATGGTAGCAGGGATAGCCCCCTGATCGCGAACCATCTTCTCGACTGATTGCGCCGTCTCCAGATTCGTTGGATAAGGCATGCCGTGCGTTACGATAGTCGTTTCGAGCGCGACTACAGGGCTCTGGCTGTTCAGGGCTTCTTGAACTTCGGGATGGACATCGACCGGTGCATGTCGAGCGAGAGCCTGAGATAGGGATGCCACATGTCTGCGACCACGACGAAGTGCAGTCAATCTTGATATTTGCAGTCGGCGAAGCATACTGCCAGTAGGCTCTGAGCTCTCTGCAGCGGCTGCAGACAAAAAGCGTGATCACCGTCAGGACCAAGAAGGCTGGCGGCTACGGAGACCGCTGATGTGCGGGCGGCCCGTCGCTTTACCAAAGATTACGCCAGGCTCGCGTCGCATGTCCCTGGCATACGACATGTTCAAGTCACAAAACGCACGGCGGCCATGCTGCAAGAGAGTGTTTCGTATTCCAATTCGTATTCGTATTTCGTAGGCCACATCCCGCTTTCAGGCCTCCGATAGCCACACCCGTCGTCGGACCTTCGCCTTCCATCCAACCTTGCTCACTTTATCCGACGTACGCCCAGGCTCCTGCATCCTCTGAGCCATTTTTCTCTGCGACATCCATCTCGTTCAATGTGTCGGTTCGTCATCTACAAGGGAACATCGCCCGTCCAGCTCTGCCACCTCCTCACACGACCGTGCCATTCGATCATCAACCAGGCTTTCGACTCGCGGCTGCGGCTCGATCGTAGGAGACCAATTAACGGCGATGGATTCGGCGTAGGTACGTTGGCGAAATCGCTTGTTATGCGTGGCTGACGACCTTCCAGGCTGGTACGATTGCGCGTATGACGGAGAGTTGGGTAGCCAGCCATGCATCTTCACTTCGGTGACACCTGTGCGAACGACAATGCTCTTTGTGGTGCAGATAACTGATTTTGAACAGGCATGGAACAATATCAATCTTACTCGTCTTGCGGAGAAGATCAAATCACCTCTCGTCTTGTAGGTCACCATCGCGTGTCCATCTCTGAGAACATTGCTAAATGTCACGAACAGTGCTCATGTCCGCGCTACGACTGCGGGTACTTTATCTTTGGACAACTGTCACCCATTCCAGTTCGGCAAACTTATGGTCTGTATTCTGATCATCATTTAAGATTCTTCGTTAACGGTTCTGTAGTTTATGCACAATGGTGGTATAGCCGAATTCCACAAGATCAAACGGAGGCTGCAGTCATACCTGCCGGACGATCTTTTCGAGATGGTAACTGGAAACACAGGTATGCACATTCAGCCACTGAGGCGAACATGTACTCACCAAAGTCATGCAGACTCACAATGGGCTTTTGCACTGCTCTTGTCCAAACTCCCCAACCCCTATGCGAGGACGTTCACGTCAGATCAGCTCCGGCAAGCTATGGTGGAAACGATACACGAGATCAATGTCATGACGGAAGAGGCCGGTATTACCGAGGTATGTCAAATCCTATGTATACAATATGTTTCATGGCTGACTGGGCTCTTTTCAGCCGAGTTTGATGAACTTCTGTGTGACTGATGGTGAAAGTGTAGTCGCGACACGATATATCTCTTCTCGGACCGATGAGGCGGCATCATTAGTGAGTTTTCCCTCATTGCTCCAAGCGTACGGGGTAACTGAGCTTCGTTTAGTGGTTTTCATCGGGAACAACTTTCAGTGAATTCGCCGAAGGGGGTCACTACAAGATGTCGAAGATGGACAAGCGGGAAAATATCATCTTGGTAAGTTGAAGGATGCCGTATCCTATAAAGAAACCAACTTACGTGTCGCAGATCGCAAGTGAACCTTTGACATTCGAGAAAGGTTAGTGGAGCAACCATTGCACGGAATCATCCTCTCTAATGTTCGTATGTAGCTGACTGGATGGAAATCCGGACAAACCACATGGTTGTCGTGACCCCGAAGATGAACCTTCTGCAAATACCCATCGTTGACAAGTATTATGTTCCTCCGTCCGACCCAGCTTCGAACAACCGTACCACTAGCTTCGCAGCAGGAAAGGGCCTACTGAGCCCCAGACGTGAAATGGTGGTTGAGGAAACAGACAACTGCCCGGATATTTCCATTTAGATATACCATCGTTAGCCCTTTTGCTGTAATCTGTCTTCCATCGTATCCCGGACATTATACACAGATATCCGTATAACAGTGTAAATTGTATTTTCTGTAATCAATGTTGAAGTGAAGCTCCGAGTCAGAGTTTTCCCCTGGCCGCGTTGGTTGGAGGCCAGGAGCGCCGAGCTTGGGCTTGTCCGTTGAACTGCAGGATGGTAGCACACGAGCCGAACATTCCGTTCTGCTAGCTCCTTTCACGTTTCTGTGAGTCCCCTGGACGTTCCAGCATGGCCCCTTGGATAGTCTGGGGTGCAGCATCCAGTGTAGCAAGGTGCGTATTTCCCGCTATTTTTCTCGCTATGACACGCCTCCGGCCTCGGGTGCTGATGTGCGCGGCGGCGTCCCCTCCACAGACTCTCGACCGTCCTCCAGATCCTCATTTTTCTCCCTCTGACCCTCTCAACGCTCTCAACGCCCGCGTTCCTCCTCCTTTCTCTCCTCCTCGTTGGCCACGCTCTCATTCATGGCACACTCAGTCTCTTCTGGGGCTCCCCCGCGCTCTCCTTCCTGCAGGTGCCCGTGCACTCGTTCCTCCTCCTCGTCTGCTTCAACGCGTTCTCGCAGACTGTGCCATCGTGGATCATGACCGCCGCATCACTCTGGGGCACTGTACTCCGCTGGTCCAGCCCCGGGTTCATCGTCCTCGAGGGCATGTCGAGCTTGCTTGTGGCGCAGAAGCTTGGGCAGATCGGGAAGGAGTTGGTCGGAGAGGGCGAGTCGTATCAGTTTGGCTTGCTCGTGGGCGCCGCTGCGGCATACGTCGGTTCGGCGTGGTGGATTGTTGCGGTACGTCCCTGAGCTGCTGTTGACGCCGACGGGCGACTTGACTGACGGACCTGCATGTAGGCGTACCCCGCTGCTGCCGCATCCCCTCTGGCATCTACTCTCCTTGGTGTTGCGTTAACGGCGTTCATATTCTTGACTTGCATTGGGTTCGTTCTGCGTCGAACGAATGTCATCGAGTCGTCCGCCCTGGCCTTGTTCTTGGCGTACAACGTATGGTTATGTGGGTTCGATCAGTACTCTTCCTGGAACCCCGGTGCAGCATAGTGCGTCCATCTATGTATCTGAACCCAACATCTGCTCATTTTATCCTATTATAGCGCGCCTTTACTGTCTAATATCCTGCCGCACCTTCAAACATTAATGAACTTCATGATGAACACGCTACCCAAACCGGTCCTTACAGCACTCCTCTACCGGCTGGTTGTTCTTCACTTTGCATCACAAATCCTGCCGACTATTGGCGCAGACAGTTGGGAAAGCGACGGTGATCCGTCGGAAGTTCGACCAGTGAGTATGCTCGGGACTCGTCGAGGACATATGGACTCATCGACATCTTTTCCAGACCTCCAAGTTCACTCGGCTGATATTGACGTATCGACAAGCAATCTTTGTAACTGTGTATTCCCATCTATTACGTGAGTCTGAGACCTTCTGCAACGTACCTGGTTCTCACTTTCGTATTTGTAGTATTGGATCACCCAGCGCAGGTTTGGTGGCGGTGGATGAATATCTTCTTCACCTTGGTACTATGGGCAGTTGAGCTCATCGTGAGCAATGACGAGGATGCTGTGACGAAGAGCTGGAAAGTTGAATAGCGTCTAGATTTAATGAGGCACCCGGAATTTTGGAGTCACTACAGGACCAGTGGTATACCATACACGTTTCGATCTCAGACTTTTATTTCTGTTTGTCCCACTTGTGCACGTATATATACATGCAAGTGTCTTTCAACGACCAGCAAACTCGTGCCAACTGACTCATGCATAGTTCGCCTTCCATTCCGCTTCGTCCTCTCCCGCTCCCTCATAGAACTCTCGCTTCCATATCTGGGCTTTGAGCTTCACTTGCTCAAGGATATACTCGCAGGCCAAGAAGCTCTCTTTCCGATGCGGGGAAGATACGGCGATGACTATAGATGGCTCGCCAACGGGTACTGTACCCAGTCGATGGTGTATCGCACACTTAATGAGCGTCGGTACTGCCTCTCCCGCCGGGGAATGCGCAGAACGACATATATGCTGGCGCGCATCGTCGAGGATGCTCGACATGGTCTTGATCGCCAAGCGACTGTAAGCCTGGTAGTCCAGTCGGGTAACTACTTTGCCTTCGCGAAGTGAGAGAGGTAAGGATCTCAGACAGCTTGGAAGCCAATGCACCTTTGAATGAATTTCGAGTGGTCCCAACGAAGACGGCTGTTGCTCCAGCTCTATCGTCCCTTACTGAGGAGATGATGTCTTCCACGAGCAGACTAGCATAGGTCAGGGCGACTGTGCCATCCTCGGTGTCGAGACGCGCTTCAACGGATGCTGATGGCCATTTGAGCGATGTAGACATTATGCAAGATCTAAGTGAGAGAAATAAATTCCAAGATATAAATCAACACGTAGAGACACAGTATACGGCGTTGATCGGTGAGGGGGAAAGAAGAAAGGCCCATCCCCGAGCTCTGAGAGTGATACAAGGCCACGTGACGGCGCTATCGCGAATTGCTCGCGGGCGACGCGACTCTTTCGTTCTCTACCATGTTTCCGCTCGACCTCTTTCTTTCTTCCCTCTGACCCTTTGTCCTGGCCAGTAATGTCTGAGGAGAACGCATATCTGCATGACGAAGAGGTGCCGACCTCGGACCCTGAAGAAGCAGAAGCGATTCGGGTTGAGCTGCCTGGATATTGGGAAAAAGCCAGCCGCGAGCTCAGCACGAATCGGTTGTTTCTTCTTGGCGGGACGCGTCCTCTGCAGGGAGCGAGAAGCTCGCCGATAATAGGGCACTCAAGTGGCGCTATCAGCGACGCTGGTGATGATTCGAGTCCTCCAAGGAAACGGCTGAGGGTACGTCGTCGAAAAAGAGATTTATTGCCAAGTTCCATAATCATCACAAAACAGGTTTCACGCTCTGTTGAGAACACACCAGATAGGCAACAAAGATTTAAAAGGATTCTGCGTGATATCCAGTCCTCCCCGCTAGAACCTATACAGCTGCCGTCGCCGAAACACGCCAGCTCGCCAGAAGCAAAATCTGCTCCTCGACCTTCTGTGCGTCATGTTGCTGGGATAAATATACATAATCTAATACTGATGATACACAGCTATCCATAATTTTACCTAATATTCAGCTGTCGCAAAGCCTCCTCACGCCAGTCTCTACAGAACCGTCCAGCTTTCCGCAGCTGTTGTCTCCACTCAATTTCGATGTAAAGCCGGAGGAAGAAGATTTTACTATGCTCTCAGGCTCACAACTCCTTCCGATGGAGGTAGCGAGCTCAGACCCAGAAGAAATTGAGCTCGAAGCAAGGCCTGTACGACCGTCGATGGCACAGCATTTATTCACGCCGCCAAGGTCTCAAGATTCTCCACAAGTCGACGGTCCACAAGGGATCAGCACGCCGCTGCAGACTAGACATAACTCTCCTTCTCTACTAGCTTCTCCTCTGACACCCATACGTTCTCCGGGTGGCGCATCTCCATCTCAGCATGCTCCAGACTCTGAGGCGGCTGCCAGCCCCTCCAGTGAGCAATCCGACGCGGTCCCACAAGGTCCCCAAACGGAACACGATTATCACGCAGGGAAGTACAAGCTGCGCGAACGACGAGCTCAGCAGAAACATCCATATTTGTACGATTACGCGCAGTACAAACGGCAGCTTCGCAATAATCCAGACGCTATCATTCACGTGAGGCCTGCCGCTGGACGGGACCGTCATCGCGCTCGGTCTAAGGAGGCTGATCCTGGCAGCAGTGACCAAGAAGTGGATCCGTCCCAGTTCGAGCCGGAGGAGAGCGACGAGGAACGGCCCAAGAGACACCGGTCTACGAGCACGAACGCACACGATCAACCGCGCCGGAAAAGCAATTCGGCAGTTCCAGAGATGCAGAAGGACACTTGGCAGCCTAAGGCGTTCGATGTGGAATTTAGCGATGACGATGACGATGACCTGTTGTTGGGACTACCTGTGACCGACCCTCCTGAAATCGAGGAGACGCAGAAGAATCACCACAAACGGTTCCCAATGCTAGTGAAGGCTCTGCAGAAAAAGAAGCCTCGATCACCATCTCCACATTCAGAGCTAAATGAGGTATGTCGTTTGCTTTGAGAATGCTTGACAGAGATAACCGGATCACAGAACCCGTATACACGAAGATCTGCTTCGAAAACTATCTCCCAGAGGCGCAGAGAAAGTTCCGACGAAGAGATACCCGCCGCCGGATCGCAGCGTCGATTCAAATCTCGCTCTTTTTCGCGTCAACTGGGGTCCGACGACTGGAGTCTTGCGTCGCTAGGCCGTATGGATGCTGATCTCAGTGCGGATGATATGCCTCCTACTTCTCCACGCGGATCGTCCTCAGACGTGGACGGGTTCGCTGAATACAATCAACAGAGTGCCATTGAGGACGAGTGGATGGGCCAAGATGCTCCACTCCCGGCAGAAATCCGGCAAGACGTCCGCGAGATGGCTCGGAACTGGCCTCATGGCCCTGCAGGCGAGGGCGCGTCCCAGACGAATCCCATCAGCATCTCAGACGACGAAACTCCAGACGATGATGTGGATGAAGAGGATGCTTCTGCCACAGAATCGGACGACGAACCCGATGTGCGGAACATTAAGGGTCAAAAGTTGCTCGAGCGTATGTACCCCAAGGCGATGGTCCGTAAAATGCTTGAGGGTGGATCCCGTCGCAAGACAAGCTCACGCCAGCAGAAACATCGCTCAGAGGAGGGAGAGGCGATCAGGCCCGGCCAAGTTCGTGTAAGGCGCCGGTCTACGCCACTTGGGAACGCCGAGATCAGAGGCGATTCAGAGAGCGAAGAGGAACCACCTGTTGAAAATCAGCATTTGCTGGATTTGCATGTTGCACCTGTTCCTCGAAGATCCTTCAGTCCTACTGCTCCTCGTCGGTCTCTCAGTGCTACATGGAGTCAAAGATCCGATTCTGTCGCCCTGCGACCATCTTCCAGCCCTCCAGCCCGTCTCTGGTCTCCAGGTCCAGCTGCTCTCCAAGAGTCGTACAACTCGCCTACGCCTGAACTTGCCCCTAGACACCGTACGGTGATAGAAATCGATGACGACGGCTTCAGCAGCGAGAGCGAAGCGGATGAAGTGTATGACGCTGTGGACGACGAGGCACGCCAGCAATGGAACGAGCAGGGTCATAATACGAAGACGAAGCCTGGCTTCGAAGGCAGCTTGATTGACTACATGCTGTCCCGGCCCGGCGTCAAGAAGCGTAAGAAGAGGACGAATAAGAAGTCAGGTCGCCGTCAGGGAGTACGCCACCGCCGCTCGTCATCTGGGACTCCTCGTGTTGTGACACGCGGTGCAAGGGGAAGTGGCTACGAACGGCAGACGTTGCTTACGGCCTCTAGGCATGAACATAGGCCTGCTAGGGCTGCAGACGTGGATAGCGGATCTGATCAGGAGCTAGCGCCACCCATACCATACCATCGACCAGGGGAGGAGAACCAACAGGAGTTCGCTCACGATGTGTCCCTAGTTCCGAAGACGTCAAAGCAGAAGGATCGTAGACGAAACGCGGTCGGCGTATACACCTTCTCCAATAATGGGAAGGTGATCACATCGGGTCGCACGCATGCTCAGGCTCATACTATACAGGCCGAAGTTGAGTGGTCCCCGCCGGCTCAGAGAAGGACTATTAAACCATCATCAAGGATGGGACCTCCGGTCGTTCCTATCCGTCGGCAACATCGATTACAGGAACCCACCCGCTCACTCATGAGGATCTCAGATTATTTCTCCAAGGCTGACGAACCGTCAGACCAATCCAAAAGCTTGCCGGCCCTTGACTTGTCGTATGATATGGGGCGACCACCCGCTGTTGAAACACCTCCTCCCCAGCCAACACCAATACTGGAATTAGCGATACAGTTCGCAAGAAATGACAACGCCCAGTTTTACACGCCGAAACTGCAATCAGGAATCGCGTTCCCTGCGAAATCTGACTTGACAGAGGGCCGGCTCCTTGCGCTCACTTCTTCCGCGGCCAGTGATTTCGTCCCTGCTCCTCCCCTTAGCGTCTACTTCAAAGAGACTCGCCTGGATCCTAGTATGCCCATTGCGAGCTTTGTGGACACCATTTCAACCGCCCTATCTGACCTCATCAGCTCATTGTCACTAGACAGTGTGGAGATCTCCGTGGACGACTACGAGGATTGGCATCGCGCCTTCAGGAATACGGGGCCTTACATCACCTGGTATTTATCAAGAGATTCCGAAGCCTATCATAAAGCCCTCAACGATTTTTTGGTGCATGTGGTCCCAAGAATCTATAATCTTGTGAATGACTATCATGCACTCAGGTCCGACGCAGGCTATGTCAACCTTCTCGTGCTTGATCTACAGTGGTTCGCGATCGAAAGCATATTCCGTATACGTCGCGAAGACCCCATCGATCTCAGACCCAATGAGCTCAATCCGATCACTGTTATAGCACATCTTGTTCTGCTGGCCAACCATTTGTTAGTCTTCGACGCGTCTGACCCGCTCAAAACTGTGCAGACTCCCGCTGACGGTCCCCCGCTCCCTCTGCGAATTGGCGAGCTCTGGGTTAGCCTCATACACCTAACCCAAGAGTGGGAGCAGTTACGACAAGTCGGCTCCTTATGGGATATTCTCTTGAAAGTCTTGCAAGACGCCAACCCAGCCAGTCTGGGGAAGGCATGGCACACTAGGAGTGAACGCATATGGCAGACAATTTTCAGTCTGTGCGCCTGGTCGCAGTTCTCGCGATCCGGGATAACTACTCGCAAACCTTCGTTGCCCGCGGATTGGCGGATGGTAGAACTTGCTCTCAGATACGTGGACTTTCCGGAACAATTCTCACGTCGAGAAGAGGAGGAATGGCAACACTACATTCGCTTGCTGATCAGTCGGTGTCTTCGCCTGCACCGGGAATGGGAGTGGGATTTCGGCGAATCGCTGGACACTAACGTGTTGAAGATTGTCCGGAAGTTCCTAACCTGCTTCAAGTCCCGGTCGTTCAGCAACTTCTCTCAAGACAAGACAGACTACCCGGACTTCCTAAAAGCCAAAAGCATTGACTTTGACCAGATCGATGAACATAAGGGCAATGCCTACACACTGTTTTTAAAGCTCATCATGCTGGTAGCTCGAGGCAAGACTTCCGTGCATGTGAAGAAACTGCTGTCGATGACCGCTCCGGTTGGCTCTGTCGGGCTTTTGAAACCGTTGTCGCACAGCAAGGCCTCCGCCATACACAACCGACTCACTTTCACTGCAGTTGCGATCTACCTTGACCCTGATGACTGCAAAAACTTGGTCAATCGGGCTCGCCGATACGTCGAGATCGATGGCATGGCCCATTTGGCCTGTAGAAGCCTTGTTCGAGGCATTCAGTACATTGGAACAGCTTTGCGCAACAAGGATTGCTCGCTCCAGGATGTGGTTGACTGGCTGAACGATATCGTGGCGGAACTAATCAAGCAGTTCGTCGATCGCGGATATCCTGCCAAAATTGGGAAAGGCTTGGACAAGGACGGCAATAAGATGGCTATTACGACTCAGATACCGTTAGGTTGTTTTAGGCATATCATTACCGTGCAGCCTTGGAAGAGCGGGTGGTACCCGGATCCAGTCCTACTTGCTGACGGTATGTGGTAGCTACTTTCTTCCTACATGATATTTTACAATTCTTTGCAGACTGTATCGTCCGCATGTGTTCCTCAGAGACCAGACTGGCTACAATCGACGGCTGCGCACAAGAAGTCCAAGCACTACTCATATCATTCCTGGACTTGAAAGACAAGCCGTTACCATCTCGTCTTACGCTCGCAGGTCAGAGTGAAGAAAGCCAGGAGAGTCAGGATGACTATGGTTCTTTCGACTACGATGATCCCGATCTACTCGCTGCTCTTGGTGACAACGACGAGTCGAATCTGAGACAAGATCGAGATCGGGAAGTTGTTAACGTAGGTCATCCATACCCTTTCTTTCCTCATGATTTATAAAGTTGAACCGAGAAAACAGCGTCTTCAATCCGTGATGCCCATTATCGCGCGGATGTTATGTGAGAGGGTCGCAACATCTAAGCCGTCAAAAACCCTCTTCGGATGTGTTCGGTGCTGGGCTGCATGTGCGAGTGCTGTGGTTCGCAACGGCCAAAAGGTGAATATCCACCAATCGTTTTAAGAACCGCTGATCTTGACGAAAAAACCAGCCGTGGTCCTTTTTCGTTAGAACTGCCGAACTGTTCTGGCAGTCTGCTAATCCACATCTTCAACTCAAACTCAGGGTAATTCTGAGGTTGACTGCTCTACAACACAACGCTTCGACCTACGAGGTACGTTTTGGCCACGCGTCAGCTGATGATTTGGGCTAAGATTTATCTTAGGAAGATAAACAGGAATACATACGTATCATGCTACAATGCATAGTAGATCCTACCGTAACCGATAGCGAAGAGTACGTTGCTTGCGTTCTATGGAACGACGGTCTCAGACATCCGATCCTCGACGAAGTTCCGTTCGAACGCGCACACGGACGAGAGAAGCTCGTAATTTCAAAGCAAGAGCTGGAGGCCAACCGAGCAGCGATGATGGAATGTAAGTCGACTCATGACTGTCACGCGATCTATATTCATCCGTTGTAGGTATCGTCCAAAACATTTCTGCTCGTATTGACAGGCAAGCGGAAGGCGAGCCTGACCTCACAGCTGAGAATGAAGCTCATGTGGATATTCTGTGTTCGATGCTCGCCACCATGAAGGCTGCTTTGCCGGTAACACTGTCCACACCGCCGGTTTTCTAACGTTGCTGACACTCGTCCTTAGATGATCATACATAAACCCGACAATGCTGAAGATCTAGAGTTTTATCGTCGTATATACCAAGCACTTTCCTCGTCTCATGCGTTGGAACAATACCCTACCATTCGGACCATTGTTACCTGGCTTCATGATACTTTGCCTCCATCGACCGCATAGGACCATTGCACTCACTCCACGTTTCACACATCTACATTTTCGGCAAATCTCTTGGATCTTGGGGTTTTCTTGCTACACTGTATATCACCACCATCACATTATCTCTCACTGTATGATTGTAATCGATGCTTCGAAGTATGTGAGGAATCTATGATCCTCTTCACAATATCCGACAATATAGCGATGCTTCTTGGTCTTAGACTCGCATGAGACTTGTACTTCGTGTCTTCTCTCTGTCATTCAGAGATCATCCACATGCCTGAGAATGACTGGTGTACTTGCATAATTCTTGCGTGCTTTCCGTAGCGTTGCAAAGGTGGACTCCGAGAGCACAGGTCGACGCGGAATTACAGCATTTGAGAAATGTGAAAAATCCTTGAGATCCCTCAAGTGTAGAGCATATTTTCTGGTATATGAGTCGTCCTAACAGCGCATTACAGCGGAGAGATGAGTGTAAGAAACAAGTTCAGGTCTCGGAAAGAGAGAACGCCGCTTATAGCCTGGCGGCCACGTGCGGAGGCGGAACCGTGTTGAGGCTGATGGCTTCCGGCCATTCAGAGCTTGCTCGCTGCGCTGCATGACCACCAACCTTGGGTAGACTCGGACTACCTACATTCTTTTTCCTGGACCGCCATCGACATGGCAGATGATTACAACGGAGATGCCACCGAACTGCTCGAAACTTACGGTGCGTTGTCGCGGTGTACTCGGTGTGCCGCTCCATGACTTACCATGTGAACACATCCAGACTTCCTCATGAAATACATCATCATCGGTGCGCCCGGTCGCGAGTTTGCATAAGGATCGACTGTGCTGACGTCTTCTGTAGGCGAAGCGGGGACGGGGAAGTCATGCTTGCTGAATCAGTTCGTCCACAACTCCTGTGCGTTGCTGTCCGCCGCATGACTCGTTTCCGCGTGTGCTGATTTTATCGCAAGTCAAGGAGCATTCACAACATACAATCGGAGTGGAGTTCTCGAGTAGAACCGTAAAGCTGGGAGAGAAACGAATAAAGCTACAGGTGTGCACGCTGGTGGTCTGAGTCTCACGCGGTTGCTCACGTAGGCCACAGCTTTGGGATACTGCTGGTCAAGAGAGATTCAGGTGAGGCAGTCTTGTGACAAAATATCTTCTCACCTCTGAACTTGCCTGTGGGTTAGGTCTGTAACCAGGAGTTACTACCGCGGAGCAGCAGGTGCCATCCTAGTCTATGATATTACAAGGTCAGGATCGATGCTTGACAGCGTGCGCAAGAGGTGCTAATGTTAGTTTGCCCGCAGTCGTGCTTCCTTCACGAATTTGTCGCGTTGGCTAGCCGATGCAAGAGCATTGGGTAGCTCACAGCTAGTGACAGTCCTAGTCGGCAATAAATCGGACCGAGAGGAGGACAGGGAGGTGGAGTGGGCAGAGGCCAGTCGTTGGGCAGCCGAGAACGGTATGTTTCTTCGATTCATCTTCTGTCATTGACTCATCCGAAGATTATCAGACGTCCATTTTCTTGAGGCGTCCTCGCTAACGGGAGAGAACGTTGAAGCGCCTTTCTTACTGTGTGCACGATCCATACTACTGGCCATAGAGTCCGGTGCACTGGACCCGGAGAAGGCAGGCAGTGGAGTAAGCTACGGGGACCGTGCACTCCGTCGGGTCAATAGCTCGAGTCGCCTCAGTTTTGGCAGTTTGAGCGGTGGTCGCAAGAAAGGCACTGTACGGCTCCGTATACCGCTCTCGGGTGGCAAAGGCTGCTGCTAGGCCGATCCGTCTATCGTGCGAGCAACTGTCCAGACGATGATCTTGAAGTGAGCTTGATTCGCAATTCATTTACTTCATCATTAAACTGAAGGCGTCATCATACTTTTTGGCGTTTAGGCTTATGCGACCTTGTTTTGTCGGTTCGCGCCCTCCATCATTTTCTCATAGAGACCCAGACTAAACGACCCGGATTCCCTCCTACATCGCCGACCCGCGCTTTACTCGACTTACTCTCATACAGCATGCGAATGTTTTCCACGCACTCCACATTCCTTTTTATACCAGGCTGTGTTTTCCGACACGCACTCCATCCTGCTTTGCATACGGTCACCTGTATTAATCGGTCTATAATATTTCTCGGCTGCCTGTATCATCATGTGTATTATCTGGACTATCTCAATCATTTACGTCTCTTGCGCATGTTCAGTATCAGTCTCTCTGCCATGTGATGGTCGTCAATGCGGTAGCGAAGCCTCTTCATTGTGCTCACCGGGCAGGCGATCCTAAGGTTTGGTTAGCGCTTGTAAGGAAGATCCTGAACCACATGCAACTTCTGTCTCAGCGGCTACACTCTTTGCACTCGACCATGTCTCTGTTACTCTCTGAGCCACACGTCTTGACTGATTCTGCACCAGTTTTTTATCGTTTTTGATCTTGTAGGAGCATCTTAGATCAATGAAACCAACGCAGGTGTGGAGCCCGACGTATGGGCGAGTTTGAACCCGCGTTGACTATCAAATGCACCTTTGCATGCACGTCCCGTATCGGGTTGTCTCCTGCTTCCCCAGCATGTGTACAGCCAGGCGCGGCCGTTAATCAAGCCTATCATACTCATTGTCACCCATTGCTGACCTAGTCAGTTGACTGGTGAGAAGCCCGGATTTCGGTATGTCTCGGTTCTCCCACCGTGCCTACTCTCGAGCTTTATCCGATCTCACGGCTCGCGACCGTAGCAAGCTGTTCCCGACTTCCATTAGCAGTATGTGACACGTATATAGGTCCAGTGTGCTTTTCTGCTCGCCTGGACACCCGCGAGCTCGCTCGGCCTTTGTAGCTGCCTACAGCGTACCAGCGTTTTCCCTGCAGCGGCCGGTGCCCCTGGATCATGAGCGCACCGCTCAGTGCCTCGTCGACGCAAGGTGAGTCCGCCTGTCGTGCCTTGGTCTATTATTGCGGTGCTGATCACGTCCGCGTCCTGTAATGAACTCTCATTTGCATTGTGTATTTCACAAGCTCCCGGCGTATCATCTGACGAGGTCACACAGACAGTGCACTCGTCGAACGTTTCGGGCAGCCCAAGCCAGACCTTCATAAGTGACACGTCTGCGGGCCTGTCTGTAGCGCTGTCCTCGTCTCCGTCCGCAGCGTCGATTCCCTTCTCCTCTGCTGCCGAACCTAGTCGGTCTCTCGCCGTCGGCGGCGCGCGACCCAGTGTTCCTGCAAGCTTGCCTACACAGGTGGTCTCGCAGAGTGTCACCCCTAGTGCTGCTTCCACCGTAGCTTCAAGTTCTGCTGCTGTAAGGCTCCCTTCGTCGTCGGCTGCATCGTCGGTAGCGCCATCGGTATCGGTCGCACCATCGGTTACACTGTCGGTCGCGTCCTCATTCGCGTCTTCCTCGGCTTCGTTCACTCGTTCGCTCGTCGTGTCCGTGCCATCCGCCAAGGTTTTGCCATCTTCAAGCGCAATTTCCCTGGCCGTATCTCCGTCTGTGAAACCCACCACCGATCCGGCAGCTGCTTCCCACTCCAACGCGTCCGTGTCCGCGCCCGTACTCGTATCCTCTGTCGCGCTTACACGGGCTGCATCTCATATAACATCGTCTTCCGCTGCGGTAGCTCCTGCACCCCTCATTGCGACCCGCAAGGCGGACGTCCCGGTACTGGCCTCTTCCAGCAGCGCCGCATCCGTTACAAGGTGAATACCACGCTTGTTTTATGTCCGAGCGATCCTGATAAACTCTGCGTGTAGTGCATCCGAGTCTGTCTTAGCTTCTTCCTCCGCGATGGGTTCCCCTGGTGGTCCGCCGAGCGATACCCTGAAAGCGTCGTCTGCTCCAGCATCCTCCGCTGCTGCTCAGCCGTCACATACAGACGCAGACCACGACGCAGCTCCCACGCCCTCCGCGCCCGCATCCTCGTCCCCCTCCGCGGCGCCACAATCAAACGCAGCCTCCGCCTCTTCCCCCGCGACACACCCCGCGTCTTCCGCCGCTGCATCCTCGCCCCGCCCCGACAGCTCAGGACCCGCTGCGGCACCATCAGCCTCTGCGACAGCATCTCCCGCCGCATCATCCGTGGCGGCGACTACGCCCAAAGCGCCGTCGGCTTCCGCGCACCCGAGTCCGGCGGCGTCTGCGTCCCAGGGGAACAGCGCGAGCAATGTGAAGGTGCCTGCGGCGTCGTCAGATGCGGTTAGTCCTCATGCTTCGAGTCCGGCTTCCCCGCTTGTTTCGCTCGTGGGCGCGGATCGGTCGTTGGCGGCGTCGTCCGCCCCCACGCCTACGAGCTCTGCTGTCAAAGAGACGTCCGCCCCGTCCTCCTCTGCCGCGGCGAAAGAGGCACCGTTGGCTGCCTCGTCCTCTTCTGCTGCAGTGAAAGAGGCGCCTCCCGCTGCCGCCTCGAGTTCGGTTTCGATAGCTGTTTCTGACGCGTCCCAGAGCGAGACTAAACCCTCTCCCACCTCACAGGCATCGTCCGCCAGCGGTAGCAACGTCGCGCATGCCCCGCAACAGGGCAACGCGCAAACACCAACGAGCACCAGCACGCAGACCGACGCGCCCGAGAGCACGCTCACCTCGCCCGTCTTCGTCTCCACTACGGACGCGAAGGGGCACACGACGGTGTCGCTCCCGCCGTTGATTACGAGCGTGGGCGTGTCGACGGAGCCGGACGGGTCGCTCGTGTCGGTGACACACGTCGTGGCGAACCCGACGGGCGTGTGGAGCGTTGCAGACGGGAAGCACGGGTAAGTCCTCTGTGGAATATTTGTGTTATGTGGAGAAACGTGTCTGACTGTGCTGGTATTTTACAATGCGTAGGTTCTTCGCGCACACAGGCGCAGTGGCGGGCGTGTTCCTCGTCGTGGGCATCGTCGCCGCCGCGCTCGTCGCCACACTCGCCTGGGTCCTCTGCAAGCGACGCCGACGACGACACATCCGCAACAGCATCTCGCGCCCGCTGCCGTACCCCGAGAACCCGTTCGAAGACCCGCGCGAGTCGCCGTCGCCGTCGCACATGCAGTACGCCGCGGGCGGGTCGGGGCGCAGTCTCCTCGGGAGCGGGCTCGGGCTCGGGATGGGCATGGGCGTCGAGTCCGGCAGGGTCGAGCCGTACACGCTCAGTATGCCGGGGCACCTCACCATGAACACGAACGCGAACCCAAATACGAGCCCGCCGAGGTCGAACCGCTCGAGCCTCCAGCTGCAGAACTCCCTCGCAGGCGTCGGCGCGGGCGGCGCGACGGCCAACACCGCGGGCCTCGCGTTCGACCCGTACGCGTACCGCCACTCGCGCCGGCAGTCGCGCCAGTCGGGGCAGAGCTACGGGACGGTCGGCGCGGGCGTCGCGCTGACCAGCGACGACTACGTCGGGGCCAACGGTCACAGTAACGGGAACGAACAACAAACACAGCCGTCCTCGCGCGCGCCCTCGCGCATCTCGCGCGTCCGGCCGCCGTCCCTCACGCCCTCGACGCCGTCGATCTACCCCGCGAGCCTCCCCGGCGAGGACGGGCCCGCGTCCGGGCCGTCGCCGCTCCCGCCCAACATCGACGAGAAGGGCCGAGAAAGCCGGACGGAGCGCGAACAAAACAAGCTCGACAAAGTGAACATGGCGCTGAAGGAGCCCGTCCCGCTCTCGATCACGCTGCCCGTCTTCACCAAAGCCCCGCCACCACCTCCGGTGCCCGCGGACACCGCGCCCGCGCCCCCACGCCCGCCGCGCAGCCCGCTCCGGAGCATGAGCGGCACGGACCTGCGGCAGAAATTGATGCTGCGGTCGCAGGGCGCGCCGCTGTCGCTCGTGCTCGACACCGAGGGCCTCGGGATCGACCTCGGGCTCGGTCTGGGCTTAGACAAGGAGGGCAAGGAGGGCAAGAAGGAGGACGCGTACGCGCCGCTGACGCCGCCGGACTCGGTGGACAGGCATTCGCTGGCGGGCAGCACGGAGCGGCCGGACACGGGGAGCTCGCAGACGTCGCACGGGGAGAGGGACAACTTCTACACGCGGCACAAGCTCAACCGCGAGGTGCGCTTTCCTGCTTTTCGATGCTTTCGGGGAGCTAGCCACTGATGCCTTGTTGCAGCTCCGTGCGGCGAGTGTCGAGTGGAAGCCATAGAAATGCCCCCTGGCCGCGCGCGAAAGGCTGGAGACGTGTATACTACGACCTATTTATTCTTTATTCACCCCGTCCCATTTCGTTCCACATACGCCACATCCCTACCACCCTCGTTCCCGCTCTCACCCCCTACTCGCCGCGTTGAAGTTGTTGTACGCTGGAGTTAAACGTTGAAGTTCGGACTGTATCACTACCAGTACGCCGATCCGATATGATCACGACTACGAATGTATCATACATCCTTACACGCACACCGTCAATCCATGTACCCTCACCTCGCGTCCGACTCCGACGCACGTTCTGCGCGACCCGTCATGAACTAATAATCGCACCTCCCGCTCAGAGAGACGGAGAAAGATCTAGATTCGCATAACAGGCGAGTGCGGGTGGGATACAGTCGGGGCGTGCGGTGTACAGACGTGAACTAGGAGCAAGGAGCAAGGAGCGTCCGAGGGAAAACCTGAACTGAAGCCAAAGCCAAAGCCAAAGCCGAATGTGTGTACGAGTACTGTCAATGTGGCGACCACTGTCCGTGTCCGTGTCCGTGAAATGTGCGAGGGCGTGCGTTGTGACGACGAGATGAAATGCGGGGCGTGAGATGAGAAGATGAAGATGGAGGTGGAAATGTGGAGACTGAAAATGAAACATAGCCACGAGAACGAAAGAGAAAAGCACGGCCGAACGGATGAATATGAAGCAAGAAGCAAGAAGGCATCATGAGGCTCGTCATAACATGTATCCACAGAACGGAACCCAACGTGCAGTGTGTATGTACGCGAAAGAGTCTAGCAGATACGGCGCCGCGCGTGCAGCGTTTTTTGTACAGAAGCCGTCGGACCCACCGTCAGATGTGCATCGTCGGGCGCGAACGTAACGGCGTGTCAGGAGACGGGGAAATGCAAATAGGAAGACGAGGGTGAAGGTGGAGGTGGAGGTGGAGGTGCCGGTGAGGGTAGACGCGAGCGCATCCCGCAAACGCGAATAAAACCGCGTCCCACACAGCGCACCAGCGGGGCCCAGCGCTCACCGCCTTGACGGCTCGCGCGACACGTCCCCGCCCGCGCGCTGCCCCTCGGGCAGGTTCCGCACCTCCAGCGGGCGCGGCAGCAGGTCCACGAGCTGGTCGTCCTCCGAGTACACAGAGCTCGCCGAGTCGCGCGGCCGCGGGCCGTCCCCGTCCCCGTCCCCTCCTTCATCTCCTTCTCCTACCTCCCCGTCCCCCCTTTCTCTTTCCCCCTCCCGCGAGCCCCCGTCCGCATCGGCAGGCGGCCGTCGCGGACTCCGCGGCGGGACCGCCGGCGGCATAAACGGCGTCACCGGGGTGGCGGGTGTCGGTGTAGGGGGAACAGACCCGCCCCCGCCCCCAAGCCCCGCGGCCGCGATCAGCGGCTCGAAGCTCCCCGCGCTCTCCCTTGCGGCGTGCGCGCCGAGCATCGCGCCCACCGAGCCCGAGCTCGCCGTATGGCTATGACTATGGCCCATCCCCATCCCCACCCCCGGCGGCGGGCTGCTCGTGCGCGCGGGCACATATCCCTCCCGCGCGCGGCTGCCAAAGAGCCCGAGGCCCGCCGCGGCTGCGGGAGGGGGGTGCACGGTCCCGTACGCCGCGTACGGGTCGAAGTCGTGCGCGCCCGCCCCCGGGCCGGACGACGGCCCCGCGAGCGGCCCCGGCGCAGACGGGTCGTCGAGGTACGCCGACGGCGGGCGCCCCGCGCCCGACGGCAGCGAGCTCATCGTCGCCATGCCGAACGAGCCCGAGTGCTGCCTTTGCGCCATGCTCCCGCTCCCCCGCGCGCTGCCGAGCGCGCTCCCGCTCGCGCGTGCGCTCCCCTCGCCGACGTCGTCCTGGTAGTCGTCCCCGTCGAGCGGCGTGCGCGTGAGCCCGTGCGCGGCGAGCGCGCTGTTCATCGCGCGGTCGAGCTCGAGGCGGCGCGTGCGGCGGCGGCGGCGGATGAAGAAGAAGAGGAAGATCGCGATCGCGGCGGCGGCGAGGCCGGCGACGAGGAAGACGCCGGTGACGGCGCCCTTGTTCGAGAAGAACCTGCGCGCGGGGCGGACGGACGGGGTGAGTGAGTGAGTCGCGGACGGTCAGCTGTGTGGAACGGAAGGATAAAGACGGAGAGACACGCACTGCGACCCCCCGTGGCTCGTGTCGGGGCTGAGCGTCGTCGGGTGCGCGACGATGGTCTTCACGACGGTGCTGCCCCCGCCGTCGGTCGTGGTGATGACCGTCGTGATGAGGAACGGCGTGCTCGTCGTCGGCTGCCCGAGGCTGTTCGTCGTCGTCACCACCGATATGGACTGCACCGTCACGCTGTGGGGCGAGATCGACGGCGGAAGCGAAAGCGAAAGTGGAGGCGAAGCATAGTGAGACGTTAGCCATGACGCGCCCGCACTCGATAAGAAAGCACGACGCACACAGGGATCGTGCTCGACCCGACCACCACCACCGACTGGTCCCCCGCACTCGAACTCGTACTCGCAATATTCCCCGCCGTGCTCCCCGGCGCGGGCGTCCCCGCGCTCGAGCTCGTACTCGCACTGGTGCTCCCTCCCCCGCTCGCACTCGTACTCGACGAACCGTGCGACGTATTGACGTCCGCCCCAGGGCCCGAGGACGACGACCTTGAGTCGTTGTTGTCCGACGAGGGGTTCGACGCCGACGCGGAGGACGCGCTCGACGGCGGGTCCGAGGACGGCGGATTCGATGTTGGACTTGAGGGGGACTGCGAGGTCGGGCTTGAGTTCGCGCTCGACGGTGGGTTCGAAGATGGGTTCGATGAAGGTCCTGAGGAAGGCCCCGAGGACGGCCCTGATGTAGGCCCCGATGTTGGTCCTGACGTAGGCCCCGAGGACTGACCAGATGACGGATTCGACGACTGCCCCGAAGAAGGCCCTGATGACGGCCCTGATGACGGGCCCGACGAAGGGCCCGACGTTGGTGGCGGCGTGCTCCCAGACCCTGAACCCGAACCAGACGCCCCACTCCCGCTCACATCACCGCTTGCGCTCGACATCCCCGAATCCGAGCTCCGCACGTTGTCGCCCGTGCTCACCGTCGCCGATCCTGAATCCGTGCCCGAGAGGGGGCTCGTGGGCGTCGCAGTCGGGGGTAATGAGGTCGGCGTCGTCCTGCCCAAATGTAAACGTCAGTGTCAGTGTCAGTATCAGCAATTCAACAAGAGCCCAGCCGCAGGCGACGTGAAAACAAAGAGCAACGAGCGTCGACGACAAAGCGAACAAGGACGACGCGGGAAAGAGGCAGAAACGAGGGAACGAGGGAGCGAAACGAGGCAGGCACGGACGAACCGTAGCCGACGTTAATTAATCTGGGTGGCAAGCGGACGAATAAGGCAGGTCGTACTCACGGGGATGCTTGGCCGGACGCGGAGGCAGAGCTCGCGCCAGAGGACATGGGCGTGGCGGAGGCGGAGGAGGCGGCGGGCGTGGGGCCTGAGGCGGATGCTGAGGCGGAGGGCGACGCGGGTGTGGAGGCAGAAGCGGGAGCAGAGGCGGACGCAGAGGCTGAGGCCGTCGGCGTCGCAGAAGCAGAGTCGGGAGAAGCAGAAGGCGAAGAGTCGGAAGGAGCGTTGGAAGATGCGGGCGCCGAGGATACGAGGTTGGACGGCGAGCTGTCGGTAGGTGTGGATAGGTCGCTTGAAGCAGGGTTCGAGGACATAGACTGTGCAGCGGCAGTAGGCGCGTCGGAGGCCGCGGCGGTGGATGCAGGCGGTGAGTTGGAGGCGGGCGCGCTCGAGACGGGGTTGGACGACGCTACGGGCGTAGGAGAGGAACCTGGCTGGTCGCTGGCGGAGGAGGCAGCAGGAGCAGGGGAACCGGTGGCCTGTGCAGAGAGTGGAGCGGTTGATACGGCTAGACGAGCGCGGTCATAAACAGCGTGAGCAAAAGTAAAGCCAAAGGACAGAAGAGCAAGGACTCGAAGGGACTCGCAGCCGCGAGAGGGTGGTGGAGGAATAACGAGGGAGAGACGTGCAAGGCGGTGCGGGGAGGGCGAGGGCACGCGGCGATGGGACCGCCGAAAAAGCGAAAGCTGAGCGAAACGCACCAGAAGCCGGCGCGACGCCGTCTGACCCAAGCCCGGTCTGCCGTTTCCCGCGCGGTGTACTCTGCAGGGGCATTATTGTCGGCAATGTTCAGCTAGAGAACGTACATGGTAGGAGGAGAACGAGGAGGACGTACGGAGAGTTTGGGACGCGGCGAGGGAGTGCGGCCTTCTTCTTCTCTGGCACGAGCGGCGTGCACGGGGAGTAGCTGGGGTCGCCTAGTGTGTGGGACGCTGCGGGGCGATACGACTGGGAGTATCAAAGAGCTGAATCAAAGAGATAGGCAACGGCAGCCCTGGCTCTGCGTGGACCAACCATCCGCCGCCGCAGCGAGCCTAAGCGTGCCCACTGGACGTCATACCCTCCCACGTGCTCCCTATCTCCTACACACGCTCGTCGTCGTCCGCGGCGAAGAGAATGACAGAGGCGGTGCGGACGACGTTGGGCGCGGCGGAGGCGGTGCTCGAGCAGAGGCGGGATCGACGCCAGATCGACCGAAGCGGAACAGCCGTCACCGACTCAGCGGGATTTTCTTTTTTTCTGCTGTCACTGTCTCATCCCGTCTTCCAGACACTGTCGGCCCGGCAACGCCTCGCTCGCGCACGCCCTCTCTCTTTCTCTCACCGTCTCCCTCCATATCTCTCACTCGCCCCCAACGACCCCTGCTCGCCGCCGCCCACGATGACCTCGACGCCGATCTACCACGCCGCGTTCCAGAACTGGATCCTCCAGCCCCGCCCCCGCATCGCCACCGCGACCGAGTTCGGCAACCCCTCCGCCTTCTGGGTCGAGTATCCCTCCGGCCTCGTCGACCTCACCCGCTCCGCCCACCTCCCCCTCGCCGCCGCCGCCCACGCCGACGCCTCAACACCGGCCGACCCGGTACACGAGGACCCCGCGCCCCCGCCCCCGCTCGCGGAGGAGACGCAGTTCGAGCTCCCCGTCGACGGCGACCGCACCCTCCGCCTCAACCGCGCGACCACCGCGCTCGTCGTCGTCGACATGCAGAAGTGCGTCCGTCCGTGTCCGTATCTGTGTGAGCGCATGTGTGCGAGCAAGCGTCTGAACTGCTCCTGTGAAGCTACTTCCTCCACCCCGACCTGCGCGAGCACCCGACCGGCCTCGACTGCGTCATCCCCCTCATGAACGCCGTCCCCGCCCTCCGCGCCCTCGGCGTCAAGATCCTCTGGGTGTGCGTCCCTCCCTTTCCCTCCCTCTCCTCCTGACCCCATCCTCATCCTCATTTATCAGCAACTGGGGCCTCACCGACCACGAACTCACCACGCTCCCGCCCGCCCTCGTCCGCGGCTTCATGCGCAACGGCAAGGGCGGCTTCGGCGCGCCCCTCCCGCCCCCCTTCGGCCGCCTCCTCATGCGCGGTTCCTACAACGCCCAGCTCTACGGGCCCCTGCAGCACCTCTACGAGGAGGGCGCGAGCCGGGGCACCGACGCGTGGGTGCACAAGAACCGGTGCGTCTCCCCTCAGTCCCACTGTGCCTGTGCCTGCACCTAATCGGTCTGACCACCTCATCCGACTCCATCGCGCAGGATGAGCGCGCTCTGGGGCCCGCAAACCGCCCTCGACCTCCTCCTCCAAGAGAGCGGGATCACCTCGCTCCTCATCGCAGGCGTGAACGCGGACCAGTGCGTGCTCGGCACGCTCGTCGACGCGTACTACCGCGGGTACGACGTCGTCGTCCTCAAGGACTGCATCGCGACGACGAGCCCGGTCGGCGGGCTCGAGAACGTGCTGTATAACAGCGCGAATGTGCGTGTTTCGTTCTTTGTGATTGGGCTGGTGGTGGTGTGGGTGCTGATGCGGTTTGCAGAGTTATGGGTTCGTGACGGACAGCGTGAAGGTGAAGGAGGCCGCGCGCGAGCACGCGGGGCACCATTAAGCCCTCCGTCCCCGTGCTCTGCTACGCGTTCGAGACGCCATAACGCGTCGAGCACGCGTCGCGCGAGTCTGATCACATGAACAACCACAACTCAATGTACAAATAGACCGAAGATGCACCGCTTTATATACTATAAGTTAAGATCTGAGATTCTCAACCGACCAAATGTTCTAGACGTCGACCAGGGAGGCATCTCGTGTATCGTCGTTGGAAAGAAAGGGTGTGACACGGTCATGCCGGCGATTGTATCGGTTTACTCAGTCAGCCATTGAGAACGCCAGCTCCAGTTCGGGGGATGCACTGTACAGGCACTACAGCACCACCAATCCGAGGGTTTGGTTCTTCTTTACAGCGTTGTGAACTGTCTTTCACACACCCTGTTCTCCTACTTACCACACTACATCCAAGTCCTCGATCTTTCACTCAGTCGTATCACAACCCATTCGACCAAACGGACCAGCCGAGGAGATCCGTGGGAAATCGCAAATCCCGGGGACCCTCGACACCGCGCATCCCGCCCATCAAAACCGCACGTGGCACCAAGTAAATTGATCGTGGCTTCGGAAGTGCGCGCCGAGACCCCGGGGGACCGCTGCGCGGGCGTGCCTGGCCCAAGCG
Source organism: Pleurotus ostreatoroseus (assembly GCA_005298045.1). Classification (NCBI taxonomy): domain Eukaryota; kingdom Fungi; phylum Basidiomycota; class Agaricomycetes; order Agaricales; family Pleurotaceae; genus Pleurotus; species Pleurotus ostreatoroseus. The sequence goes on from SWBT01000168.1 coordinate 138,718, forward strand.
CGAAAGCAGTGCCTTGGGCTGAAGAGCTGAGACAAGGACTCGAAAGCCCAGCAGCGTGCCACGACAGCCTCCCTGTACACGACATACATTCCAGTCGGCCGTGTTCGACGCTATTCCGCGAACAAACCCTGCAGCTGCGCGCATCACGAACGCTGAACCCAAGTACGCTACCGGGGACGGGCGGCCCAACCAGCGGGCGGAAGAAGGCGGGGCGTCATCGCCACAGTGTCATTCGAGTCAAGCCGCGTCCGCAGGCTCTTTGCCGCCCAGGGCCGCTTTCTGTCTTTCTGCGACAGACCACGACTACAACTACAGCTACGACTGCGTCCCCGCTCCAGCGTCGGACGGCTGCATACCCTCTGCATTCGTGAATACCCTCCTCCGAGCACACGTCAGAAGCAAAGACCACGCAATGATCGTCGACGCCGACGATACGAAGAAGGCCCTCGACGGCTCCGGAGTCGACTCTACAGAAGCACAAGCTGGGCCCTCCTCCTCATCGAACCCGCCGCCACTGCAACCACCGCCGAGCTTTGAACAGAGCACGAGCGACGCGGCGCTGCGCTTTCCCGAGGGCGACGTGTTCGTCCCGCCGGGCGGCGAGCCCGAGGGGCCGCCGCCTGCGTTCGCGCCGTACGAGGCGAGTTATTTCGAGAAGGGAGACGGGACGATCGTCTCGCACGACCCGCATCTGAACGAAGACGGTGCGCCTCTCGTTTTCTATTCTGCCAGGAGCGTGACTGACCACCACGTACGTCTTTCCCCGGCAGGCGAGGCCCTCTACCGCTTCCTCCTCGCGCACGCGCAAACCCCGCCCCAGCTCCTCCTCCGCATCCACGGCGAGCACACCGAGGAGCGCACGCGCCAGGTGCAGCGCACGTCCAAGAACGGGCGCACGACGTGGCACACCGAGACGGACACGCACACCGTCGTCGACTTCGACTTCGCCATCGACCTCTCGCCGCACGTCGCGCCCGCGCCGACGCACTTCACGCGCCCGGACGGCGAGCCCGCGTTCCGGGGCAAGATGCACACGGAGGTCGACGCGCCGAGTTCGGAGGTGGGGGGCGCGTATGCGAATGCGGATATCGAGATGAGTGGGGTGGGAAGGCGCGTGAGGAGGAGGGCGACGAGGCAGGAGCGCAAGACGGCGAAGGCGTGGGAGCGGGAGAGGGAGGCAAGGGGGCTGCCGCCGTGGGTGGGCCCCGAGACGGACGTGTCGGTCGTGCACCCGGTGGACGTGCTCGTGCACCAGACGAACGTGCTCAAGTCGTCGAAGACGGTGCGCGAGTGGGCGGACGAGTACTGCGCGAGCAAGAAGCTGCTGAAGGAGTTCACGTATCACAAGGTGCGTCCCGTCCTCCCAAAGAAAATTTACATCTCGCTCACCATCGTCACAGGTCGTCTACGGCTGGAACTACGCCGCGCTCCAAGCCGCGATCGTCGCCGCCATCCACTCGACGTTCTACCAAGGCGCCTTCACCGTCACCTTCACCCCGCGCGCCTCGAAAATCCACATCCGCGCGAACAACTGGCTCGCGCGCACGCTCTCGCACACCTGGGCCCTGGTCCTCCTCTGGCTCACCCTCATCTACCCCTTCCTCTGGCTCTTCAAGCGCTTCGCGCGCGACGGCGGCGGCCGCTGGGAGGTCTGCGGCGGCGCGTACCCGCTCAAGGCGTGGCAGTACGTCCGCGTCGCCTCCGAGTCGGGCGCGCCGCCGCCCCCACATCCGCACTCGGGCCCTGGCCCTGACGCGGGCGGGTTCGCGTTGCCGCCGTCGTACACGTCGGGCGCGGGCGCGGGTGCAGGGACGGGCGGGGAGCCGGGGGCGGTCGTGCAGACGGACAAGGGCGCGGCGCGCCTCGTGGGCATGCGCGAGGGCGAGTGGTTCGCGCGCTGGGAGGGCGCGATCCGGCGGGCCGTGACGAACCGCGTGCAGAGCCGCACGCCGCTCGACGAGCCGGACGCCGTCGGGGCCGTCTCGTCCGCCGCGCTCGCCCTGGACGGCTACAGCCCCCACTACACCGATGGAGACAGGTCCCCATACGCCGATGGCTACAGGCCCCACTACATTTAATCCCTTTCTTTTCCTCCCCTTCTCCGTTCTGACGTGTTCCTTTGAATGTGTTTTATTACTGCGCCCCGTACGTGTGCTTCTTGCTGGATCTCACTCTACTCGACTCTGCTCTTTGTCTTGTTATGCATGTATTTTCCCATCTCGGCGACGTGTAGCCATATGACGGTCGTGGATACGACTAATGACATATCTGATTCTTGGAGCGGTGGTGTTACGACGACGCAGCGCGCCTGCCTATCGCAACTCATTAGGGCGTAGATCGACATGAACACATACATCCCCTCAAGAGCATAATCCTCAGCGCGCTGAATTTATCGCCAAGACGAAGACAATAAATGTGTGGGGCACATTGCACGGCACAGACGAATGCACGATAAATGATCAGGAGAACTTTCCGAGATACAGTACATCATCACCCGAACCGCTGTCGTTTGCTCGGCCTCGCAGCATCTCCCTGCGCACCAGGCCGCCGCTTCGCCGCCTCCCCAGGCGCGAACGGCCGCCTCTTCTTCTCCTTCTGGCTGACCTTCTTCTGCTTCTTCTCGATCGCTTTCTTCACCGCGCGCTTCCCGCCCGCCTCCGCCAGCGCGTCGTACCGCGCCCGCGTCAGCATCTCCTTCTTGTCGGCTGCGGTGAAAGAGAAAGGGGAAAACAATGAGTGGACGACAAACACGGGAGAGTGAGATGCGATACGCACCGCTCTTCATGTGCCACGCGCCCTTGCCCTGCCGCTGCTGCTCCCGCTCCGCCTGCCTCGCCCTCCGCATCGCCGCCTCCTCGATCTGGTCCCGCTTATCCTTGTTGACCGTGCTCTCCGCCCTTTTCACCGCGCGCTCGAGCCTCTCGACCTCCGCCTCGCGCGCCGCGCGCTGGTCGCGCGGGGACGACGCCAGCATGCGCCGCGCCCGCTTCAGGCTGTCCTTCAGCGTCTTCATCTCGTCCTGGTGCATGCCCGAGAGGAAGCCGTACTGCGAGCGGAACCGGTCCGCAGAGAACTCGCCCGTCATGGGCAGGAAACGAGGATCGCGAGGAGCCTAGTAATATATTGTGTTAATGCATTAAACGTCAGCGGGCCGTTAACAGTAGATAAATGCGGGGTTCCCAGGCGACTGACCGGCTTCTTGTCTTCGATGACGATTTTCCTACGCTCGCGCCTTTTGGAGGACATCTCAATGGGTCTACAGAGGAAGACATTCACATGTCGTACACAGCGGGGGGCACGGAGATACGCACGCGTGTTTGTTCTTGCGCTTCTCGATGTCTGGTTTCGCCCGCTCCGTCTCTCTGGCTTTGCCTTTCTCGGATATACGAGACGGCTCCTCCTCCGGGGCCGAGTCGTCTGAGGAATCATCGCCGTCGCTTGCGCCGTCGTCGTCTGAGGAATCGCTGTTAGCTCTGGCCTGCGCGAGTGCTCTTTGCGCTTTTCTAAGTGCGCCGAGCGGGAGCGCAGAGAGGTCTAATGTATCCGCTTTAGTAAGATTTTGCACACAAGGCAGCGTCTGCACTGACCATCTTGGAGGGCTCGCTATGAAGGCTGTTCAGCGACTGCGTAATATACACAATGATAGACAGAGTAGTCACCAAGTTACTGGGCCCAGCAACGGACTCTTCGTCATCGTCTTCCTCTTCGCTCGCGTCTGAACCTTGCTCCTCCGCTTCCCATTCGAGCTCTTCCTCATCCACCCATTGTGAGGCCCTAGGTGCGTCAGCGTCTTCGTCCTCCTCTTCCTCCTCTTTGTCTACGTCTTCTTCCGAATTGTCTTCAGCATCCTCAGAACCCGAAACCTTAGTCTCATAGCTCTCCAAGTCATCATCCTCTTCGTCACTTTCGACGGGCTCTAGTCGAGGTCTTCGTTTGACCTGCTTGGCTGGACCTACTTTCCCTTGAGTTTTAGGTTGTTGATCCAGTACTCGCTGCGGCGGTCGTCTCGAAACAGGGCGAGGTCGTCGAGCCATGATGAAGTTCAGCAGCAAGCCGTTAAAGTTTAGGCGCTAGATCAGAATCTACCCGAGAAAGGCAGGTCTCTATCGACGTCGTCTTATCGTTCTGTCGTTCTGTCGTTCTGTCGTTCTGTTCAGATTCTCTCAGGTTGCACCCGTGCGACCATCGCGAGGCCCGCAGGTCGAAATGGTTGAACCGCGACTCGATGAGAATATTCGTCCATATTCAACATTACCACCTGCGAGATGCGTGCGCGCTGCTCGTATTGGGCGCAGCTCGCGTCCATGCTATCGATATATCACCCCTGCGCGTCGACGAATTGATCGAGTGCAAGTCAGGTACGAGGGCGACGGATTACGTCGCGCGAGCCGGTTACCTGCTGCAGGAGCCTATATAATGCGGCCTTGCGTGCGGGGCCGTGAAAGGTACGTACCGACAGTCTTTCTGCCAAGATGCAACCGCTCCGGCGCATCGCCATCCTTGTAGGCAGCACACGGCGGGGAGGGAACGGCGCAGGCCTGGCTGTCTGGCTGTCCAATCTCCTCGACCGTCGTCTCAATTCAAAGGCAAAGTCCTACGAGATCGTCACCGTCGATATGACCAAACCGCCTTACCCACTGGGACCCGTAGTCGACGGCACCCGTCTGCCTGCACAAGTATTAAACGCGTCCTCCTACTCCTCCAAATCCATCCAGCACTGGAGCTCCTTTATTTCGTCCTGCTCCGCGTTCGCCATCCTCTCGCCAGAGTACAACTCTGGGTACCCAGGAGAACTCAAGAACGCAATAGACCACCTGTTCAACGAGTGGGCCGGAAAGCCTGTGGCGTTGATAACATACGGAGCCGGCGGAGGAGCTAGCTGCGCAGCGCAGCTGCGTACAGTTCTTATAGGGATGAAGATGCACGTTGTAGGCGATGCAGTAAACATACAGCTTCCCGGCCCGTTCGTGGGCGGGGATCAAAGAGTACTCTCCACACAGACGTTCCCAGAATTCCTTTCTCCGTACGAAGAGCAGACGAACCGCATCGTGGATCGTCTCAAGCGCAAAATAGCTTGAGCTCTCACAGACGCATGGTTATACGAGTTCTGCCAGTACGTGCCCACGCTGTTGAGTTAGGCTAAAGTCTGATTTTCTGACTTTGGTGGTCTAGTACTTTTACCCGCAATCAGCCTCTAACTTATCGCTCTGGGCTTGTAGAATGAACTGCATTGAGGAAGGACCCATATTTATTGAGAGCAATGTTTACGCGTACAGGGTCGGCATAGTGGTCTGGTTGTGGGTGTACGTTTGGAATGGGGATATGGGGATCAGTGTTACGCGAATGTTCTTAGTCCGTGATCGGCGCCACATACATGTCGATTTGTACTATCACCTACATAGATCAACACAGTTTTGTGAGCTTTCATATGACCCGAGAGTATGCTCACTGTCATAGGATCTCACTCTGGTGTATCAGCATAGCTTGGACCAGTTTCGATATTTTCTGTGAAATGTATGGCGGCAGCCCGGATAGTTGATCTCGCTTGCCAAAGCGACCTCCGACGGCTTCGGTTCGCCACCTCGCCACGGCCGCGGCATACGCCACAAACGCGTACACAGTCCGTATTTTATCACCAGCTCACTCGCTGAGCGCACGCTGACTGACCTCGATGTACGACAGTCTGATGAATCTTATCGCGCGGACTGCGCTATAAAGCAGGGCAATTGCGTATCTCAGCAACACGCACATTGCGCAGTGCACAACATTTGTAACCACGATCGTCTTCACCACGACCTCAATATGCAGGCCCTTCCACGTCTAGGACTACTTATTGGCAGCTCAAGACACGGCGGCAATGGTGCCGGTCTCGCAGCCTGGCTGTCCGCGCTCTTAGATCGTCGGCTCAACGCGCCCTCGGCAGCCGTCGAAATCATATCTGTCGACCCTACTCAACCTCCACACCCCTTCGGACCGGTCCTAGACGGGTCCAAGACCCCCCGCCAAATACCCGACGCCGCTTCCTATGCCTCACCAGTCATCCAGGACTGGAGTAAATTCGTCTCGTCCTGCGCGGGATTCGCCATCATAACCCCGGAGTACAACGCCGGGTACCCAGGCGAGCTCAAAAACGCCCTGGACCATCTGAATAGGGAGTGGGTGGGAAAGCCGGTGATGCTGGTGACGTATGGGGGAGGCGGCGGGGTGCGATGCGCTGCGCAGCTGCAGTCGGTGCTCCAGGAACTGAGGATGCGGACGGTGGAGAGTCCAGTGGGAATTATACTTCCCAAGCAATACACAGGTGGCCCCGAACGCGTCCTACCTGGCGATGTTTATCCCGAGTTCCTCAGCCCGTATGAGGAGGCGATAAACAAGGCCGCGGACAAACTCAAGGATCATATATTCCAAGCCCGCGCTGAGGCAGCGAAGCCTGATAATTGAATATGCTCTTCGTATGTTCCTCTACTGTCTTTCTGTGAGACCGCGTGTATCTCATGCCAATAGATTACAGCTACTGAATAGATAGTTCCCAGGAGTGGTAAAGAAAGAGGGAAATACTAGTCCACGGCATCGTCTTGTAGAAGTATGTAGCGTCCGTTATCCAAGCGAACGTCCAGCGCGAGACCCATTGACGGGGCCCCAGACCGCCATAACGGGGTCAGCCCGAACCACACGCCAAGCTTCGCCAGGAACGGCTGTCTGGTCCGCTTCGTCTTGCGCAGCGGGTCTTCTAGAATTCCCTCCCAGCGGTACAAGGGCCGCGCGCGGATAGATGCGTCGTCCGCGTCTGTCCCGCCCCCCGTCCCGAGCGTCGACGGCCGCGCCTGCGTCTGCATGTCCACGTCCTCCATGTCGAGTTCCGGCGCGGTGTCGGCGCCAAGATGGATGATATCGGCCTGTAATAATAGCGTGATAAGCCCCGTGCGCACCTGCAGGCGGGAGGCACTCACACGCTGCGTCCCGTGGAACACGATGTCGTTCATGCGCAAATACATCTTGTTCAGGAAGCCTGCATGGAAGAAATCGCCGAATTTGGGCTTCGCGTGCAGCAGCCCGCGCTGGCTCAGGAAGGCCTCGAGCGCGGCCCTGGGAAGCGGGGTGTACGCGACAGACGTGGGATAGTGGGGGTTGAAGTCCGAAGCGTGTTGCTGCAGCGCACCGATCGTGCTGTTGTTGCGTCTCCACAGATCGTCCTACGATCGCAGGGACGTCGAGCGTTGGATTTACAGGCATGATTATCAGGAGGTCAGCGTAGGGATCTCGGTGATCGAAGAGAAGCACACCCACCCAGAATATATACCACCACGTTGCGAGCGGCGAAGTCGACACGGCCGAGAAACGCTCATAAGTGATCCTGAACACGTCCTCGCTCCCGAGCATCAGCTGGCGCACGCGCGCGTCCCGTTCGCACTCAATGGAGCTTTCTGCGAGGCCCGTAGGTTCGCGCGGTCGGTCGTAGACAAAGGATAGGAAGCGGTAGCTCAAGGCCTCGGCCTTGTGCTCGCATTCCGCCTTGAGCGCATGTCTATACTTCTCCAACACGTCCTCTATCAAGGTTAGAGGTCCCGGGATCAGCTCCTCATTGAGTGCGAGGAAACGCGCCAGCGATGTGGTCAGATCATAGTCATCGTCGAGCCCAATGGCAGAACCACCCACGACAACGCTCTTCGCGTATGTAAGCTCGACCTCGAATCCGCTCCCGAGATTGAGACCCTGGTAAAGCAGTAGCCCATGCCGCTTCAACCGGAATATGCCAGCGCGGTAGTGGAAGATGGTCTGTGCCCGGTAACGACTCCCGCGTAGGCAGCATAGCAGGGGACTCCGAGCTCCGACGGGCTGTCATGCGCCATCAGTACGAAGGAACGCGATCGATAAGCTGCAGATAGCCTACCTGGATGTGGTCATAGGGCCAGAACACGACCTGCCCGTCCAGCGCCCTCAAGGCCATGCGTACTTCGCGACGGCGCTGTATGTCGTGGCTGGCGTTCTGCTTCACATATAGCTCGAGATCGGAGATCGTGGAGATAACAGCCAAAGGCCCGTCGTCGTACCGTATAACCTTGAGTGAGGCCCCCGATCAGTTAAGCATCAAACAGCCAATGGGCAAAGGGTCCCAGACAACAAGGGAAAGAACACGCACGACGGTAGGTGGGAACGGAACAAACCAGGCGTTCCCAAAGTATCGTCGGCACCCTGGTATGGTAGGCTGCGACGGGTTCCTCCAGTAGCAGTCGGGGCCCACATAACTGTGTTGAATGGTCTCGCGGATATCTTTGAAGTGCTCCGACTCCGGACCGTGCACGAACGCGACCGCCTGGTCGTACGCAACGTGGCCGACTTCCCTTAGGATCTGCGAAGCTGTGAGAAGGGCCTCGTATGTCATGATCGGGACCTACCTTGAGGTTCTCAACGTGCCTTTCCGCCGGGGTCCCTGCAAACGCGAGCAGGTATGGCGGGTACTCGGCGTCACGCGCCTGCGCGAACTGCATGGGCTGTGTCTTCGGGATCCCGCATTCCGGGCTGGTGAGAAAGAGCGCGGAGATAGCCTCCTGCCAGATGCGACGCTTGGTATGGGGGCACGATTGGGTCAGGTTGATACTGCGTGAGGATGAGAGGTCAGATCTCGGATGCAGTACCGGTGAGCGTACCGCGGAGAGAATATATCGATGCCTGGATTTGCAGTTCTGAGATCTGTGCGCTTGTATGCTAATGGAAATTTACGTACTAAAATCTATCCGCCTGGCAAGTCCTAGAGAACGAACGTGAGTTTCTGATAGGCTGCGGAGTAAACAGTTACTGTACGCTTCACGAGCCGTTGTACGATGCTCCAATCGATGACCGTAAAATCTGGGTACCTTCAGTGTTATTAGATAAAATGGAGAAACATTCACTCACAGACGCTAAGGCCATACGTGATACCATAGACCCTAATACAAATTCTCAGTGAATTGTCAGACAACGGATCACATTGCGCACGCACAAATAGAGCACCCAACCACTAAAGGCATCATGCCCGGGCACGTTGAGCGCCACAAGCAACGCAAGCAGCGCCGTCAACACGTAATTCATACGTGACGTCCACTCGCTCGCGTTGCTGACAGGATCGAGGAACGGTGCAGCGAAGCACTGGGCGAGGAAGAACACGACCATGGCGACGAGGAGGATGATCTGTCGTGCAACTGCCACGTCCTTTTGTGGGAGCGTACGGAAGAGACAGTTATTCGGATCGACGACGGCGACGATGAGAAGCGCGGTTAGTTTGGCGAATAGGTAAAGGGCTTGGTACGTTCCCCAACCGCGTCTATAATCTGTCAGTACGTGGCGTGCTGTCAGCTCGGAAGATATTTATTGGAAAAAAATACTGGCCGTGATACAGGAACTGTAACGGGTTCTTGTCGCGGTCTAACAGCCGTTGGTATTCGCGGTCCATCTCGTCATTGCTTCGCCGTCCACCGAGCTCCGTGTATTCGTCCACTGTGGGCGCAACTTGTGCAATGGCGCGACGTAAGTGTAATGGAAACCAAACTGTCAGCTAAAATACGCGGTAAGAATATATTTACCGATCGTTCGTAAGAGATCAGTAAAAACCGATGCTTACCGCGCACAAGCAGACAATAGCAATGATCACCACGACTGGGGCCCAGTTGATCTCGTTTCGCTCCATGGTCGTAGTCCAACAAAAGTCCAGTGGATCTCTAAACTCGTCTGAAGGACCCAGTGGAGGCAGAACTGGCGGGAAAGTGGTAGCATTGGTATATGGGTTAGGAACAACCCACAGATCGTCAGACCAGACCAGGACGTGTATCGCCATTGTGCTCAGCGGCAGGTATATCGCCGTCAAGAGGAAGCTCATGATTAAAAGACTCCAGGTATTCTGAAGGTATGTCGGCTGTTGAAATCCCTCTGGCATGCCTAGTCGACAACACAGGGACGTCGCACGGCGGAAAAAGTACAAGAAAACACCTGCGATGGACATAAATACGATGAGAAGTGCTAGGGCTACTCGGATGCCGGTAACCAAGTTCAAAGCGAGAATGTTGGGTCTGCGACGATGATCAGTACGAGCACTTGTTCGCCTTCCGACAGACTTGCATTGTACCAAGGATGAGGCTGCGCCATTGGATTTGGGTATCAGTGGTCTTGTGTTCTAGAGCAGAATTAATTATACGCAATAATGTCATTTAATGAGCATACCGATGGTATTGAGCAATAAAGCAAATATTTGTACGGTATCTATCAATCCGTGAAGACTCCATAGGGAGACCAATGCACTCGAGCCCTAGTGTCCGTTTAGTCGTACAACGCAGATGATTCACTGAACTCACCGTGATAGATAAAGACAGCGAAGACAAAGTGCCAAAATATGTATTACGGTTTTGCCACCAATGGGGAATTGTGGCGTTGTGTTCCAAGTCATCAAGACTCTTGCCCGACGCCTCCAAACGGTCCAAAGGAGGGAACATTTTCTGTTTCTGAGCATCGAAACTAGGAAAGGACGGTGCCGGAAGAGAAGATATATACGTATCCAACTCGGGCAGAGACATAGGTGCAGCATTACGAGCAAAAATTGTCGACGCAGCAATAGGCGTATGATTTGGCGGTGTCACTAACGGTGCTTGCGAGGAAACTGAATATCTTCTGGTTTGCACGACTGTGGAAGTGAACGCTGTAGATAGTATGTCACTTGTCTGGGCATCCCAAGATTGCGCCGACTCGGCACAATGACGTTGTGTTTTCCCAGTAGCACTATGTGCGAGAGAGCCGTTCGTGATAGGTTTCATTTCCAGTGCATCGTCGTGCGTTGCATTTGGTGTGCGAGAGGACATCCTATGGTTGGTCGTCATCCTACTAGGCCCAGTTCCGCCGATCGAAGGAGAGTGGTCCGGGGTATGGCTCGTTGAGCGAGGCTCGGGACGATCGGCCAAAGACACGTCGTGAGAATCATCTGGATCGTGCAGGGTCGTGTCAGGAGATAGAAGCGTGTTTGGAAGACCATCAATGGTGGCTGGGGTATCTTGAGGAAATGAAGGGGCAGGGCGACGGAGGAGAGGGTGTGCGGTGAATCTAGGTTTCCGCGCTGGATTCGGGGGTGACTCTGCAGCGTTGCCACGCGCTTCAAACATGCCTGAGAGTTGTTTGACAGACATGGTTGAGTGAAAATTTTCTGCGCTGCGGGCTACGAGCGATAGCAGGACATGGCAGATGGTGGTGGTGTCTCTGAATGAATGTGCAAACTACAGCCAGGCCGCTTGAGGCTGCTGGAGTGAGACAGGCTCATCAGAGACTCTCCCAGGGCTCTCGGCTGCTGTCTCGGGCTGTCGGGCATTCCACGTGGCAGCCGCCGCGTGACACCCTCGGTATGCAGAGCGCCCATAGAATCCCGGGCGCTTGGACGCGCACTAAGGCTGGCATCAGATGGGATCTGGCGAGAGATCTCTCGCTATAAACTGAGCTTGGGCGGCACCGTTCTCGGAACGCCTCTTCTTTCTCTCCTGCAACAGGTCAGCCTCGTCTGTTGCTGCTCTCTACACGGGTACAGGTGCTACATAACGCCTGCGTCCATGTCCAAATTTTTACGTCCACCCCTCGCTGCCCAGCCCGTACATCCTCAGACAGCCATGTCTATCAGACGCGTCCCCCAGGAAATTATTGACATGATCATTGACTTCCTTCATGCAGATAAACGCACCCTCAAAGCCTGCTCTCTAGTCTGTCGTTCATGGACCGCCGCCGCCCAGTACCACATTCTTTACACCTTCCGGCTTACCGCCGAGCCCAGCAAGGGAGGCTACGCCGTCCAGTTGCGGCCCTACCTAGAGCCCCCGGTCAGCGAGCGTATTCGTGAGCTTGTGCTCACTCCGGGGCCCTCTCGCTATTCTCCTCTCTCCGAGTTTACTATGGACGTCTTACTTTCTGTGTTGACAACGTTGCCCTACCTCCGCTCCCTCTCTCTCAGCGAGACGGGCTTTGTAGAGACCAACGACCATGGCATGACAAACCAGCCAGATCATTTCTGCCTGAAGAAACTCGAGATCAGTTGGATGTACCCTACCAGCCCGGGTACGCCACGCGGCTTCCTGGATGTCCTCTCCGTTCTCAGCGACGTCCGGGAGCTCCATCTTGGGCCTATCCACAACAAGCATCTCCCCAGCGAATACGAGCTCGTTGACATCGCGCGCACAACGCGGGTACAACATATGACTCTCTCTGAGGTGTCTCCCGCCTTGGTGACGACGCTGAGCGGACTAATGTACCCAGGTTCGCTCAAGACGATAAAAGCGTGCATTACTACGGCGAACGAGGTCGCGCTGCTGGGCACTCTGCTGCACGGCGTGGGTAGCAAATTGGAACAATTCCAGCTCGCGATCTGGAACTTCTGGTTCAATGACATCATAGGTCAGTGATAGCACACGTGTCGTCCTGTTCGCCGTACTAAAGTTCCTTGGTGAAGATTGGTCGACCCTTAACTTGGGCGTTTGCCCCAAATTACAATCGGTCGTTGTTCTGTACGCCAATGCCGGCGTCGTCTACTCGTGGCAGACCGTCTTCGACATTCTCACAGTCATTCCATCATCCATCCTCGACTTGACGGTCGTCGTCCGCGAGGCGGAATGCTTCAACACGCTCAACTGGTCTCGTATGCAGAGATGCCTCTCAAAGTTTACCCGGCTTCACAGGCTGTGCTTCAGGCTGTGTCGCGGCGGAGATCCTTTCCGCTCGAAAGAAGTCGACAAGGATATCATGAAACGAATTAATTCCGCTTTTCCAGTTCTCAGGGATCGTAACGTTCTGTCTCAATACTGAGTCGACTGGTGCGTGTCTTCCAGCTGCGCTGTAACGCTTGTCTTATTCATAGATCACATTACAGGTCGTATTCCGTAGTTCTCACGAGCTTCCCGCGCAGACCTGTGACATTCTTTATGCATATACCGATTTACTCTTCATGCTCACCATCTCAGAATGATATCATTTATTGCTGGTTGTATACCTAGCCGTCGTCTTACTAACTATGTCGCTATCGTCATTCCATCAGATGTATCTTTGCATGTATACCCGTACAATAAACGCTCCAGGTTATCCGTTGCAGCACATATCCCTAGTCTTATGTACAGTTGTTTACGTCGAATACCAACCAAGCTGCTCGTTCCGAAATGCCTCCGCTTTTCTTACTAAATAAAGGAAGAGGCCTGCCATACATGGTAGTCGGCGCGCTTGCCGCGTTAGCGCGGCTCGGGCGCCCCGACGAGCTCCCTCACAAGGGCTCCCATGCTGCTTTCATGCATTGCGCGGATCAGCAACTGGGCGTGGTTCTGCTGATCCTCGGACGTCGACACCGTCGTCTCTGTGTGCGTCTTGTGGGTAAAGAGCGAGTGGCCCACTTTGACGACGTCCTGCTTGACTGTCGTCAAGAAGTGGGTTACCGAGTCACTATCCTTACTTGTCGCGTGCGGCATCTCGCTCGGGCTCGAGGGCTCGCGAACGATTCGCCAGTTGGCACGAAGCATCTCTTCGAGCGGAAGGAGGTTCCAGAGCAGCGCGGGGCTAGACTCCAGGATGCGGACGACCTCCGCGTTCGGAGGGTTCTGCATCAGCACGGAAGGGTGGATATGCTCGTGTGTGACAGGGTTCGGCGCCGTCGGGAGGGTCCGCTGCAGGGTGTTCGCGAGCTTGTAAATTCCTTGAATGGAGCTGGGAAGGTTAGAAGTCGTTAGTATACATTCGCCGGTCGCGTGCCCGAAGAAGACCATTGAGTTGCTCACTCGTGTGGCGGGAGCGCACCCCACGGGGCGCACGGGTCCGGGAGCGCAGCGAGGTACTTTGCATCGAGCGCAAGCAAGTCTTGAACGTTCGCCTGCAAGACCCAATCGTAAGTGGCGCTTTACGGAAAACAATGTCGTGATCCGTACGGCAAGCCAGGCCAGCGTGAGGTCCGACAGGTCGTGATCCTCGAAGCCGCCGCCAACCTGACATGAATAGGTAAGTTTTTCTTGATATCTGATATGAACAGAGCACACGCCGGATGTGTGCTGCGTACGTCGCAATGACTTCCTGCGGACAGTTCATCAGTATTGCTGCCACGCATGAAAGATGCGGATGCGCATTGGCTGTTGGCTCACCTGAGAACCAGCACTGCGCGTCCAGCAAATGAGGGGACCAATCAGAGTCAAAGGACAAGTTAGCTCGCGCTGCCGGATGGCTCAATCACAAGGGAGGGATGTGCTCCACTCGCCTGCTTGAGAACCTGGCCCTTCCGTCTTCCGGCTTCCGTCTGCGACCACTTCGCGCAGTTCTATCAAGAAGCATCGCCATCATCGTCATCAGAACACAATGCAATGCCAATGTAAACGCGTCAGAACTTTGATTCCCCACATGGCAAGAGGGGCGCGGCGCTCACAAAGTCCGCCCGGTGTTCGTCGAGCGCGAGGGCCTGGTATCCGTACTGGACGTGCGTTCCCAGGTAGAGGTCGCGGAAGCCGAAGAGTGTCTTCACTTTGGTCGAGTGCGTGAGCTCTTCGGGAAGCCCGACGGACCCGACTGTGTCGAACACGCCGACGCATCTGCGAAAAAGATGGAACGGTTAGGCTTATTGTGTCGGCGAGGAGTAAAGACGAAATGAGTACGTACTTGACAGAGAACGTATGGTCGTCCGAGTCTGCGCGGACCTTGCCGGGGGCATCGTGTCCTGTCCAGACGGCGAGCTTCTCGTCCAAGGCCTGGATCTCTATACTTTACGTTCAGCATAAAGATACAAACGTTTAGGCTGTGATACTCGCCTGCAGGGTCCTGTGCTTTGCCGCGTTTCTGATAGAGCACGAATATATCGGCAAAATGGTCCATCTCGGTGCGGTCGAGGACCCCTATGGCGCCCTGCAGTAAATGCGGTGAGGGGCTACGCGTGACGTCTCATGGAGCGCGAGACGCGTACAATGAGATCCGCGATCATACGCGCGGTATACGCGCCCTGCAACGCGTTCAGTTCAAAGCGGCGAGAAGTCGAAGACGGAACAATGCTCTCACCCTGGAGAAACCAAAGAGGAAGATCTGAACATATGTCGTCAGTACGCACACACACTTTGTGACGTCTGGTCTGGTTACTGACCTCATCTCCAGGCGCGTAGTTGCTATCCAAGATGCAGTCAACTCGCCTCACACTGAACAGAACCTGCCAAGTACGTACTGAGCAATGAAGCCATATGCTTCCTGGACCTTCTCGCCTATGATGCAGGATTCACAAGAGCGAGAAGACAGAAACAATGGAGACCTACCCAGCGATGCTCCCACGATACCTACGATATCCGATCAATATGGAGATAGCAAACCTGGTCTCAGTTGTGATTCTTACCGTCGAGTTCTTCGATAACTTTGTCGCCGAAAGTGCCTACGCCAGACTGATAGAACACAACCTGCGGTATGGCCGGGTTGCTGCGCAAGTACCGTTCCGTCAAACGAATGAATTCAGAAGAACATAAGGAACATACGATCGTTCGTCCGTATGCGCGATAGCTCGGGCCAGGCGCTACAGAATTAGTTCGATCTACGGCGCCGCACAACTGCATCTTATGACGAACATACCAAGACATTCGTGTACTTCCACCTCTTGTCAATAACCAAACCGTCCACCCAAGTACTTCATTCGACCAAGTTGCGTCAGCCTCGCATCCCGTCGAACATCCGAAGCACACTCACCCATCGCAGCACAAGACGATCCGCTTCCGCGGGCGAAGAATGACCTGCTCGTTAGACAGAACGCGATCCGCCGTCGACATACGGAGACTATCAGTGCGGAGAGGAATGGGAGAAGACCACAAGGGCGGTCTGCTGCCTTCGGATGACGCGGGCCTATAAATACACTTCGGACCATCGATATCATGATAGATTGATACGACCACCAGGCGAGCTGCATTTTATATGCGATGGTGCTCTTTCTGCCCCGAGCGGTCCGCAACGGAATGCGCTCGTTGCAGCGCTGGTTGGGCAGCTGGCGTCAGGATACTCTTGCTCAATGGGCTGGCTCTGTATGTGCGATGCCCCAAACCCTGCCGAGTGCTCGTTTAACACGAAGCAGGGCACGTGCGACGGGCTTTTCTCCTGTTCATAGAGAAGCTTTGCAAGAACCGTGCCTGAGAAACCGATCGTGAGTTTGCGATCGCCGTGATCCTGTGTGCTGTTCGAGGCTGTGCGTATTAGAGAATTGAATGCTAAGCTCGAACACTGGCATGGCAGTATAACGGCATTCGAGCGATAGTTGTGGGCGAGAGTTTGCTACGAGGAAATAATAGCGCGGAGAAATGTCGCGGAACGAAACACGAGGACAATATGATACACACCATACAAGTGCACTCCGTACGGCCTCTCAAAGACATGATCTGAACCTGAATGACTGTACAAGTTTTTAGTTAAGAGCCAAGAGAAGTGAGACATACCTTACTGTAATGACCAGTGTGGCTTCTTTGCTATAGCTTGTATTCATATCTTGGGTCTTGTCCGGGGCGCTGCGAAGAGGAAAGCGCACACAGGATGCGGCTGCACATACAAATATACCATCAATACACCCATTACATCTAAAGATACAGTTTTATTTGCCTAGCCTCATCTCGGCTGAAGCAAACTCATCTAGAGCGCGTCGTAGTTCTACCTCGCTCAGTGCTATGTATACGGGTTTCTGCCAAAGTCGCCATCTTGACCAAAAGGACATCGAATATTGTGTATGGCTGCGAAGTGGATTGATCAACAAGTATGCATACACATAACAGGCTGGTCTTACTAAAATTCCGTCAATCTTATTTGCCAAGGAGGGAACCCGTATAGCTCTAAGACGTCCTTGGACCTCTTTTGCGGTATGATATTGTGTATTATCATTAGGTCTGGACCTGTAAATCCATACTTTCCTGGAAGAAATACGTGAACATCCTGTCTTCGCCGCCTCCCATTGTCCATACCTTCTAAAATCGCATTCAAATCCTTCTCCTTTACGGAGATCTTGGGCACGGTAGAATCCGGGTCCGCAAGAAATTGACGTAGAAGACCAGTTGCAGTATTAGCGATGGCAGTCTTGCCAGAGTGCCGCGAAATCACGTGTAAATGAAGTGAGTCTTCCTCGAGATCCATGCTTTTGTCTAAGGGAAGAAATTCATGGACATCTATTGATGATCCAAACCGACTTCAGCGCAAATCACGTACGGGAGTGGCGTCTGGTCAGAGCACGTCGCTTCTTGGGTACTTGTAATGAACGAGCTGGTTTCCGGAATGACATGCTAATGACTTGAAGTTTAGGAGGCGTTTCGCGTTGGGGAGACAATGCTCTTGAGCTTGCATCGTCAGACAAAGGCGGTGTAAGCGGATAGTCGAGCTCAGAGTCTGAGGTGGACGTGTCATCTCCAACTCTATCTGGCTGTAGACGTTCCCGCAGCGCGAAAGATGATCGACACAAAACCCCTAGGGAACGGCACACGTTGACCCGCGTAACATAAGTTCCCGGACATAGAGCAATATCTGGGGGACTAACCTTTGCGGTCATACACAGTTAACCGCTTAATCCCAGCCACTTGACACCAAGCCACGGCCTGCTCAATATTATCGACCATCTCCCCTTCAAACTGGTCCAGCGCGTCATCGCCATGAGAAGCAAAGAGTAGTGCGAGGTGGCTGGGAACCTGTTTCCTTTTGGCAGCCAGAGGTTGGGGGTCCCGTGCACGTAACCCTTTGCGGAGAGATGTCGCGGCGTTTACTAAGGAGTATCCAACGTGGATGAGGAAAAGAAAGAAGGATGCCAGCCAGGACATCACTTTGCCCATCCCATATATTCCCACACCGCTTGGGGTGTGTGTGGTAGATATCAGAGGTGGTAGAGTCGAGGGGGAGATTTGTGGACAAGCTGCGGCGGTGTGCTCAGGATATTCCCCGCCGTCACACGTGGCGTTAATGAAGCGCCAATCATGACACGCTCTCGTCGTTACAGGCGGGGCTAGACGATCGCGAGCGTTCGCATTCGAAGGTAGTGGCACGAGTATGAAGGTTGTTTGCGGAGAGAATAGGTAAAATTGTATGATACATGTATGATAGAGTACAGCGGCCGCATCACACGTAGCTTGGCTCCTCGTTAAGTCCTCTCTTGATCTTCAAGAGAATGTTCGTCTTCCAGTTGTCTAGCTTCATTACTTGGTCAAACTCATAAACCGCGGCAGTGAACATCTCCTCATCTCCATTATCCAGAGCATCTGCGAGGATGTTGATAAATTTGGCCTCTCGGGTGGATGAGAAAGTAGTGTCCAACGACGAATATTTGGTCATGTTTCGCCGTGTGGTAACGGTATCCTATACATCGTGATAAGCATGTTCAGCTGTAGGATTTGGACAGAGATCTCACCTTCATAGCAAGACCACACAGGGCTGCCCGCAGCCAGTATTCCTTGACGCTATACTTGGTCAATGGTGATGATAGCGAGCCATCCGCTACCTGCTCGTAGCGAGCGATCGCTTGAGGATACTCCTCGAGCTCAGCATGAAGGTCAGCGGCGTCCTTGTAGCATGCGTTCGCGGTCCTGGAAGGACATCAGTACACATCGAATCTGATATGCTAGAAACGTACGCTTGAGCATCCTCCTGAGCATACCACTCCGCTGCCCGCTCATAGCTGTCACACGCTTTGCGGAGGTCGTTCAGCTCCGTGAGATAGATTTGGCCAATCTCCTTCTCTCGATCGGCAGCTTGGCGGAAACGACCACCCTTGGTGAGGTGCGTAATGGTTTGTGACAGCGCCTGAATAGCAACTGAACACAAACATACCCTATCAGCTGCTGCAGGAGCTGAATCCAGCTAGGGGACTTACGATCGGGGAAACCGCGCTTGTACGCCTTAGCGGCATTCCACCACGCTGAAGCCGCCTCGTTCGTCTCCTGACATTTCTCTCTGCATTCTGCCTCGCGAGCATGTGCATCGCCTGCTTCCCTGAACAGCTTGTCCATCTTGAAGGCGTTGGCAGCCTGCTGATAGAGATCACCCGCCTCCTCATACTTGGTGGACGACGAAGAGAACCATCCTGTCGAAGAATTGGCTTTCTTGTCTGCTTTCTCTAGAAGTTGTTGTGCTGGTGACTTGGAAGGTGCCATTAGACGTGATCAAGACCGAGAACTAGTGTAGAGGGAGGATGGGTAAGACTGGTGGTGGCTGAACTGTGCAAGAACGCACTGACGGCACCCGACTGCGATGGTGTTAGACGCCTGGGGCAATGACGGCGCATCAGCCGATTGATCTGATCATCTTCAGCGTCTACGTCGTTATATCACAGCGTGCAAGGTCGAGAACAGTCACCGCTGACCATCCTTTCACCCATACGCACCCCTTCCCCACAGGGCTACAGGTATGAACTGTCGCCAACAGCATACTGAAGATGTTACTGACGCGTCTATGAAAGAGAAAGACATAACTCTGTGTCCAGCATCAGCGAAGACAGCTACCATGACTTTACCTGTCCAAGAGATTCAAGCTCTTGCTGATCGCCACCCAAAGCCGAGCAACCTCAAGTTTCAATATGGAACAGCGGGATTCAGGACACTGTACGATAGCCTACGCGCCATTGAATCGCTGACTTTTTCTGATATATCTTTGCAGAGGCAATAACCTGGACTCTGTGATGTTCAGAGTCGGCATTCTGGCCGCTCTACGGAGCAAGAAACTAGACGGCAAGACCATTGGTGTAATGGTGACCGCGTCACACAACCCGGAAGCTGTAAGTACTGCAAGCTACTTCTTACTGGACACTTGCTGATATACCTCTGACTCAGGACAACGGAGTTAAGCTCGTCGATCCCCGTGGCGAGATGCTTGAAGCGTCTTGGGAGGTGCATGCTACCGTCCTCGCCAATGCCGCCACTACAGCCGACTTCATTGAGGCACTGGAAGCCTTCATCAAGACCGCAAAGATAGACCTCCAAAAACCATCGAGAGTGGTCTACGCGAGGGATACACGGCCGTCTGGCTCCGCTCTCGTTGCCTCTTTGGAAGATGGTTTCAAAGCGCTCAATGTCGAAGCGCGTAACGCTGGGGTTACCACTACACCCGTCCTCCACTACCTGGTACGGTCTATCAACACGAAGAACACCAAAAATGCCTATGGTGAAGACTCCGAAGAAGGCTATATCACAAAGCTCAGCACTGCATTCAAGAAACTAGTGGTAAGCGACCTTGAACATTGAGCTATCCTCGCTGAACTCATGTTGTGCGTCTATTAGGCAGGAAAGCCAGCTGCTGCACCACTGATCATAGATTGCGCGAACGGTGTCGGTGCCCATGCTGCCGCCAAGTTCGCGACAGCATTAGGAGACTCGCTTCCCCTTGTTTTGCTCAACACGGATACAGAATCATTGGGGGTCCTCAACCACCAATGCGGCGCTGATTTCGTCAAGACGCAACAGAAACTCCCGCCCTCTCTGGCGGCGCACATGAAACCCGGTCAGCGCGGCTGCAGTCTCGATGGCGATGCTGACAGATTGATGTACTTCTACCTGGACGAACGCGGTCAGTTCCACATGCTGGATGGTGACAAGATCGCCGCGCTGGTCGCGGCGTTTATCGTAGAGCTTGTCAAGGCCGCCGGCTTGGAGGAAGAGATCCGTGTTGGCATCGTTCAAACTGCCTACGCTAACGGTGGTTCTACAAAGTATCTTTCCGAGGTATGTATCGAGCAACTCTTTCCCGGGATAAGCCCCCTAATTTGCTCGTCGTAGCGTCTCCCCGTAAAATGCGTATCCACCGGTGTAAAGCATTTGCACCACGCCGCCGAACATTACGACGTCGGTGTATACTTCGAAGCCAATGGCCACGGCACTGTCCTCTTCTCACCCGAAACCCAGAAGATCCTCGCCGAGCATCAGCCGTCCACGCCCGCACAGTCCACCGCGATCACACACCTCACCAACATCATCCAGGTCATCAATCAGACCGTCGGCGACGCCCTCTCTGATATGCTTCTCGTCGAGGTTGTCCTCGCCCACAAGTCCTACAGCGGCTTCGAGTGGGACTCGCTCTATGTCGATCTGCCCAACCGTCTCGTCAAGGTCGTCGTTCCCGACCGGTCCGTCTTCAAGACAGAGGATGCCGAGCGACGCCTGGTCAGCCCTCCGGGTCTGCAAGCTAGGATAGATGAGCTTGTCAGGAAGTACGACTCGGGCCGCGCCTTTGTGCGACCAAGCGGTACGGAGGACGTCGTCCGGGTATACGCAGAAGCTAGGGTCAGAGCCCAAGCAGACGGTATGTCACATACAATTCCCTTGAATTCTTGGCACCAGTACTGACTCCCTGTCTAGAACTCGCGTTTCGCGTTGCCGGCATCGTCTACGATGAAACTGGCGGTGATCCCGCCCAGCGTCCTGCAGAGTTCCTGTGAGCAATAGATAATTCTGAGAGCACAATGTATTAGTAGCATATGAAGGATTTCTATCAATACAAGGATGACAGTCGTCAATGTCTACGTTAACTTTGAAACGGTCTTCGACATTGAGGAACATAACGAAAATGCCAGAGGCCACCGGTCTTTAGTTCCGGTTCCGGCCAGTGGCCAGCCAATTCCCGGCGTTTATTGCGGCCGTCAGCCGGCGTGACGGTCACGCTGCCGGCCGCCATCAGATCAAGTGCACCCCCGTCCCAATTAGGAACGTGTCTAAGTTCGAGTTGTGTACCTGTACCGGCGGGGTCACCGGCAGGTCACCGGGTGACCCCGCAAGCGCCCTGGTGACTCGCCCGATCGGGCAGCCCCCTGCCAAAAAGCAGTCGGT
Organism: Pleurotus ostreatoroseus; assembly: GCA_005298045.1. Taxonomy (NCBI): domain Eukaryota; kingdom Fungi; phylum Basidiomycota; class Agaricomycetes; order Agaricales; family Pleurotaceae; genus Pleurotus; species Pleurotus ostreatoroseus. Next base: position 160,491 of record SWBT01000168.1, read on the forward strand.
CGTACACGATGTACGACCCATTGGTGACCTCCGCGGATGACCGCATTCGGCGCGCCGCCGTCCGCATCAGGCAAGCCCCTGATGTACGTCCAACCCCGCCGCCCGCCGCTGCCGGCCGCTCGCTGGGCGAAATTTCGGCGGGGCTCGATTTATCTCACGCCTTAGTGTACCTTTCATGTATCTACCACTCAAATTAAATTTTGATGCGCCGACGAACTCACCGAAGCGACGCGAGGGACGGTCGCTCGCCGACGCCTCCAAACAAAGCACAAACAAAGACCGCGGAAGCGCCAGGAAAGGCAGAGCGCCCATCGGCCGAACAAGCGCCCTTCTACCCAAAAAGGGTCGTACATCGTGTATGCGACTGGTGACCTCGGCTGCCTTAAGCGGGAGGTCACCAGCAAGGTCACCGCTAGGGGCGCTTAGGTTCTGGTGACCCTAAGTATATTCTGTGTTGCACGTCTCGTCTGCGTCGAGTTTCTGTTTCCTTCAAAGTCACTGACCCCGCCCCGTCGGCTCCTCGTCGTTCCTTCGCCCCAACCACCAACACTCATTAATTATGCGTCCCCCAACGCGCACCACCCGCTCGACGCGCCAGATGTCCGACGGCGGGCGCGACAGCCCCGAGCCGCAGGTCCCGAGTCGACGCCCTGCGCAGTCCAAGCCCTCCCAGCGCAAAGCGGAGAGCACCAACCCGGACAAAAAGCCCCGACACCGCATGACGGAGACGCAGCTCGAGCGTCTGGAGGCGCTCTACCAGCAAGACACCCACCCGACGCGCGAGCAGAAACAGGCGTTGGGCGAGGAGGTCGGAATGTATGTGTTGCCATCGGCTCATTAACGCACTGGATGACTGACCGGCGACGCGTGAAGGGACACGAGGACCGTGACCGTCTGGTTCCAAAACCGCCGCCAGCTCGCCAAGAAACAGACTCAGATCCTGGGCTCTGCTCCACAGCCTATGTGCCGCCAACCGCTCAGGAACTCGTCCCAAGCGAACAGCCAAGCTACCTCCCGCCAGCAGTCCGTCTCGTCTTCTCAGCCATCTGCGCCGCATACACCTCTCTTCTATCCTGCATCTCGCCAACAGTCTAAGCGTCTTGAGCTCTGGGAGCATCTTCCGTCTTCGCCTGTGACGAACACGACCGTCTCTGCCGCGACGTCTGCATTGCCTAGCCCTCTTGCCAAACGGTTCCCGAACATCTTTGGTTCTCAGCGTCAGGGCGAAAAGGAGAACTGTGAAAACAAGAAGCGCAAGCCGATTCTGGAATGGGCGTGCGCAAGGGTTGCCAAACGACAGCGCCTACTGCCAGTAGTGGAAGACGATGAGACCGAGGACGAAGAGGACTTAGACATGACGCTTGTGGATGTAGAGAATATCGAAGACCTCAAGCTTGCCAAGGGAAAATGTCCCGATGTTCCATCGAAACAGGCTGCCGTATCAGCTGCAAAGCGCAAGATCATCGCTATCCCCTCCCGCTACAACAAAGACTTCGCTCCGGATGTCCTCCTCGGCGCGTCGCTCTTGCTCACGTTCCAGCAGTCGTATAAAGCGCCAGCCGACGCCGTTCGCGACAGCGCAGCGTAGATTTCCGTGGACGACAGAGGCGCCTTTCATTCGGTATTGTACAGCATGCTAATCATGGAGCGATACCCAACCTCAACATGGATGTAGCATATCTCTATCTGTATCATAATCAACTGTGAGATTGAATTACAAAGGGACTTAGGGTTACATACAATATCATTTGTTTTTCAAACGAGTACCCAAGTCGTGCCGTAGCCTGCCCAAATATCAAGCACTGTCCTATGTTCTTCCTGGGACGGAGGCCATATTTTCACGGGCGCATCCTTATCCTCGGTACTTCCGAGGCCTAAATTGCCGTGTTCGTTCCAGCCCCAGCCCCAAACCTCCGTCGCTGGTGAGCTTGTAACAATCATGTCTTTGCGCCTGAACAGACACAGGACGTGTTCACTACCGCAGACCATCTTCACGAAGTCATGTGTCTTCGAAGAGAACGGAAATTGGACCGCTAGTGGATGATGGCCGTGCGGGTTGTTGTGTTTCACATGCAAAGGACGTCCGAGCTGTCCCTTGTTGTGGTTACCCGCAGAAAATATAGACCATGCATCGCCTTGCTGACTCACGGCGTAGGTGCCGTTCCATGTACAACCGACCATAGATATATTCTGTAGTGCCTCGATTCCGTCCAATTGACTCTTGCGACTAGAACCCAAGGATAACAAACCACCGGACCCCCGCACTAGTACAGTGTGGTGCGTTCCGAGCGCGGACGACGTAATGCTTTCACCAGGATCAATTGGAAGGGATATTAGGTGTGGAGACGCGAGGTACGGTACAGGTTTCCCGCTCGCTGCGTCCTTGTACGCCCCAAGCTGACCGTGTCTGGAAGTACCCCAGCCGACGACGCGCAGCAACTCGGTGCCATCTGCATAGGTAGCACATAGGTGAGCCACTACATGGTGCGGTCCCGCAGATATATGACTGATCACCAACGTATACTTCTTCTCTTCATGGTTTGTCGGGATCACATTATCGAAGTTGACGACGTGCACAGTGCTGTGCACAGCCTTGCCCTTTCCATTGATACCGAGGTCACCAAAGTCATCGGCTCCCATAGACAGAACGACGTCGCGGTGCTCAGGGCGCGAGAGTACGACATAGGTCGTCTCCCAACTGGCTACGACGGTCCGGATGACATACCCTTCCAGACGCAGTCCCGGAAGGTTCAGATCAAGCGGCCTAAACACGGTTGTATCAGACCCATCGTACGCCACACCGAGCTGACCTTTCTTTCCGTCCCCGCAGCCCCACAGCTCGTGAGTCAGCGCACCGGACGGGCCTTGTACACGTTCGAGGAGAACGATTGTATGGTTCGCTCCGCAGGCGACCTGTCGAACTCTGCTGGTGTTCTCTGGTAGTGCTGCGGAACCTGCGCCCAGGAAGCTGCAGGATACAAAGGCGTGGGCATCTTCTGTGTCTCCCGTTGCCAGCTGGCCCTGTGCATTGGAACCCGCAGAGAGCAGGGCGCGGACAGCCATCGTTTGAGAGAGAGCGCGTGGCGGTGGAAGCGCCCATCATCAATTAGAGTACCGCAGCTTTGCTGTTTTGGGCGAGAAGCTCTCCGTTGACAGCGATGATGTTCCTAACTCTGCCACCCCGCCGGGTCAAACGTCCTCTGCGACATTCTTATATCAATGTGCCGGCTGCGACATTGACCTCACAATGCATCTCTCCCTCTCGCACCACCTTTCCTCCTGCAACATAAGCTGACCCTAGTCATGGACAACTCCACCTGCCAGTGGACGAGTAATACAGACATCAGCGGTATTGGTGTTAGACTCTCTTTCTACCTCCAGTGCTTCCTGCTAGGTGCGTAATTAATGCTGCTGCGGCCGTAAATGCATCGTGTAATAAAGCCTAATCTCTCGCAGTCATCTTGGTCGATAGATCCTGGCAGGATGCCCCTTCCGCCTTGTGGACTTTCATCGCTACCAGCTTTGGGCTCACGATATCGGCTATTACCCAATCGCTCGACCATCAGCTCTCCTTCTTTCAAGCCCTCCAGGTCATGAACCTCGTCTGGTATGTTCGCAGTTCGTCTGTGTACCTCGCAAGCTCATCTCGCCGCGTAGGCTCGCGAACTTTGGTATTTTTCTCGCGTTGGCTACGTTCTCACGTCACCGGAAACATGAGAGAAAAAAGCGAGAGGCTACCGGTGCCCAGGGAAAGAAGAAACGTCGTCAGAGACGCTTACCTTGGCTGCTCAATCCGTCGACAGGCAGCGCCATGAAGATTGCCGCCACGTGCCAGACCCTTCTCTCAATGATTTTGACTATATACGCATGGTACATATTCCAAACACAAATCACAGTCGTTCCAAAGCGATTCATTATGTTCGTCGTAATCATGCAGGTCGCACCATGATGACGAACGCGTTTTCAGCACACTGGCCCAATGGAGCAATGCGACTTCAGACAGCGATTCCGCGACTTCTAGCTGCACGCCCTCAACTGTTCAATTCTACGCCTTCTTCGGCGCACAATTTAGTGTTGACACATCTGGACGCGTAATCGGGCTAGTATTCTCCACCGTTCTTATGGTCGTGTACCTCGCCATCACAGCCCACGAGCTGTATTCGTACACACGCCATAGGGCGCGCCCCAAAGGAGTCTCTGAGCCCGACGTCGAAGCGAACGCGGAGCAGACTGAGCTCGCGCAGAAGAAGCCGGGCCAGGACAAAGAGCTGCCAGAGCTCCCGCAAGTCGTGGTGACCCAAGCGTCCTATCCACCGTCGGTCGATGGGCACGGAATCTCACATTCTCGCGGAGAGGGCTCCACCGGTGCCTCATCCATCCGCTCTTCTTATAGCCACGGCAGTCCCAACGCCAACGCCCGAGCCGTTTATACCCCAGTGTCACTATCTTCGCCGCCACCAACACCGTCGCCCACATTCGGAAACAACGGTAGACAGAGGCGTCCGCGACGGCGCAGCCAGGCGAACGTCGACCCCATGTTCCTGGGGATCATCATCTCGTCCACCTTTCTCGCGTATTTCATCTCGACTACTGAGCTGTTGATCGCGAAGAACCCCGCTGACAACACCAACCAGTGGGCCTTCGGGCAGGTGTGTTCCTCTCGTTATGATTGTGTATGAGATCTAATAAACAGTCATGCGTGTAGATACTTGCCATGGTCCTCGTCGTACCATCGTTCATCTCTGTGGTGCAAGCGATCCAGGAGCGTGGCTTTGAACGTATCCACCACCGCCTGACCAAGAAATTTACGAGAGCCAGACATCGTGCAAGTACGCAACGTCTACTCTACGACTGACGGTGAATTAATATAACACGGTACAGACACCTCAATCAGCACCAGCGAGTGATTAACCTAATGATGATCAACCAGTGGACTGCAGGACTGTCCATGTATACCTTGCCCATTCTTGCCTACTTACACTGTTGCGCCAGATACCAATATAGCCATAACGAATTTACAACGATACACTATCTTGTGGTATAATCAATCTACAGACTCTTGTACAATACACTCGTGTAGGCTACATATCCAATTGTACACTAGTACCACACATCCTTACGTTCTACGACCATCCGTGTATCCAAGAAGCACCGAACCGATCGTCCTCGGGGTATGTATCCTGAAGCTCCTTGCTAGGTATAAGCCTGCCAAGGTTTGTCGCTTCGTCGATCTCGACGTCGACGAAGTACCGGCTGAAGCTAGAGCGGCTCCTCATTAGGGTGGGGAGAAAGGCTTGGGAAGGGGGTATAGGGTTGATGTTCTCTTGTGCTACATCTATATAGTTATATGAGCACATTGTTAGGTGGCATGTACCGTGTCAGACTCACATCTGGGCTGTCCATCGTCGGCCAGGACGTGATAGAAGGGTTGTTCCCGCCCATACGTGAGACTATCCACTTGCATCTCCTGGATCCACTCCTCGTTCTGGGTGCATATCGGCTTGAACTCAACATATCAGCGGCAATTCACTCGATAGATCGAAGTAAAGGGCACCTACATGCCACCCATAAATGCATCCGATGTAACCGTGCGTCGCATGCTTGAAGACCAGCCCCGCAAAGTACCTCACATCCGGGTACTCCGACCGCCGCGTCACCACCTCCGCATGCGCCTCGTCCTCCTCCATATACCGAAAACACTGCTCCTTCACCGCGGGCCGCTGCGCCACATGCAGCAGCGGCACCATCGCGTCCAGCACGACGGCGACCGCGTCGAGCGGCTTCGTGTCCGGCATCGTCGGCGTCGCGTGCGGCGTCTGCGTCTCGAAGAGCACCGTGCACGACGTCGCGTACTGCGCGGCCTCGTGCGCCTCGAGCGACCACGGCAGCGCCGTCCCGCCCGCGTACACCTGCTCGTACCGCATGAACATCACGATGTTGTTGTACGCGCGCGCGAGCATGACGTCCGGCGTCGACGGGCGCGTGTACCGGTCCATGTTCTCGATCGCGAACTCGTGCAGGGGGGTGAACGGCGCGCCGGCGTCGATGATCATGAGCTCGTCCTTTCCGCGCATGTCGAGTAGGCGGGGCGACTCCTCGGGGTCTGGTGGCTGGATGTGTGCTTGGACGACACCGGGGAAGTTGGCTGGGAATGCATTGATTCCCAATCGGTTTGCCACCGCTACAAATACGTATACGAGAGACATGGGGATTGTCTCCCGGTGTCCATGCCTAAGGAAGGCATGCGGAAACTGGTTCATGAGGTTATAAAATTGAGGACCTACAATTCATTGGTTAGTTACATAATTATGAACACACATACAAGCTTTTACCTTCTGCGAGGCGGAAGCCAAGCTGGTGAATGGCATCTCGTATTGCTTTACACAGAGTCCAAAAGTCATAGCCTGATTCATCAGGCCTGAGCGGGACCTTGTCCGCTCGGAGGATATCTAGACAGTCCGCATATACCTCTTCCAATTGTCGAGTGACCTATAACATTGTTGTGGATTCATACATAAACGGTGATGTGACTGCGACACTTACCTCTTTCACGGACACATCGAAGAAAGTCGATAGCCCAGCTAACGCCTCTTCGAAGGTTGCTTCATGTCCCCTCGGCCGCGAGAATATCCGGGACCACATATTCATAATATCGTGGCGTGCAATCACTCCGAGCATGACATTCGCCCAATACCGCCTCGGCAGCGCATCCGCCACCGTCTTCGTCCCCGCCCCCTCCGCCACATCGAGGCTGCCCGCGCTCCGCAGCCCCGCGGGCACCTCGAGCTCGCTCTCCCGGCGCAACGCGTCCCAGACGTCGTATGACCAGCTCTGCGTGAATACCCGCGCCCGCTCGTGTCGCCCCGCGCGGTCCGTGCGGATCTCGTCGAGCAGCGCGAGGGCTTGTTGGTCGAGCCGGCGGCGGGCGACGTACATGCGAAACCAGTCGCCGTCCGCCGCGGCTCGGCGCGCGGCCTCGTTCTCTTCGACACAGAATTGATAGCGGGCTTGGTATGGCGCTTTCCACACCGCTGAGGCCCGTGCTGCGGCTCGCAGGGCCGGGCTGGTGTGGAGACAGCTGAGGAGTGTCGGGTCGCTTGGGTCGGTCCTAGATGTTGGGAGTGCGAGGAGGATTTCGACGTATATCTGCGGTTGAAGCGTCCTAGTATGTTAGTGGCGGATGTTAGCAGGTACTTAGGATACTACGAACCTCGATAGGTAGGTCAGGCATGTCTGCTGGGGTGGCGGACGACGTACAAGGTGGTGGTTGAGAGGAAAGCGGGGTAAGCATAGGGCGCGAACAGCGGCGGGCCATGTCACGCAGCGACGCGCATTTGGACATGACGCGCTCGCAGAGTCTGCTGCCGCGATCTAGCCCACGGGCCGGCATGCCGCGCTACAGTACTCGGGTCAGCACACCGCGAAGTCGTGTATAAGATAGGTCATAATTATGTCTATGAGCTAAAGAATGCGTAGGGAATGCACCCTAGATATGCATATTCGAAATCGTGCTGGATGAAAGTCCATAAGATGTTCCACTCTAGATAGCAGTATGAGATAGTAGGGTAATGCCTGAACGTCCGTGAAATCCCATGCAGTAAAAACGATCCTGGATGGCGCAATCCGTGAATATAATCCGGTTCCAAAGGCCAAGACCCATAGATGCGTCCGTCAAATTCAATGGTCGTCTGCGCCCTTCTTGCCCCAGCGCACCATGCGTGCGGCGCCATCTTGCCAGTCGATGACGCGGCGACGAGCGAGGATGGAGAACGTCGAGCGGTCGGTACCGACAAAGCCGACGCCGAGAGATTGAATGGCGGCGTCGAGGATGACAGGATACCTGCGCAAGAACGGTCAGCATTGGACGATACGTAGAACCAGTTCGCGTACCATTTGCCGTACGTCTCTTCCGTCTTCATGGCCTCGTGATCCATCTTCTTCCAGCCGTAGGACGTAACTTCGTCCCACCACGCCGGGTCTGTCTCATCGCTCGTCATAATGACATGCGACATGGGTATCTCAATGCCCTTGCGATCATACAACTCGTCTTGCACTTCTCTGTTACCGCAACAACGTTAGCGCGACGAACCCTATCCAAGACAGAAAACGTCTGACCTGATACGACGGGCGATCACAGGAAGCGGCGCGAAGCAGTCTTCCGGCTGCTCCGCCTCCCAACACCAGTTCTTGAAGTCACCGTGACGCACATGAATTGAGATGTACTACCGGGTGCAGTTGTTGTTAGTGTTGCGTCATGTCTGTCCCACCATTGCGGGACATACCTGGGGCATGGGTCCGTCTTCTGGAAGACCAAGGACCCGATTCACGTAAAGCGTCGTCAGCTCTTCGATGTATGGCATCCAGTGAAGGTATGTGCCAACGAAACGCCAAGCAGGAGCGAATTCGTAGTCCCACTCGGAGCCCTAAAATCCGAAATCAACATTTGAGGACAGCGGGCATAGTCTGCCGAAACTCACCGTAGCAGCACAAGCATAATACAGGTAGTCGTAGCACAACATATGTTCGTCTGGGTCAAGTGTAGCGTTGAAAATCGGTGATGGGAGAACATTGCCCAAGTTCTGGTCTCTGTCCTCAGGGTAGGCCAATCGAGCAAGCGTCCAGTACGTGCTGCACTTGTCATGCTCGTAATTTGGAACCATCTTGATCCAATCCGGTGCCCTGGTATAGGAAATATCTACCATGATGGTAAGCCCCTGGACGCTTGAAGCGTCATCACGACGTACCTAGCTTCAGCAGAGGAGGCACCGAGCTTCCTCGGGGATAGTGTTCATAATATTGGACAGACTCCCATACGTTCCAACACCCGATTGCGTCCACTATCTGGCTACTAGGGTCTTTGACCTCATGCCATTCGAGGAGAGGCACGCCCGATTCTTGAGTAAAACGCTTGACATCGAAGACCTCGCCGAAGGACATGATGGGCGCCGGACCAATATGGGACGGGGTGAACATTGCGACGACAGGCACGCGGTCGGTGACAATGCCCATGTAAATCAGGTTGATGTAGGTCATTACATCGTTAGCTGCGCAAAGGATCGTGAGTTACAGCAGGCGGCGTGAAGGTTAGGGGACGCACTCCACCCCGCTGATATCCACGACGTGACATACAACGTATCGTCGCGCAGGTTTTCGCGGAAGCTCTTTGTTGGAGGACCTCGGACGAATGGCGAATACTGTGGTATTGAATCAGGCTTTGGCGTTGAGATAACCTCCTTTTCCTCTTCTTCAACATCGGTCACAAGCGGGAATGAAGGTTCGTCCGTGACCGGCGTCTGCGTGACGTCTTCGAGTACGGTAGGAGGCGCAGACGGACCGTGCAGCGTCCACGAGGTGAGGAGGCCTAGCGATACGACAGAGAGACATGCGACGAGAAAGAAAACCGTGCGCCGACGGTGAGACAAGGGTATCGCGAGCCGCGTCTTGCGGAATGTGGCGGATAATGGAGTCATGGGCGGTGTGTTCGAGTCTGCATATGAAAGGAGCGGTACGGTCGACTGTGAGCGTGCGTGGCTCTCAATCATGGTCGTCGCCGTCGACGGTGAGCGAGACAGATAGGGAGGGGGCTAAGTCCGAAGGGTGGCTGGACGGCGGGGCGGCCATTGGACTAACAAGTAATTTGTGGCAGAGTAATGTCAATTCTCTAGCGCGCGTGGGCATTCTTGGGGGCCGGCCTGGTCGTATCGAGATTAGGATCGACGCAAGCGATGCATTACCCGACTGATCTCAACTTTAATAGTCCACTAATTAAATAACCCGCTCTCGTGGTATTTTCTTTGTGTGGTTTCTAATCTCCTATCGCGCCAATAATTATTGATGTATTGTTTCACTTCGACGCGGTCCGCGCACCTCCCGCCGCTGTCTTGTCTGTGCCTGTCGGGACGTGTTCACCCAGCGAGGCCGAGTATCTGAGAAAACATCAATCCACGAGGTGTCACAAGTCCGTGCAATTTGCATTCTTTCAGTAATATTCGTCGCCCATCACGCACTGACAAGGTCACCTCCCAGGAATGCTTCTCCAAGCGCGGAGGCGACCCGGCTCGACCTTCCATTATGCAACTGAACGCTTGCAGTTGCCTGGTGGTGTTACGATCACTCTATCCATCTCATGGAGTCCAAGTCATCTGCTGCGCGACCGTTGAATGCATTCGGTGTTCTTTGAAGTTTGTCGAGACTCGCCGGCCTCACCGCCGCGCCAGCGCCATGACGTCTCCCGCCTTTTCATGCGGCACGTCTCCTCCGACCCCTCGGGATCATTGACCGTGAACGCGGCGGTGCGTCAGGTCTCTCATCGCCGACAGTACAGTCTCTCGGCGTCCACCATCTCGGCACTAGGGCCCTTAGCGGCTTCCCCAGAGTTCCCGGGCTCCTCACCCCCGTGCCTTCTCTCTCAAGTAAACTAGGCCCCAGGCTCCCCAAGCGTCATCCTGGAACATGCCCGCTGCCCAATCTTAACTCCCTCGTATCTCAACCACATCAGACTATCTAACCTCGGATGTTTGATTTCGTTTTATAGTCCTTGTGGATGAGGCCATCTCGAGGTCCATCCCCAGCTCTCCTCGTCCTGTGCGGCCGCCATGTTATCCAACATGAAGAACATGTCCCAGACCGCGCAGGTGGCGGGCGTCGTGTCGTTCTATATGTCCGCCGCGCTGGTGGTAAGTGTCGTCGTGTAGCGTTCTGCGTAAGTCCATACTGACAATTTGTTTCTAGATGGTTTTTGTGTGCGTATCTTCAGCAGACTATTAGATCCATCTCTTACAGGAATTTACAGAAACAAGGCTGTCATGAACTCCACGCCAGAGCTTCCACTGCTGTTCTTACTGAACCAGCTAGTCCTCGCGGTCGTTCTGCTTCATGCTTCCGCTTTGGTGTCAAACAAGGTTGAAATTCCCCGCATGGACTTGAAGACGGCCAAGAAGATGACACCTGTAACCCTCGTGAACGTGATCGGACTCATCTTCAACATTCTATGTTTGCGAGGTGTCGAAGCGTCCTTTTTCCAAGTGCGTTTAGTCAAACTCTGCAGTTTCTGCAACTTAATCTCTCCTTCTGTTCTTTTAGATTGCACGAGGACTTGTACTGCCGCTCACCATCGGCGTATCGTCCGTACATACGCGCAACATGCCATCTCCCCGCGTTCTACTGGCCGCCGGCGTAGTCACATTCGGCTTCGTACTGGGCGTCGCTCCGCACACATTCACGACCATTCAATGGCGTTCCGCCCCGAGCGGTATCTCCATCGTCTATGGCGTGCTCTCGTCGCTATTCATTGCCGTACACGCCGTCCTTATCAAGGTGTCGCTGCCACACGCCCACAACTCGACCATTCAGTTGGCGTACTGGCAGAACCTCGGCTCTGCGCTTTTCTTGGCACCGTTCATCTTTGTTCAGGGCGAGAGCGGGAAACTCCTTGAGCTAATGGCCAAGCAGGGCTGGAATGGTGGCGTCTTCGTCTGGGGAAGTATTGTCACTGGCGTATTCGGATTCCTGCTGTGTGTGGCAGGCTTGCTGAGTATCAAGGTCACGAGTCCCATTACCCACATGTTCTCATCGGTGAGTCTTCATTACACCTTTCCATCTGTCGATGCGAACTACGCGAATGCTGATCTCCTGGTTCGACTCATCTTAGGCTGCCCGTTCCGTCATACAGACGCTGTTGGGCGTATGGCTCTTCGGTGATCTTCTCACAAGGTCTGTCTGGACAGTCCCGCTTCTTGTGCCTTGGGCCCTGTCTTCTGGACTTTCTGGACGTACGCTGACGCCTTTCCCTCTTCTCACTTACAGCAATCGCGCGCTCTCCATCCTGATTATCGCACTGGGCACCATGTACTATACATGGCTAAAGTCCGTCGAATCCGCCCCGCCTTCCCGCCCCGAAGCTCCCCCACGGGACGTCGATGATGTGGAAAAGGGCCAGAGCGCGATCGAGCTGGAGGCAACGACCAGCAGCTCTCCCGCTCCGAAGGAGTAATTGGCAAATTGGAAACGATAGATGGACAGATGCATGGACTGCGTGGACCATTCAGGGCTTCTTGGGACTCTTTCAGATTCTTGTGGACTGTGACCCCTACGTAACGCTTCCTTGTACGAAGACCAGTTGCGACGCTACGAACAACCAGATGCAGAAGTTCGATGCGAGAGGGGAAACGAAGAGTTGCAGAAATATTGAACATCTTGGAGCAGATGGAGAGCTTGTTCGACGGCTGCAATAACGCCGCACGGTCATAACGCAGCGCTAAACTGTCCAGCTGGCAAGCGATGCGAACCGAGGCGGAAGTCCGACGCGTCTTGACCACGTCCACGTCTGACCATGGACGAACCTCCTATTCAATTCACTTCCTTCTCCAGAGCCTCGCTGCACTCAATCACGTCGCCACTGATTTTGAAACCATTGTAACTGATACGATTTGGTGCCTTCATGGGTTACAACTTGCCACACTAAGATGTATATCTGTCATGTGCTTTGGACGAACGGTACGGCTCGCCAGTGCTGACACAGACTTCCATATCTCTAGGACGCTTACAACGACATGCCATAAGTGCACAACAGTTCGGTCGGCTGCTCGACCGCTATCGTGCCATGACTTTTGCGAAGTCAAACACGCCAGGTCTGGCCGCAGGCGTCCTCTGATTCAGAAACGAAACGCCTCCGAAGTCTCGGAGACGCCAGCGTGCACATCCATTCAAACGTTCAAAGCGATAGTGCATGATACTGCAAAGTAAGGTACCGATTTAAGGTACGGTCCACCAGGGTCCGAGGGCTCGCTTGGAGGCACTCACTTCATCTGTGGCGCAGGATGATTATTCCTTGGCCCGAAAATAGTTTTTCAAGACATATGCGCCCCCGCAGTCACACGACGTCAAGGGGGAACAAGCCAGCGCTCCGGCGTTCTAGCTGGGCTGGTGGACGCGTTCATCAGTACGTTTGCCATCGCGTTTCTTCACGACTTCTCGGTTCTAATCGGCGAGCTTTTTGAACAGAAAGACGAGAAAAAGACGAACGGGCGAACAAAATCAGCGGCGCGCGCGCTTGGACGCGGGCGGGGAGTTTCGACGGACCACGGTCTCTCAAGATCTCACACTTCGGCATGGGAGCCCCGTCTGGCACTTCGTTCATGACGGGATGATTTGTCCTCGCGTGTCCGGTCAACAGCGCACACACAGCGCCTCCGCGGGGCCCAATCCATGTGCGTAGCCTGGTCCCCCATCTCGTCACACCTCCAATGGCAAGATCCCATCGAAGACGGTGGATTGACCCTGGCGTCCCCGGCAAGCGTACAATGCCTTGTGCCATGCCTTTCGTGGTCTGTGGGGGTCGAGTCCTCTCGAACTCTTAATTAACGTGCCTTCGGACGTCTGGTGCACGTCCGGCCTGCTCCCCCTCCGTCCCTCTTTGCTATACCTCTACCTTACCTATACCCCAATTATCGTGCACACCATGAGCGACGCCGGGCTGCTCACTCCGCCACTCTCTGAGAGTGAGCTTCCGCTCGCGGACGAGGTGCAACTCAAGACAAAGCCAGGACGCGACGCTGCATGCGCGGCCGTATTCGAACGCAAGATGGGCGAGACGGAGCTCTCGTACTACTTGCCTTCGCGCGAGTCCGGCGTGAACGACATGTGAGAACTGCTTCGCTCTTCCGAGACCGTGTCCGCTGCTGACGTCTGTCTCCGTCCAGGTACCTCCACCTGGGCTTCCGGGCCCCGCACCGCTTGGTGAGACGTGCACGAGTAAACACCGTATGGGCTATCCTCCGTCTACGCCACCCGCTGCTCTCAGCAAGCGTCGAGATGCATGGGTACAATGACGTACGATTCGTGTAGGTCGGCTGAACCCGTCTAGTGCGATCGATGTTCAATAACCTTCCCGCAGCTACGCCGCCCCTGGCTCGCCGGATGACCTCCTCCAAGATGCCGACGCGAACCTTGAGTATCGCTCACAGCCAAAAGAGGGTGAGTGCTTTCACTACAATACATGCGGGAGTGCTATGATCTGACGACACCCAGCCCTAATCGACTCGTATTTGAATGGCCCACGCACCTTGTCCAACTCGCGGCTCTCGTACCTCGTGGTCTCCCACGCCGAGGAGACCGGGATGCCCACTCCCCCGTTGACTCCATTGCCTGACGCGGCTTCGGGGCAATTGTCGGCGATGCAAAGCGAAACATCTCAGGACCCGACGCACGACCTGTTGATCTGCGCTATGCATTTCATTGGCGACGGCATGGCGCTGCATACGTTCGCGAACGAGTTTTTCGGCCTCTTGGGTAGCGACAAGGACGACGCGGAGTTGCGAACTATCCTCGACGACGAGTGGCAGACGCGTTGGGGGACCGCTATCGATGATGTAAGCGCGAGCGCCACAAGTGTTCGAGCTTGTCTCTGATTACGGGTTTAGGCCTCCGTCCTGCCGAGCGCGCTGGAGGACCAGATGCCCATGCAGTGGAGTAGGTTGCGCAGCCTGGCGGCCCTGGCCGCAGGGATAGACTTCCAGATGTCGCAGCAAAAGCTCGTGGGCGGGCAGGTTTTCCCGCGCCGCAAGCACCCGGAGCGCCGGACCGTCGTCCCTACGCTCGCGTTCTCCGAGGCGCGCACGAAAGCGATGCTGAAGAAATGCAAGGCGAACGGCGTGTCGCTGTCCGCCGCCATCTTTGCTATCTGCAACGTAGCGTGGGCACGTGTGGGCGGTGGCGCGAAGGAGCTCCCGATGCTGATGTATTCCGCACTAAACCTGCGGCCTTACTTCACCGTCAAGCGTCCATCACCATGGGACTCGTATTGGTTCATCGCTATCGGATACTTCAACGTCGTCTTGCCTAGCTTCCTGCCCCAAGATAAGAACAAGGTTGAAGCTATATTCTGGCACCGGGCGCGCCAGGCTAAGCAGCAGAGCGCACAGGCGGCGAAGCACCCGCTGCTGGTCTCCCGGACCCATGAGATGGCGAAGGAGCGCGGGGAGAGATCGCGCGCGTTCGCAAAGGAAGACGATGAGAGAGCTAACGGAACTTGGGTCCCTCCTGCACCAGCGGCGCGCTCACCAGTTCCAGCCAGGGAGTCTGTTCTTCCTGCACGAGAGAAGGCCTCCGCCGCCGCTCTGATAGGTCTCTCGCTTCTTGGTAACCTGGACGGCATGTACAAACATGCGGCGTTCCCTGCCATCAAGCTGCATACGCTTACGACAGGCTCGAGGCAGCGCCACGGAGCCATGCTGCTCTTTGGCTACACCTTTGTGGGGAAGCTGTGGCTCAGTTTGGGGTACGACGCGAACGGATTCCCGGAAGGCGTCGTGGACAAGTTCTGGACGGAAGCTGTCGGAGCTGTAGAGGAGTTCATCGGTTGAGCCATTGACGTTGTGTTCGGACTATCAGACTCTGTTGGACTTTTTGCACGGATGTGTGTGGACTACTTTTCGGGCAGATGATGGACTTGTATACTTATTTATGCAGGATGTATTCTATTCTGATAGACGTTATCCGTCGCAACACGTAGCACGTTCTTTTGCCCATGGACTTTGAGTGGTTCGGTTTAATGACCGTGGGAATCGGTATCCGGGGTCCCAAGCGGTTCGCGATGGACGCGTCGCGTCGAACCTTTCTCTGCTAACGACTCCCATCCAATTTTAGCGCCTGTGCGCGTATTCTCTACCGTCCAGCGGTTATGAACTCTGTCTTTGCCACCTATCCTACACGCTCAGCTACCCCAGGAAGGCCTGTTGCCTATGCACCTCGAGTGACGGCGCCAACGCAACCCAGAATAAATTTGCAAGATGATTATGAACGTGAGTGCAACGAGTACCACACCCGATTGTTGAAAACTTGAATGTATGCTAGGATGGTACACGGAGCCCACGCCCAATAACCGCATGGTGCTAGCACTCTGCTCAGGCATCGACTCAGAGATTGGATGGGCCCTAGATCGACTATGTCGTTTGTGTAATAACGAGCGATTCGTCCTCAAGGAGATCCCAGGTCTTACCGAAGCACTCTTCGAATGGCCCTTCTGGTATGTCAAGGACGGCGCACGAGAAGTTGCAGCTAAGTCGATGGTTTTCTCTCTGAGACGAGAAGAAGAGAGGTGGATACGGCACGCCCTCGAGTCCATGTTCATCCTGCGCAACTCTGCCCAGAACCTGCCAAATTCCCAAGAACTCGTAGGGCGACGGGCTACGCAAGAGCTGATCCTCCTTGCTCTGCACAGACTAGACCCAGAAATCGATCACAATGCAGAGTTTCTGCTGAACGTCGTTGACCTCCTGCAAACCATCGCTGGCGGCTCGGTTCTGCCACCGCCTGACTCTCATGTCTTCGCCACCCCCGTTCCACCACTACTGAACGTTGTTCGCACGACGACCAACCGTGCCATGATTATCTCAGTCCTCACTACCCTCAACCTCCTCTTCGCCAACCCTCCAAACATGCCTCATCTCACGCCCGACAGCCCCGCATTGGTGGCGACAATCCGCTGCCTCCCCCTCTTCCAAGACGACGGCCTCATGGACGCTTGCCTCAACTTCCTGTATACTCACCTCTCGTATGCCCCGATGTCCAAGGCGTTCCTCTTACACGAGAATCTCTCCTCCACTCTCCGGCTACTTGTGCTGTATCTGCTTTCGAAGCAAGTGGAGGAGCCGGTGTCCTTGGAGCTACCCGGGGGCGTGTTCACTGCCCCTGCAGAAGTCGAACCCTTGACGAACCATGAGCTGACGCCAGAGGAGCTGGAGTATCTTCTCCCACTACCAGAACCCCAGCGATGTTTCGAATGGTAGGGTCCCACGTCCTGTCATGTTTCCCGAAGGCTGATTTCGTTATGTCTAGGATGAAGATCATGTTCGAACTGGACCCGGATAGCGAAGTCACCCAGGTGGACTTCTGGACATCGTACCGAGACGTGTTCGCACCATATTCTCTCGCGCTGGGCGCCTCCGACGTCATCAAGAATGTCACCGTGCTGTGGCCCCATGCAGTGGCGATGGTACTACCAGGGCCGCCGCAAAAGTTCGTCGTTCGCGGTGTCACACGACGAAAGAACAAACGCTCGGACTCAGAGAAGTATCAGTGTCGCTGGACTCGAGGAGAGTGTGGAGAAGCCAAATTTACTTCCAGTAGTGAACTCTTCGAACATATTCTGGAGCAACATATAAATCCACACATGGAGTCAGAGATCCAGTGTACCTGGGCCACCTGCTCGCACCGCCCTCTGTCGAAGGCCCTCGTTCGTGGGCATGTCCTTACGCATGTCCCCAGCATGCAGCCACCACCAAAACATCCTCTGCAAGACGACCGTGTTACATTGCCGTACCAAGGCTTCCCACACCCCGTACCAGAGCCTACCAAACGACCCATCCCTCCACCCCGCAACGCAACGATCAACTACCGTCAGCCGACAGAGGACCCGCCGTCAAGTGCACTAACGGCCCTTCTTTGCATCCGCATCCTGTTCCGCGCCTCATTCGCATCATCCGACGTCGCGCCTCACTTTGACGAAGACCACTTCGGGTTCCCCGGGATCGTGGAAGAAGAGGAGAAGGACGACAGCGAGCAGCGCGAAAATATGACGGACAGTGAGAAGGAGGGGGAACGAAGGGGGCGGAAGGCCTTCATCGGCGTGCGCTATCTATTGGAAGGAGTCCGGCTTCGGGACGAGGTCCTGAACGGATGGATCACGGAGATGGTGGACGCGGGTTTGACGGGTGCGACGTAACGCGTCGAGCACGGACAACCGCGAGTGCGGCGCAAGTGGTATCGACTCGTGTTCTGGACTCGCCCTTCTCGGTCTATCTCCGCTTGACGTAAAGCTCAAGATGCAACCTCTTGCAGTGGATTTCGTGGCGTTCTCGTGGTCGTCCTCGTTGACGATTACCTTTCGCGTCTCATACCGACTCGCGGTGACAGTACCTACTCATGAGGCATACAGTTTGACAGTCTGTACAAAACACTCATCTGGTAAAGTGTTTGTTGACACAGCGTACAGTCGAATTATCCGCGGACGTTGCATGTATCATACAGGGCATATCTCCGTATCCTGTGAAATCTGACTGCGTAACGTATGCTGAGCGCAGAGATCTTCGTTCCTCGTCATGGTAGTGTGATGCGCGGAGACGCGATGTAGATAAGGAGTCCCTGCGGATGTACATCGACCTGCTTGCGAGAAATATTGCAGATAATATTCTGGGAGACGAAAGAGGCAAGCAGCGAACTCGGAGAAAGCCCAAAGCGTACGAGAGACCATCAGAGGCGCTCTGAAAGGGCGGGATATGGCTCAGATAGGAAAAGGGCGGGTCACGGAGAGCCGAAGGAGGACGTCCGAGGGACTCCGAGTCGATGGTGAAAAAGTTTTTTCACCGTGGCTCGGTTACTGCCCACTGCCTAATCGGGATGCGTGACTAGGGGCCCGCCTCGACTGAGAAGAGTCTTGCAACGTGCTCTTCGATTCCAAATAATAAGAACTGGTCTCAAGTGACCTTGAGAGCAGTCTGTCTATTTCGCGACCCAATAGCGAACCTGCCACGTATTTTCTTTCGTGCAGGAACACGCTTTAGAGAGGACAATGCGGAGGCGTCTAGGGCCCCGGTGGACCGCGGGAGCGCCCATAAAAGATAGTGGAGAGTCCGGGCGGGATTTTGTTGGGCAAGGTTGGTTCAAGACTGTAGTCCGCGATAAGCAATTTCTGTTACTCGGTGAATGGCTCGGTGAATACTATACTACATATTTTACGTCGCTGCTGGCACCATGCTCTCCTCAAGCCTCCATCCTCCTCCTCATCGCAGGGCTCAGCTCTGAAAAATGGCTGTTCGTCGTGTTCCATGTCTGCTCGCGAGGCGCGTACCCCCGAAGTCCGCCCGCCCCGCTTTCGCGCTCAGCGCGCCCGCTAGGGGCCTCGCGACCGCCAAACCCCCTAGGTCGCTCAGCGAGTCCCTGGACACGTTCGCCAATCGTCACATTGGCCCCGAGGACCAGGATGTTGCCCGTATGCTCACCAAGCTCGGCTATGACAACGTCGACGCGTTCGTCGCGGACACCGTTCCCCCCGCGGTCAGGATACCGGACAACACGGTAGAAATAACTGCCCTGTCGGAGTCGCAGCTTCTGAACAGAGCTCGCGAGCTTGCTGAGCTTAACAAGCCGGTAAAGAGCTATATTGGGATGGGATACCACAACGCGGTTGTACCCCCTGTCATTTTGCGCAACGTTTGTCTCCGATCTATTATTCTACTATGTTTTTACTGATGTGTGCCATTTAGGTCATGGAAAGCCCTGCGTGGTACACACCCTATACTCCATACCAGCCCGAGATTTCGCAAGGTGCGTGAGCAGTGTAAGCCTTGTTTACGGTTTTATTCAAAACATTCGTAGGACGCTTGGAATCGCTCGTGAACTTCCAAACTATGGTCATGTCTTTGACCGGCATGGACATCGCGAACGCGTCCCTGCTCGACGAGGCCACCGCCGCGGCTGAGGGCATGGTATTGTCATTAGCCAACACTATGCAGAAAAAGCGCACCTTCCTGGTCGATGCGGGCGTAGCACCGCAAACCCTCGCAGTTCTCCGCACTCGCGCCAAAGGATTTGGCATTAACCTCGTCATAGGCGATGTATCCGCGGTCCTAAAGGACGACGCCGTGCGCGCTGATCTCTGTGGCGCGCTCGTTCAATACCCCGACGTCAATGGTAGCATCAGGGATTACGGTTCCGTGGCAAACACGGTTCACGAGGCCAAGGCGCTGCTCGTGTGCGCAACTGACCTCCTGGCGCTCACCATGCTGAAGCCTCCAGGCGAATGGGGCGCCGATATTGTTCTAGGCAACTCAGCGCGGTTCGGCGTCCCAGCTGGATATGGTGGTCCTCACGCCGCTTTCTTTGCATGCACAGACAAACTCAAGCGTAAGATGCCTGGCCGCTTGGTCGGTCTTAGTCGCGACGTGCAAGGGAACCCTGCATACCGCCTGGCGTTGCAGAGTAAGTAACTCACGTGTGAAATAAACTAGTTTACACTAACTTGATTCTTCCCTAGCTCGTGAGCAGCACATTCGTCGTGAGAAGGCAACGAGCAACATCTGCACGGCCCAGGCCCTTCTTGCGAACATGGCTGCAATGTACGCGGTATGGCATGGTCCGGACGGCCTCACGCGCATTGCACAGAAGGTTCACGCTCTCACCCAAGTTCTGAAAGGCCTGGTGGAGAAGCACGGGTACACCGTAGTCAACACCGAGTTCTTCGACACCTTAACGATCAATGTTGCGAAGCCGGCGAAGAATGCAGAGGCCGTTCACCAAGCCGCCCTCGCAGCTGGAATCAATCTCCGGAGAGTTGACGATGAGCTTGTTGGTGTTACCTTGGACGAGAGTGTCGGACTGACTGACATTCTTACGCTCGCTAATGTCTTCGCTTCGGCCGCTTCTGCGCCTTCCTTCTCGTCCGCGGTCCTTCCTGAGGTAGAAGGCGTCTCTATCCCGACTGCACTTCGGAGATCTTCTGAATTCCTCACCCATCCGGTGTTCAACTCTTACCACTCCGAGACAGAGATGCTTCGGTACATATATCACCTGCAATCGAAGGATTTGGGTCTCGAGCACGCTATGATACCCTTGGGCAGCTGTACCATGAAGCTCAATAGCACCGCCAGCATGATCCCTCTGACGTGGTCTGAGTTTAGCAACGTCCATCCGTTCGCGCCGCGGGACCAAGTGAAAGGCTATCTCGAGCTTATCTCGGTATGTTTGTCCCAGATCTGTCTTTTTGCATCTTGCTCACGTGCGGTGTAGGAGCTCGAGCAAGATCTGTGCAAGATCACTGGCTTCCACGCTTGCTCGCTTCAACCGAACTCGGGTGCTGCGGGCGAGTACACTGGCCTGTCAGTGATTCGGGCGTACCATGAGTCCCGCGGCGAGGGTCATCGCGACGTGTGCTTGATCCCTGTCAGCGCACATGGAACAAACCCTGCTGTGAGTTTTGAGCTGTTCTAGGTTATAACGACGCTTATCCGTGTTGTTTACTTAGTCCGCGGTCATGGCTGGGCTGAAGGTCGTGCCTGTTAAGACTCTCGTTGACGGCAGTCTTGATCTTGAGGATCTCAAGGAGAAGGCTGCGAAGCACAAAGATAACCTTGCTGCATTCATGGTTCGTCAAGCTCGTAATGACATGTGCGTTTTCACTGACTGGCTCATCTAGATCACCTACCCTTCGACATTCGGTGTCTTCGAGGCCGGCGTGCAGGATGTGCGTATAGTTTACACGATGCTGATACCTGCTCTAACTTTCCACACAGGCGTGTAAGATCATACACGAACACGGCGGACAAGTGTACCTTGACGGTGCGAACTTGAACGCCCAGGTTGGTCTTACGAACCCTGCAACATGTGGCGGTGATGTCTGTCATTTAAACCTCCACAAGACATTCGCCATGTAAGCTTCTTCGTCTTCGACCCTTTACCGCATCTAACAATATTGAACTATAGCCCCCACGGCGGAGGCGGTCCTGGTGTCGGGTAAGGCTCTAGCTAGTGCTTAGTTCAATTTCGCTCATTGTCTCCACTAGACCCATCTGTGTCACCGAGCATCTCGCTCCCTTCCTGCCAACCCACCCAGTCGTGCCTGTAGGGACAGAAACCTCCATCAACGCCGTCGCCGCCGCGCCCTTCGGCAGCGCCTCCATCCTACTCATCTCCTGGGCGTACATCAAGATGCTCGGCGGCGAGGGCCTCACCGACGCGACGAAGTCCGCACTCTTGAACGCGAACTACATGGCGCACCGACTGAAGGATCACTATGTCCTGCGCTACAAGAACGCCAAGGGCCGTGTGGCGCACGAGTTGCTCATTGACCTTCACGAGTTCGAGAAGTCCGCTGGCGTCAAAGTGACCGACTTTGCCAAGCGTCTTCAGGTATGTAGATGTCCCATATTTTGAGGCATTTGCTGAGAGCGTGCTTGTAGGACTACGGCTTCCACCCGCCAACATGTTCGTGGCCTATCTCCACCTGCATGCTGATCGAGCCCACCGAGTCCGAGTCGTTGGCTGAGATCGACAGGCAAGCATTATATTCCGTGCCTGACCTGACCTTTGCTCACTTGGTTGCAAAAGGTTCTGTGACGCCATGATCCAAATACGCAAGGAGGTCGACGACATTGCCAGCGGCAAGCAACCCAAGGACAACAACCTACTCAAAAATGCTCCTCATCCGATCTCGGTAATGACCCTTTCTGACGCTGAATGGAACCGGTGAGTCGTAACAGCTCAGTGTTTGCGGCATTGCTGATAGTGTGGTAGGCCATACTCGCGTGAGCAGGCAGCGTATCCTGCTGCATGGTTAAAGCAGAGGAAGTTCTGGCCTACAGTTTCTCGCATCGACGATGGTGAGTGTGATTAACGTTCCGTTGCGATCCATACTAAAGTCCGATATTTTCCTAGCTTACGGCGACACTAATCTGGTTGTGAGTACAGCTGATGTATATGTGTCTTACCTTAGACTTACTCTCGGTTGATTAGTGCGACTGTCCCTCGGTACTAGAGACTGCATCAAAGGACCATTAGACTTCTATCACGAACTTTCATCGGACACCTCCATTTACGACTATCTATTCCTCTAGACGGTCGGTCACTAGGGCCTAGTGTTTTGTTCAACCACGCACATCTTATATATCACATTGCTATCGTCGCTGTCCACTACTGTATTAATCCACTATCTAGATTTGTATATAAATCACCGCAATTTAGCGTATACATCCGGCAGATATCTCCTCACTCGGTCAACGACCAGACCCTCCTCGTTGTGCTTCGACGCGAACTGTAAGAGAAGCTTAACTAGGTCCTGGGAAGGCTTCATTTTCGCTTCCTCAGGCATCTGCAAGCAGATAACCTTCGTGGCGTCCTCTATCTTCCCTAATCGACACAGACACTCCACCCAGTTCCTCCAATTGCGCTCGTTGAAGATGAATCGGACCCGCTGCAGTTTGATGAAGATGTCCTTTGCATAGTCGTAAGCACCAGCGTAAGCACAAGCGTCCCATATGATGCTGACGCTGGCGTAGTCAAATTCACGAGAAATAAACATCGACTCCCAGACCTTGTAGGCCTCTCGGAAGCATCCTGCGCGCTGGTACGTGTCCATGAGCTGATTCCATAGCACCACATCCGGCTTGAAGGATGCCTCGATGCTGATGTGGTTGTGGATGCGCCGAATGGAGTCTACGACCTGTTGATGTTTCTCGACATCCTCTGGCGGCAGCTCCTTTGCGAGTACGGCAAGCTGACGGAGTACGATGGAAAAGGTCTCCACCGTCATGGTCCGACCCGCCTTGCGCATGTCGTAGAGGATGTTCATGCAGAGCGGGAACTCCGCCGGCGTCTTGAGGAAGTTCTTCGTGAAGCATCCGAGAACGGCGGTGTATCCTTTGGAGTCCAAGGCGGGGGTATCGTCTTTCTGCCGCTTCATTTTGTTGAATAAGTCGAAGGCTTCCTGTGGAGTAGATGCGCATTGCATGGATAGGACGATGAAGGATGTGCGGGTGATATAGTCCGTCGCGATGTCTCGCGCCTTGATCTCGTCGAGCAGGGATGTGGCAATAGCGAACTGCTCAGGTGTCTTCGCAGACTGAACCACCGCTCGAAGAACGACATTGTACAGTGGCAAATCCCTTTGGTTATTGACGCGCCTTCGGGGGTTCCTAGTAGTGATATCGACGTATTGGCGAAGTAGAGTGAGAGCCTTCTCAACTTTTGCAGGGGATGGGCTTCCCCATTTCACGGAAACTAGATTGTGGAGGATGGGAAGAAGCATGGGGACTGTTGGTGCGTGACCACGATCAATGCAGATGTTATATAGATCCATGGCGGTACGGGGGTCTGGTGCATTCTCGATGATGTTCTCCCAGACCTCTCTATTCGCTTGTACACCTAGAAGCCCCTCCCATGCCGTCAGGGTACGCATTGAAACGATAGTAGGTGATACGACAGCAAGAGTAGAGACCGTCGGGACGAAACCTCTTCTGACAAAGTCGCGCGCCGATTTATACGCTTCCTTGTCCAGTCCAGCGAGCACTTTTTCGGCGAGGTGATTATTGACACGGGTGTCCTGTGGTAGAAAGTCTTCGCCTTTTCTGCGCAATATGTCTTCAAGATGCGATATGGCGTCGTAAACCCTCGCCTTAGAGTAAGTGTGGACTAGTCCGTCGAGGACGGTACGGGTCAGGCAGCCTACTTTATCCATCTCCTCCAAGACGTCTTTCACGTCATCCATCTCCGGAATGAAGCTCTGCTCGCCGAACATGGCTTCCAAGATAGCTTGATAGGTCTGCGCATCAGGCTCGCAACCAGACATACGGACGCACGCAACGGGCTTCCGGAAGAATTCTCCCGGGACTTGGTTTCGTCGACATATCCTGATGAATGAAGTCCACATATGCGGCGTGGGTGCAATATTTCCTGGCTTGTGCCTCATTTGCGTCAACCATGTGAAGACGTCACTTAACCTCTCTGCCTCCAGCAATCTGCGGACTATGTTTTGGTGCACTTCTCTGTCAATGACCATACCGCATCGCGACTGCATGAGATCAAGGACGACATCCAACATGTCAAGCTGACCTGCATCCGCAAGGGTATCAAGTGTCAAGAGCAATATCTCTTTCTGGCGAAGACGGGGGTTATAAACCACGGGTTGGGCCTCGCGCTCGTCCTGGATGAAGGCTAGATAGGTCTCTCGAATCTTGGGTAGGTCCTGTTCGGTCAGGCCCAGTTGTAATTTCCATAGAAGGGTATCAAACTTGGCATCCTGTAGCCTGAGCTTCGACCGAGATGTACGAGAGGATGGCGGGTTGAGGAGCTCGAAGGTGGTCTTGTGGGGTTTGCCGGGAGCGATGGGACTATCGGAGGGGGCACGCGCAGTGCGAGAAATTGCTCTGCGCGTATGCAAAGCATTGCGTACCAAGAGAGTCCGGGAAGAGCATGTTCGGATATCGTATAAAGCGGTCCTAAGGAACATGCATACGTGATTCTGGAGGATGTTACAGTAAGTTATACAAGACCACGAAAGCGATGCGCACCTTAGGCAGCGCTGAGTGTTAGCCCAATAGGTCCGGCGTATTATCTTGAGTATGATTATAGTAAGAACTTGATCAGCTAGTCGTTTGAGACAATGAGCACGACGTCGTTGAAGGTGAACGTTGAGAGCACGGGTCTTGAATTTCGCAGCCGATCCCGGTCAGGCTTCGGCAAATGAGCGCTTGAAGAAATGAGGTCCCACGTGGATAGGCAACCAGCCAGCGCAGAGCGCTTTACACGTTGACCTCCCACCAAGCACATTGACCTTACTCAAGCCAACTAATTCCTCTCGCTGTAAACCAAAACCATGTCGGAGAAACTCAAGGAGTTCGTTGAGATACCCCAGGAATTCGTCAAGGATGGCCAACAGGTGTGTCAAACGCGCCCTTCGTCGTAGCTTCTGCTGTTTGACCCACGCATCTCGCAGTTCTTGAACCGTTGCACGAAGCCTTCACAAAAAGGTTTTACAATGACTGTCACGTAGTCTCTTGTGTGCTTACACATCTACTAGAATTCATCCAAATCTGCAAAGCCGTTGCAGTCGGTTTCGCGGTCATGGGTTTCATTGGCTACTTCGTCAAGCTGATTCACATCCCAATGTAAGTTCACTTTCACTTTGAGGTACTTCAACTCATGAGTGCTTACGTGTTTTCAGAAACAACATCCTTGTGTAAGTCTGCGTTGTAGATTCTCGCCTAGAACATTACTCAAGCATGTCACAACAGCGGCGGCGCATGAATTTCTTGTTTTGTATGTGTGTATTTTGCGGACCTATTTAATTGCTTTCGCTTTGCGCTAGCGCAGTCTGTCCAGGAATAACCGACTATAGCGTACATGCACGACATCGCGTCAAATCACCCCAGTTTTCGAATTGTCGCTCCTGTGAATTCACGTATGATCCACCTCGTCCAGACCCGTCACATACAGCACTAGTCGATCCGCTCATCCAACTTGAACGAAGGTCCGATGTCAGGGAAAGGTGCCCTGAACGCTGAGGCGACAACTCTGTAGCAGTTGTACTTGACCAACCGCCCCCAGGAGTATACTCAGCGGTATCGTCATCCTCAGAGATAGCCGGTTTGAAAATGAATCTTCGAAAACCACAGACATGGAAAACGTCCTATCACTCAATGAGATACATTTACATATATGAACAAGTGGACTTACAGATTGGGACCCAAAGACGAGCAGTGCGACGAGCGGTACTACATCGGGATCGTTCAATTCTTGTATGAGACGTAGGTGGCGAAGAGATCGCACTTACATGCAGCTTGCACCATGTACGGGAAGGGACCGACGTACTCCGAGAGATAGCTGATACATGACCTGACATAGTAAGTGTAAAGGTAAATCCACCATGAAGTAAGGGATCGCTTACACTAGTGTCGCTAAACTGTAAGAGGTGAAGACGCACACCCTGAACCATGGTGAGAGCGAGGGTCTTCGTGGTGGTCCCAGAGGGCATAGCTTTTTGATAAGCCAATATCCTCGCAGATATTTAACAATCATCATAACTGCCATAGTGTTAACGGTGGTTGATCTAACATCAAAAGGTATAGCAATATACCTTCCAAAGTCACAATCGCTGTCATGACGAGAGCACAGAATAGAGGAACTGCAAACCGCTGACTGGTTGGAAATGAATCACAGTCTGGTACAATAAGTTATCCACTTACTACGTTTCCGTATCTGACTGGATTGTGCAATATAAGGAACTCATCGTAGAGATTCGTTCAGGTTGACTCCGCGCAATCTGCAGAGATGATAAGATAACAATCAATCTTTGCACTACTAGTGGCTTACCACAGCCGCAGCGATTGCGAATGCTAAGAACACGATGTAGGGAGGACTGACAACCTAATAAGAGCACATGATTTTTCAATACTAAGGGTGGTCGCATAGCATACATACCAATGTAACTATCAACCAGTTCGGTAGTTTGGATATGAACGCCCAATATGGTTGGTAACCTGGTAATCTGAAGATAGTCCAAGCCTAACAATGCATTCATGAGCAGATATTTCACTGCACTTTGCCAGGCCAGTGCATACCTGTACCACTACCTCAATCCCCGCTACAGCAGCCCTGGTATTCGAGGTAAGTATGATATTACGTTGATGCACAGCGATTCGACGTACATAGGCGGTGCACCATGTATCATTGATGCTTGAATGAAACAAAGTTCGCGCGGAGGATCTAGAGTGTGATGGTGCCCGCCATAGATTCTGTACCGCAGAACGTCCACGTCAGGAATATAATAAAAAGATTAGATACTCACATTAGGCTATATGAGACTGAGTAAATGATCCATGCTACACAGAAATTGACCACCGCGGCGGGGCGTTGAACCCGTCTCGAACATAGGAAGATCAGGACGAGAATCGGGAGGCCTATGTGCCCGCCCACCAGATGAAGAGCAAAAAACGTCGAGCCAAAGTAGCTCAAATTTGGGGCATGTAGAGCATCATGAGCTATCAAACAATGTAAGTAGTGTTGTGAGACCATATACTGTCGTGCATACCTAGTGCCTCGTGGGTTATTGCCTCCATGATGCTGAAGACGGTGTGGGGAAGATTACGATGGCCCGGGAACAATGGCCTCTTGCTCTAAGAATGAACGGATAACGGGGCCAGTACAGTACATCGAATACCTGTAGCCGACCAGCGACCGTTCGATTAGAGGCTTGCTCAGAGTAAAGACTGGCGGACAATCGAGGACCAGGATGACCCACATCGGGTGGGCTTGCCTTGACTATCTCTCATATACTCCGCTGCCCGATTTCTCACAGCTCTCGTGCACACAGGTAGTTTAGAATCTCACAACACAGCAACGTAGATTTGATCTGTCAAGCCTGCTCCGACGTGATGAAGATGATCAGTAGCGTATATAGCAACGACTGGACGCACCGCGCTAGCAATTAATTCACAGCTTAGATTACGGGTATCCAAGATGCGGAAAGGGTATATTACCGAACATACGAGTTCCCTACAAGCAGTAAACCAAATCTGGCCGAAGGCTTGACCAGCTGAAGGGTAGGAAGAGACGGACTGTCCGAAGAGGGCAAACCAAGCTGCAGTAGACTGGACGGCTTCTGTGGAGACACGGGGGACGAATACGACGCCGGTAATAGCATACCGAGAAGATGTTGCAGTCTCGACAAACAGTCTGTCATATCAATGGGATCATGGGAATTTGGTGGGGAACTTGACGATCCCTCGGCCTGGGTATGGATCAGCCAAGGATATAGCAAACCACGAGGTATACCACACTAACCTGCTTTAAACCCTGTGATAGCCTGGAGCGAAGAACATTACCAGTATCTTTCATGGCAGGTGCCCAGGCGTTGATGATCTGTAAGAGGAAGGATACATCCCAAAGACATTGCAGCAGGTTACTCTCGCTAGGCACCAGATCGTCGAGCAGTCTCACTGAGAATTCGCGCAACACCCCCGGTGCCCAATCTCTCTGAATTGTGTCGTCAAGCGGGGAGGCTGCCTGCAAAGATTCGGCCAACGAAAGTAGACCATCTATCAGCGCCGATGATGGATGGGGTGCTGCAAAGGATCTAATTAGTATCCGTTTACTGCCTACAACAATACCGACGTACCAGTCTCATCGATCGCAGCTGTTTTAGATATCGTATTTATGTAGGCTCCGAGAGTTTTGGATATATCCCGTTCCCGCCGTTTTGACATAGCTTGTCGATGAATCTGTTTTAGTTTTGTTCGGAGGTCTGCGGCAGAGAGGCCAGTGTCAGACGTAAGCGTTGCAAAGATTCGCGCTCGCGCATACCGTCAAGGGTTCTTGCTTCACAGTCTAGATTATCGAAAACTGTGGATGAGGTGGAGAGTTCGCTCGCTATTCGACCAATGAACATGATCCGTTTGAGATCGGGCTCTGTAGAGAAGCTCAGTGAAGCACCACTCGACGTGACGTAAAAGGTGGGAATCTACCTGTGCTGTCGTAGGAGTCTTCCACTGTGGTGGTCAGATCTTGAGATATGGCATCGCACAGCAATACGCTATCTCGTCGAAACTGATCACTAAGATCAGCTACCAGGGAGCTGAGTTCACACGAGTAAGATACAATCAATTCAAACACGAAGGAAACGCACCTTGAGGCTCCTCTGATGTCGCAGACAACGTCCATATCATCATGGAGATGTTTGATGTCATCTTCAAGCGTTGACACGACACCGTCCAGGAGTGGTGTTCGACATGCAATTTGGTTCTGGAGCGCGCCCTTGAATCTCTGGAAGGATGTTTGAGCGGCCAGAAGATTTGGAGTCTGAATGGATGGCAAAGGAGGCGATCGAAACAAGTACTGGGCAGGCCGGTTATCTTTGATGGACAGATCAGAACAAGACAGGTGGACGCGTTTATATATGAGATTGCTCACCAGCCTCACTAGTCTCGAGCTGAGATAGGGAATTTTCCAGCTGCGACTTGAATGCAGCGATGGTTGCATTCAATCCGGCCTTCCACACGGTGATAGCCCGTTGCTTGCAAGCCTGATCTAGCAGATTTCCTAGTTGTGTCTTCTCTTGCTCCCGCAGGCCATCTGCGTTGTTTGTCCATTGGTCAGCCCATTTGCGAACCTGCCAAATTTCGCGGATAGACTGGAGGTCCGCAAATCGGCTTTCTAGTACAGGTCGTACTTGTTGCAGAGCTTTCTGGAACCAATCATCCAATCTACGCTGCAATTGAGCTGATATGTCCGATGAAGACAGAGAGGCACTGTCCACGTAAGGTTTGTAGGTTCGGATATTGAGTGGAAGCAGGAGGAAGTGATTTGCGGATGGAAGGCTGGAGAGGAGGGACTGTGTTGTAAGCCGGAGGTCTGCGGGCAAATCGGCGATGACACGGGAGTTGTCTGTCTGTATGTGTTCCAGGACATCGCCCATTAACGAAGAAGCCTTCCCCGACCTCTCGATGAATATTGTCCGAGAGGTGCCAAGCGTCCTCGAAACGACTTCAAGAACCGCTTTAAGCTTTTGGCGGACTTCACGAACGATGACCTTCCGCGATCGAGCAGGAACGCCATCTGTTGCCGACCGTGATGGTATTGTTGCATTGCCGTTGGAGGAAGCGCTCAGATTCTCGTTGAGTACTGTTGTTAGCGTTCTACTTCGCTGAGATAAGAATGTAGCCAGTGTCTCAGGTAGAGGACGTGACTCCAATAGATGGAGAGTAAGTAGTGTTGCACATATTTCCTACACTACTGATTAGAGAAATTGACGGTAACGGGAGTGGCGGCTCACCACAGCGGTTGTAGCAGGTTCTCGTAACGATGCGGTGGCTTTCTGGATGATTTGCGAACGGAATTGTGAGACAGCGTCCCACTGTCTCTGAACAAGGGGGAATTGTTCCTGATCAAAACATCATGCCAATGTCCGTCCTGCAAGAAAACTCAATTAAGGCTTACGCTGATGTCCATGCCACTCGCTGTCCACGGGGCATCGTCGTCGTCACTGTTGCGCGACAACGAGCGATGTACAACACGAGATACGAGGAACAACCATGCCGCATATAGATACAGCTTCCTTTCGAGTAACCGCCACAGATGCTCGGGCGCGTCCAATAGGAGCTTCATATGTGCAGCTAACGACTGCAGCATATGTAGCTGGGAATCTATAGATCATAGTAAGCGGAGATGTCAGATGCGTTCGGATAGGTGTAATTACCCCCTTGTCCAGACAGCGACGCTTTCGGGCTGTGGACTGACTCTACGGAGACGGCCGTGCGCTGCATGTCGCTAAGAGTAGACACCACACGCTTTGAGGAATCCGATATAGCTATGATCGAAGTCGACGCCTGTAATAGGTCTCTATACCGTTCCCTGCGCTTTCATGCTACAGGTTAATGCTGGACAGAGATTGCTGTAACGCGACGTACCCGACCATGAGCCGTAACTCTTCTTGCTTCGCGTCCGCATTCGACCTAATCCGCGTTCGTTATACAATGCACATCATATATTGCAAGGGACATACCTGAGACGCTGCTGGATAAGCTTGACTTCAGCGACCGTGTGCTTCGTAAACAACTCGTCTGGGTCCCATTCCTCCCCATTCACGTCAAAATCCACGTCAATCTTCCCGTTCACGGATAGCTTTCGCGGTATAGGTACGGTCGAGCCATTTTGAAGATGAGGTAGAGAAGCGGATTCGGGCAATGTATGCAGCGAAGCCGGCTTCAGTAGGCCGGAAAGTGAGCTCAGTGAGGATACAGAAACGATAGAAGGTCGCCTGTCCATGTATAGTACATGTACGATTTTGAAAGGTACGATGGGTATGTCCGACGCTCAGGTCGAGGTTAGAGACTAGTTACTCGATGGAGTGACTGGACGCCGCACTTGCCGTCGTGGCGGACGTCTGAAGCGCTTAGTGCCCATATTTAGATTGACGCCTTCTTACGAGCGCGTATTTCGGGCGTTGGGGAGAACGAGGCAGTAGCAAGGACCAGAACGCGATAATCCCTTCGGAACGAGTAGGTACATTACAGTGGATAATCTAACATATGGGTGCGCATGTATCCTGACTATTGTATGACAGTCAATCACGTCGTATAGTGGCAAGCTCTCGTTCGGATCCTTATCGCATCTCTTCGTCACCGGATTTAGCATCTGATGCAGCCTCTGCCTGGGGAACATCGCCGTTGGAGGGGACAGAGGGCTTGGGTGCCGATGTAGAAGGTCCGCCATTGGGTTGTCTTCCTGATGGTGTAGACGTGCCGCTAGCCAAGCGTTGGTCAAGGGCCTTCAGAGCCATAGCCCTACAGCACGCGGTCATCAGCCGGGAATATAGCATACAGGAAAGTTTACGTACCTTCGTCTCTCAGCTTCTGCACGGTTCCCTCCCGGGACTTGAGTATAGCCTCCTGACTCAATATCAGGACCAGCACCCGGAATCAAATGAACCCTGTTGGCAACAGAGTAGACTGTATTGCCCAAAAGACCGATCGGCGTGCTGACAAGAGGGTGAGGAAAGTCGAAGATCGAAAATAATGTTGATACTCACTGCAAGAACGGTGGGAACCACGACACGAGGTTGAAGGTCTCGCTCCTATCACCATATGTAGGGATGCCACCAACAGCATCCGTATTTTTTCTGTAGAAGCGCAGCCATACCCAGCTGACAAGCCATCCAAACTGAATGACGATCCATGGGCACTGGAACCCAATAATACACATGACCGTTGACAAAGTCACGTAAGCCATGGGTAAGGTCTATCAACGGTTCATTACTATCAGCGGCACATCGCGGCTGTAATAGAGATCTCAGCTCACCTTTACACGAGCCCTCAGGACACCGAACAGCTGCACTTGGTGTTCGGGGATCAACTGCGTGAAACCGACGAGAACCCCGATCTGCAGCGCCATTTGACCATGGTACCCGTAGTTCCATCTAAGCGAGGTGGGTCTTACTGACATTCATCACCAGTGAATTAGATACTCACAGGAAGTTGGGGTTACGGAGCACAAGATATTCCAGGCAATTCAGGCCGACTGCGATGATGTTGGAGACCCCGATGGTGACGACGATAAATTTCAACGTTTCAATAGAGCCCCAGAGTCGCTCCAAATACCGCAGGGACGCAGGAATTGTTATGAGAGTGAAGATTAGCTGAGGAATATCAGCAAAGGTAGAAAAACACTACGTCACGGGAGGTCGTACCTCAAATATTGTCGTCTCCACCAACGCCGACGTTACAAACGTCCATGGGTTGAACAGACTCGACCCAGGTACGAGGACCAGATAGGGCGCGGAAAATGGCGGTGCGCTGACCCACCACAGCCAGTAGTAGATGAGGGACACGACTATTGTGGCGGCGGTGAATGCACGCGTAACCGGGGGCGTGGATGCAATGAACTGCATCGGTGCAGACGAGAGCACCGCCATGATCCCAATGTCTCCTGGATAATTATTTGGGTGTCGTAAATGGTCTTGTCGACCGTGGTCGTAAGCAGCGACGTGAGGGTTGGGATAGAGAGGCAGTAAGCCTGGCTGGGTCGGAGCGGACTGCGTCGCCTGGTCCGCGTGTGACGCCCGCTTCTTTGGCGCGGCAAACGTGACCACTGTCACGCAACACTCGTCTCTCCAGACCACCACCCTGGGCGCATGTCCGACTACGACTTTCGCCCCGGCGGCGCCCTCAAATTAAAGGGGGGTGTCGTCGATGGCGGGATAGTAAAGAAGTATGTTCGGTCTATTACGTGTAGCTGCCGGAACTAATTAATTATCAGGAAGAAGAAGAAGTCCAAACACAAGGATAAGGGGGAAGAGTCATCGAAGGACGTAGAGAAGGAAAGGGTCAGAGAGCTCGAGGCTGTCATGCGGGAGGAGGAGGCAAAGGTAGGGTCGCCGTCTGGTAGCAGCAGAGCGTCTCCGGCCCTGGTCAGTCATGACAGAAAGACGGCTGCCGAGAAGCGGTTTGAGGAGGTTCAGCGTCAGAGGGTTAGGACATTCCGCCACACGTTCTGTGGCGGTCATACTCATAACTGTTTTTCCAGTTGGCGGAAAAGGTCGCTCGTCTGGCAACGAAGACGCACAAGGATAGAGTGGCTGACTTCAATTCGAAGCTGGAGGCTCTCAGCGAGCACCACGATATTCCAAAGGTGCGTTCAGATGCTGCGCTTAAATCAGCTAGCGGTCTGACCCGCTTTATTCTCCAGGTTGGACCCGGATAATGTCTCCAGTTTTCAGTTCTCGTCTCGTGTATATTCCGCTACCTACTGCAATACGATATTATTCTGCTCGTTCCTGTCATGTTCTCTGGTGCATACCGTACGGAATCACTAGAAGATCACCGGGTTTCCGTCTGAGTATAAACGTGCCTATAAACGAGAGTTGTTTGCCTCGTATTTGTCCCTCATGACGGAACAAGTATATGTCGGCGCGATTTGAGCCGCCACCTTCTCGGCTTTCCTTCCACTCGACTTTCATGTCACTATCTTTGGCATCAACATGAAGCACTCTCCCGTCCTCGAAACTCCTCTTGAGAAAAAAGGACACGTATGCCCGCCATCGAACGCGAAACATCCACGAGATAGATGGGAGTCATTCTTTGTGTGGAGCTTCATCTGCAAATTCACTCAGCTGCGAGGAAAAGTGGATGGACTGGAATCGGCCATGGAGTATGTCTCACAACCATTTCCCTCTCTCCAAGGCACTCTAACGTCGTTTCTAGCTTCGAGGACGCCCTGCTGTCGCCGGATTGTAATCCAGTAATGACCCAAGTCCTTGCGCGATTTGTCTTGAACCTCAGACCTCAGACGCGTAACCTGAGGTGAGCACACGTTTCCGCAGTCCCTACGGCCGTTGGGAACGTTTTGCCGACGTGCCCCTGGCCAGTTCCGACGTGATATCGAACACCGTAGCCACTGTCCTCCAGGAGTTTCTCAAGACGAACGAGAGGACTGTCTTTTGGAGCGACGAGATACAACGCAACCTAGACCCTTTTGCCAACCTAAGCACGGATTTCTGGGGTGCTGAGTGGGACCTCAAGGTAAGCCAACTTGTTTCATCCGGTCGACCGCCGCATGCTGAATATTTGCACCACTTCATGTTAGTTGAAGGTTCTTCGTCAGCTCGTCGAGCTACAGCTCTGTCACAGTACAGAGATAAAGGGCTTAATCGACCGCGCGTGGGGAGTCGTTCACAACAAGCATAAGAAGAATGAAACCACTCCCGCCGCTCCACCTCCCGAAGACCCGAATAGCCGAGAGAACCTACAACTACTGCCCATAGGTCAAGACTGCCAGCGAAAGCGTTATTGGGCTGTTGATGGTGCGTCTTCCCTACTCGCTCGCCTTCCGCTGTATTTGCGTGTATTTGCGTCACAATCTTGAGTTAGCAAATGCACCTTCGGCAGATTGCGGCTTTCATCATGTTGCCTGTTCTTACATGCGCGGCTCACCGTGCCGTCCTTTATTAACAGATTCACCACGAGTGTATTTGTCCACCAACCCGTGGAAAATAACAGCGGCTTTTCAAAGTCTCTCCTCTTCACGGGAGGAATATGTAGCTTTGATAGAAAAGTTGAAACGGGATGGACCTCCCGAGGGTAAAAATGCAGACCGCAGGTCCAAGGTTGAACACGCTCATGTCGCTCTAATTAAGGCGTTGGAAGACCGGTTACCGGCCATCGACACGGAATTGGCGGTGAGTCTGCCATGGTGGAGGTTTTGTGTGGATCCATCCGTGGATCTGCACAACGTCTTTATGGTAACTGCGGGAATGCATGCTAAAACGTTATCATCTTAGCGTATTCAACGCGCTCGGAAACGGATTGCTCAACGAAACCTCCTGATTGCGCAGGCCGAAGTACGGGAAACTCGGACTCGCCGGCAGACTACGCGACCGGACTATGCGTATCTGAATGATCCAGAAGAGGTGAAGTTTTGCGATAATATTGAGGCACGGAATAAAATCTCACGGACGTCGGTACGATCAGCAGGATGACCGTGACGAGTATAAATACCAAGAGGAAGATGACGAAGAATTCAACTACGACAGTGAAGATCTCAACAATGAAGGTCCTTCTACTCGTCGCCGACTAAGATCAGAAGGGACCAGAAAGTCTACGAGAAATACAAGGGGTAATAGCAACGCACAGAAGACAGAAGACGACTGGTCGGAGTGGCAAGGCGGGCGAAGATCTACCCGGCTTGTTGCGCAAGACTCACATCGACCCCCTCCACCCAAACGCGCACGCACGACGGACAGTACGGGCAGTTCAGTGGATGGGCCAGCTCCTATCACGCCTGTCAACGGTAACAACATCAAGGTCAGGATCGGTGGCGCAGCTGCATTGAAACCGACAGAGACTGTGGTAGAGGCGGTAGCGGGGAAGAAAAAGAGCAAGTTTTGGGTATATGCTGTGGAACCCGTAGACGCTATCCCCCGACCTGGCGACCAGGACGAGCCCGCACTACCTCCTCCTTCCAGCGACTACGAAATGTCTGACAGCGCGGTTCAATCTACGACAAGTGATCATGTGGACGACGTAACGATGGACGATGAAGGACCTGCTTCAACGACGGCATACAGAACCAACAATGCAGAACGAAGTGTATTGCCCTCGATGGACGGATCATGAGTCGCCTCTCTAGAATTGCCTTTGGACCTCCTTACTCTCTGCATTCCTTAACGGTTCTGCTCTACTATTTGCCTTTGCACTCGCTATTTCTTCCGCGTCTCGGTTGATCTGTAGCATACCCACACGACTACTCGATAGCTTACTTGTTGCATGCGAACGTCCTGTAGATACGATGGTTCTTCATGCATGCTTTGATAGCTCCTACTCGGTGGCAATATTTTGGACTTTTGGTCCTGCTTCGTCTGACTAAGTATCGGTTGAACGCCCTCATAGGATCGTAGAAGGCTGGACCGTGACCCGTGACGCGTGATGTTTGGATCTTCCTCGATCACGATTGGCTCGGGTTTTGCCGATTACGCTTTCCCCGGAAACTGTACGAGCAGACATGGTAGACGCGCGCGACACTTGTCACCGACGCTCACACCGGCCGCGAGGATTATTTATGCACGCACATACCATCCGGAATGTGCTCTCCAAGCCAGCTCGCGCTCCGTTCAGGTTCAGAGGTTGCCTCAACGCACGCAAAACCATCCCGACGATTACTGCACGTCATGCAACAACCCTCAGCGCCCCAGCACCTGCCTCACCAGACGATGCAGATATCATAGCTGATTTCGACTTCCCCCATGCCCCATACAGATCATCCGTCTTCTCTTCTACTGGCCTCTTCGGTCACCCACAACTTACCACACCTAAATCCTTCATCAAGCTTGCCGATTCCACCCTGCACCGCGCGGGACTTCTCACACGACGGATTACAAACGCTCGGGAGTCGAGAGAAGAGCTATTCAAGGTGGTCAAAAACCTAGATAGGCTCAGTGACCTACTATGTGGTGTTATAGATCTCGCTGAGCTTATTAGAAACGCACATCCGGACCCATCCTGGGTTAAGAGCGCCGATCATGTATATGAAAAAATGTGCGAGTTTATGAATGTCTTGAATACGCACGTAGAGCTATATGAGGTGCGCAGTGCGCCCGGGTATCGATGATAACATATTGAACTAGTAATGTGTAGGTTCTCCGTGTGGTACTTTCCGATCCCGAGGTCGTGAAGTCTCTTGGGCCGGAAGCGCATGAAACAGCTCTCATTTTCTGGAGGGATTTCGAGAAGTCGGGAATCAATCTACCTCCGGACCAACGGGAGAAATTCGTATCTTTGTCTACAGAGATTCTCGTTCTAGGAAGACAGTTTCTCAACGAGACTGCGAGTGCACGACCGCCTGCAGTCATCACACCTTCGGAGTTGAGAGGGCTCAAGGACATGACCATGGGGGCGAGGCTACGATTACAGGCAGAATTTACACAACGCGACTTAATGGTATACCCCGGGTCCTTGCAAGCCGAAATGATAATGCAGCGCGCCCCGCTGGAGGAACCCCGAAGAAAGGTCTACATGGCCTCTAACTACAGCACCCCCGAACAAATTCAAACGCTAGAAAATCTTCTACGAGCGAGGGGGGAACTTGCTCGATTAGTAGGTAAGGAGAGCTACGCACAGATGACCCTAACGGACAAGATGGCAAAATCACCGGGTAAGCGTCCGCTGTTTTGGCATAGATAAACTTGATGACACTGTTCCGTTCATAGAGAGCGTTATGCGATTCCTTGAGGCACTCATGGATCACACGCGTCCTTACGCACGAGCAGCCCTGCGGACATTGAGCACGCGCAAACAAGAGCATCTCCATACAGAGCCTTTCCCGACAATACAAGCATGGGACCGAGATTACTATTGTCCTCCGGAGCCACCAGCACCGCCAGTAGCACTGCCTTCGCTGACACTGGGCACAGTGTTCATGGGCCTCTCACGCCTCTTCCGAAATTTGTACGGGGTAACACTGCGTTTGGCGAAGGTGGCATTGGGAGAAGTATGGCACCCCCACGTACGGAAATTAGAGGTGGTAGATGAAGAATCCGGCGTCCTTGGTTGGATCTATGTCGATCTGTTCTCGCGGGGAGGGAAACCTGGCGGTGCAGCTCACTACACTGTCCGTTGTTCCAGAAGGACAGACGACGACGATGAACATCGGGATCTAGCTGGTGTTGAACACGAACACGTGTTGGAGATTGTACAGCCTTCGATCCAATTCGACGCGCTCAATCGCACACGAATACCTGGCGTTGAAGGCACGTTTCAACTACCCGTTGTCGTCCTTTTATGCGACTTCAATAGGCCGAACGGAGGAGCATCCATACTTGCATGGCATGAGGTTTTGACGCTGTTTCATGAAATGGGTCATGCAATGCACTGTGAGTGATCGGAAAACTGCCACTCATCTTGTCTAACAACGCGGGTACTTGTCTTGTAGCTATGTTTGGTCGCACGGAGTACCAGAACGTGTCTGGCACCCGCTGTGCCACCGATTTCGTCGAACTTCCGTCCATCCTCATGGAGCACTTTTTGAACTCGCCCATTGTTCTCTCCCTTTTTGACGTGAACGGGAATGTTCCAATACGGCAGCCGGGACATCAACACGAAGATCCGTGTCGTTCGATCGATACCCACACTCAGATCCTCTTAGCCGCGTTGGATCAAATATACCATTCTCCTGCAGTGCTGTCCTCCCATTTTGACTCAACTGCAGCACTTGCTAGCCTTTACGACACGCGAGGGTTGATTCCCTATGTTCCGGGCACCTCGTGGCAAACACAATTCGGGCACTTGTTCGGGTACGGTGCCACTTACTACTCGTATCTCTTCGATCGTGCCATTGCTTCACGTGTTTGGCGCAAATTATTTGCTCACGATCCACTCAACCGTGGCACCGGCGAACGTTATAAGGACCAGATACTAAGATTCGGTGGTGGAAAGGATCCCTGGACGATGATCAGCACGCTGTTAGATGCGCCTGAAATGGAAAACGGAGATGCTGAGGCTATGGCAGAGGTTGGCCGATGGAAGATAGAGGACGAGGTTTCGGTTCCGGGCCGACATTGAATTGATCTGTGAACTGTGTCGATCAGAGTAGTCTTAGACAGCGGTAGCGTTAACAAATCAAAGCACGATAAAAAGCGACGATGTACAAAAAGGACGAAAGCAGGGAAAAGCTAGCGGGACGAGAACGATAGCAAGCGGATTCGTGTGGTTAAATGGCTATACTGAACAAGTACTACTCGACAGGGTGTGATAGGCCTTGAGTGGGCTGTAAAAAGGCTCTCTTCGATAAGCATTGTCTTGCCAGAGCGTGCAGTTAAGGTCAAGAAACGTAGTGTCGACACCTGTCACAGTATCATCTGACTTGTGACTAGGTGCGTACATCAGTACTGGTGATTTGGGTGTGTCAAGGATATCATCGCAGGTAGAGACAGATGAGGAACAAGAAGACGAAGACGTAGAGGATGCATTAGAGCAACTCCGTGACAAGCGCAATACGTTCCTGAGAAGGGAAGGGGACGATGTACAGGAGGGATAGGGCGCACTCCGAACCCGTTTGAGATCCGACGAAGGCTTCGCGCAGCGTCCTGATACCCGCTCTTGCTGCGTACACAGATCATGTGCCGACAACGTAGTTGGGCTAACTGGATATTGGCCGTGGGCAAAGGGCAACCTTTGCGGATGTGTATTCGATTGGAGAGGCAGAATGTGGCACTGAATCCTGCTCGATGCTGCGGAGTCTGATCGCGCTGGACTGTTCGTCGATGAAAGCGAAAGGCCGAGATGGCCCGAAGAGACCGCTGCTTGGGCATGAGCAGTTGTCGATGGCGCGTGAGTATATGCCTGACGGCAAAGTCGAGGTCGATTTATATGGTTAGACTCCGACTGGGACGAGTGCATTCGACTACCATGGATATGCGTACTGTCAGTAAAGAACAGCCTAGATGCCTTCGTGCGTTTGTCGGAGCGAATGAGGGATGTGAGAGGCGCCGCCAGAGACAAGGTCACGAAACTGTTATATCCAAGACATGAGGGTTGCCGCTGATTAGACTTCTTGTGTGACTTAGTAGGGCCTAGGCTTAGCAACCCTAGGCGTTTTGTAAGGTCTTCCATGTCATCTTGGCTCGTACAGGATGACGTCGAGACGACCCCTTGATATCTACGTGGCCATGGAACTTCAAATTCTCTTGACGTCGAAGTAGAGAAGCAGCTTTCCCCTGCGCGGCCCCCGGTGTAAGTTTTTGGGAAGGCGTGAAGTGGTGCCGTGTAGTCAAACGGATCGCGAGAGCAGTGTCTACGCTGTGTTGCACTTTCTTCCGGAGAGTTGTATCGATGCTGCCTCGAAAGAGATACACACATTTCAGAGGCGTCTGTCGTAGTCGCCGAAGGGGATCGACATGGTGGCTACACCCGCTTCATAAATGGATGCGAAAGTTACTATTTATTTGGACATACCGGGACGAGACGGCGTTTCCTCGGAGCATCATATACTTGAATTGGTGGACATTCATCAAAATAAGACCTTGACTGCTGTACGGTGAATATGTTGTTAGACATGCAGGAGCCATAGACGTACTTTAGATAGTCGCCTTGATAATTTCACTTGATGTTCATCAAGCTTTCTGTAAACACGGGAGGCGCGTTTCTGCGTCGTTGTAGGAGTCACCGAAGAATAGGATTCTCGCTAAAACGATAAATCAGCTCATAGATATCAACGATATTACGAGTGTCCAACCTGTTCGATGTTTTGCTTCTTAACTAGGTCAGACCGATATCTCGGCCTTATTCTTGCATGTGAGATACGTCGAATGGCTGACTTTAAGCATGCCTGCCGCCAATGCTCCTGAGTCTTGAGATATTGAGCGGTATATACCTTCATTAAGGAAGACGCCATTTTGGTTTCTTCGTCGACTGGATGGGCCTGTTCCACACGATGTGAGCTCCACACACGGAGTGCATGTCGGAACTTAGATTCGTATTCTCGTTTCAAGATAACTGTCTTTTCGATAAAAAATCTAGACAGATGTTCGCTGAGGACGGCTGGAACACCTTCCCGTATAAGGAATGTTGAGATGGGTTCCGGGTGAGGCAGAGACAACGAGTCGAGATACTCAGGTGACAAGGTAGATGTGGTTTCAGCAGGTTGTGTTCGAGTTAGTGGAGAGAGTAGGCGCAATATGCGATGGGCAGATTTGAATATCTGCTTGTAGTACACTTTGGCTTCACTGTGAGTAGTAGTCATGTTGAAGTTTCAAGGATCAGGTGAAGAAAGCCAGGTATGCCAAAGCAGAGGGCCAAGACTCAAGCGTGTTTGCCGCAACGTTTACTACCATCGACCGTGCTGTGTTGGTGCTTGCATCCGTGCGAAACACGCAATCCGCCGAGTATTGACTAGCCCAGTGAGAGCATAGCGCCTACTTCAGAACGCACCGTTACGACATGGAATTCATTTCATTATTCTCCGCTAGAACAGTAG
This sequence comes from Pleurotus ostreatoroseus, assembly GCA_005298045.1. NCBI lineage: Eukaryota > Fungi > Basidiomycota > Agaricomycetes > Agaricales > Pleurotaceae > Pleurotus > Pleurotus ostreatoroseus. The sequence goes on from SWBT01000168.1 coordinate 201,996, forward strand.
GTAGTCTAGGGCCATTGGCCTATTGTCACTTGATATGCTCGCCGCAAGTATTAGCTGCGTACCCCGAACAGCAAACAGCGGTCTATGAATCTACCTATCGAGGCCCAAGGGACGCTTGAGAGCTGACTATGGCCGGGCCCGGCGTCCTACTAATTAGCGCTTATACATATAGAGTGCCTTGCAATTGACGCCAGAGAGATGTACACACAACCATGACTTCCCCCAGCCTTCAAGAACGCCTCCTTACCATGGAGTCAAGCCTTTTGGAGGCGCTCTCGTCTCGCCAGCCTGGAGCTCTTTCTGCCTTTGAAGAGCAGTGGATAACACTATGTGAAGACATAGATTCCCTACCTCACCTAGACGATAATGATCTACTTATGGTCAGTTCTGTTGGACGTAGAGTGGAGCTTTTATGCGGTAGTTTCTCTCGTCTCACTTCACAGGAGAGCAAAATATCGTCTTCGCTATTTGGAGAAGTTGACCACATCTTCTCCGGGTTGTCCGCCCATGACATCGCGCCTCCTTCACATTCAACACACAGTCGAGGTTTTCGTCCCAAAGATCGCGACTGTCCCCCTCAATACCTGTCTTCTCCATATAGTTGGCTCTCGGAAAATCTCCATGATCCCTACCCCTCATCATCCACTAAAACGCGCTTTGCTAGGCAAGCAAGTCTTTCGGCACGTTCAATAGATGACTGGTTCAAAGCCATGCGACGATATATAGGATGGACTTCCTTCTGCAAGGAGTATTTCGGAGGGCAGCGCTCTCTAGGGATAAAGGCAGCCGGACAGCACTTTGGATATATTCAAACGGAAGCGCTGCTGCCACAAGAAGTCACGGAGGCCTTGGATGCGATCAAGCTCAAACTCGAGCATGCTTACTCAAATCTACAAGAGCTAAATCAGGCAAGTGTTCCTGATTCTCAGTCATTCAATGGATGATCATTTACATGGCAGGCATTATGCACCTCTCAACGGTCATATATTCAGTCTTCCGCTGCTTCAGCCACACCACATACTGTGACTATGCAACTCTCCATTATTCCTCCATCTCCGCCCTCCTGCGCCCCTTCTCTCGTTTACTTGTCCTCGGATAGCGAAGATGATGAGGCTCTCCCGGATCCGTGTCTCTATGTGACACCTAGCAGGACTAACAAGCGGAAAAGGGTGGCTATGTGTTCCGAGTCACAATTTATAAGGTTTGTGCTATAGCTTGCGAAATGTAACGTCCGCTGATCTTACGCCGTTGATGATACAGCTCAATCGACCCCCCTTTCATCGACATAGACGTATCCTCTACGTATCCTGAAATATCAAATAGGCTGGAATGCCCACAGGCTGACGTGCCAACGCTTGACTGTACAGCAAGTTCGTCCCACATTAGCCGGAAGCGCTATTTATCGAGCAGCGACATCGATCGTCCCAGTAAACGTTCACGTACTGTACCCTCGGCATCGTCTGGCTCCATCTCAGAACCGCAAACACTTCCTCTCTGTACACCCGCAAACGCGGTTTTCAGTCAATCTCGCGACGTATTGCATGTCAATCTGAAAATCGCCGAAATTGACCGTCCGGATTTTGGGGTTCTTCCGCCGACATTTAGGTCTTCTGTTGCTTCGGAGAGTGGTAAGCGCGGTCTTGATTTTCCGACGAGGATCGCGGCTCATTCGTATCTGTATAGTCGTCTACGATGACAATGACTCTTCTCATTCCATACATGCCAATGAAAAGAGCGTGTATGACCACGAGGTCAGACATCAACTACGTCTAGGATCATACTTTGAATCCTGATGCTTTTGTTGTAGACTGCTCCCGACCCCTCAAGTCCAAACCTGTCCGTTACTTCGGCTTTCCTGAACACCAGTCCTACTCCATCTCAGCTTCTCGAAATTAGTCACCTCCTTTCGGATGTCCTACCTCCCAACACAGCTTCGTCAGCTACTAGCAACCAAATCGTTTCATCGGTGGATGATGACGATTTGACGATTCATCCAAACGAGGTAAATTCCAAGACACGGCTCGTTAAGGACGTCAGTCCCAATGATGTCCTCGAGGAAGAACCGTGTGCGGCCATCAATGGCGCAACACATGATGTCTCCTGGATCCCTTTTTCAGACGCAGAGTGGGAAGAAATCATGCGTCTGGTCTCCACTCCGAAAATAACCTCGTCATCAGCACCAACTGGTTGGCAGGACTCTGTGTCACTTCTCGAAGAGCCTCCTTCGCTAGCCCTTGACATGGGTTATGAGATTCTTCAGGGACCAATGTATCCATCAAATGAATGGAACACTGGATACATCGCCGAAGGGTTCATCTGTTAATGCACGCAGGCCCTCCCACATCCGGCGTTCAGTGCGTCGTATACACCAAACAGATTCACATTTCGCAGTCCTAATTCGAACGGATAGGCTGGATAGCACTACACCGCACCTACGCTACGATCTGATACCCTTCATAATCATACCCTTATATATTGATATATCTGTCTCACCGTCGATCCGTCATTCCCACTGTTTATCAGTGCCGAACTTATTTAATCTGATTTTAGCAGCTTACTCCTGATACTTGGACGACCTACCGATTGTTACGACCACACTCCTATCGGCGCGAGGCCTCGAGAGCTGCAAGCACATTCCCGTACGTCAAATTCGTTGAGGAAGCGAAGAACGGCGGATGCAAATTATGCACAATACAAGATCATTGATGACACCTCCAGAGTGCCTAATCGACGACGTTGTCTTTGTTTGACTCCCCTACCAAAGCTGACGAGGGTTTACTCCGCTCGATCTAGTGAATACATGCACCGGTATTACAAGTTACTCCCGCGATCACACAATCATACGGTTCGCCTCCACGCTCTGAGAGGAGTCTTCTCGTGTAGAATGACGAATCGAATCAGTCGGACGATGACTATAGTTTCAGGATCCGGAGAAATGAGCTTTCATCACTACCACATGAAACGGCGAGTCTTCGATAGTATTTTCACGCTCTTTGTGGCATCTCGGCTCGCTGATTAGTCCCCATGCTGAGCATTTGGCAGATACTCAGACCCGATGTTCAAGTCAACTTCGGCGCCTTCACAAGTTTTAGACTACATTCTTCATGACTTGAAACATTTCCGTTGGCCTGCTGCCGGCGTCAGTCTCAAAGTCTATACGTATACGTCACTCAAACCTACCCTCCGGGCCCAGATATACTCATAAATTGCATAACTCTAACGTCTCATGTGCCTCATGACGCCGGAAAACAATGGGCAGAATTTGCTCCTCCCGCTGCTGCCGATATGGAACGTCTAGGTGCATCAAGACTGGTGCAGGTGTTCGCTCGGTATCACGTAGATCTTATGGATATCCACTATCCGGAACGCCACACAACCTTGGGCACTCTGAAACCTCATTCGTGGACGCTATCCTAGAGCTCAAACCGGTCAAAACTTGGGACCCGCAGAACTTCAAGAACGTGCAATTGTCGCTCAAAGGTGGACCATAAATATAATATATTGTCTGACGTTGTGTTTTAGACCCGAGATCCGGCAACCCATACTCAGCTACGACAGACTTCATGTCAACTATACGCAGTTAGTATACGTTGTCGCACACATTAGCTAAGTATGCTGTCTGATCAGTCAAGCATCGCATACATTACGTCGATGTGCTTAGCACGCAGGTACATGAGTAGTGACTAAGTTTGTCGTACAGTCTAGGCTTTGATACAGGTACCCTGTTAATTACACGAATGGTTTTGGATCCACTTCTCTTTATCCTTCGCATTATTACATGAACTTGCTTGCCTATGCAAAAATCAGGATTCAAGTCTGTTATTACAATTTAGACTTACGATGCTCATCAAGCCGCCGAGACCGCCGCTGTTACTACCTCCCGTGGTTTGACTGAATTTGGATTGGACCAGAAGCTTCATCACCGTCATAGCAGCGCCGTTGACCGCATCTTGCTTGTTGCCAGATGCTGCACCACCTGCGCTGTCAAAAAGCTTCGATGCCTCAGCCATAGCCATGCTGATCAATTGCGATTGCGAGCCGCCGCCGCTCCCACCGCTGGAAGTGACGCTCTTCAAGATCTAGACGAAGTGAGGGAGCAAATACACGATGAATCCACGGATCAGCATACCTGCATGGCCGCTGCGCTACCCATCGAACCTGCGCTCAAGTTCGACGCGTTACCCTGATTGTATGCTTGATCGTGCGCGTTCAAAACGTGCTGCTCGTCGACCGGACGTTCATGCTCGTCCTAGAGTGTAATGTCAGTGGCTGTACGATAAGATCCTCACGTGTCCGATACAACGCACCTGGTGCTGGCCAACGAAGCTCATTGCGGAAGAGAACAAAGAGCGGTCGCCGGACCCCTCACGGCTAGCATTCTCGACGACCTCCTCGTGGTTGACTGTTATCGAAAGCAATCAAGGTGGGTGGAGTTAGTTGGAGGCATGGCTACTGCGGATTGTAACGTGCGATACTGACACTGCGGACGACCTTGACCTCCTTGACCGCCGTAGCCCTGATTATCCGGGGAGTTGTATTCATGACCACCAGTCCTGCCGTATTCTTCTGCACGATCGGACGGGAAAAATAGGTACATAGAACGGTACAAATGTAAAGAGATACTCACGTTGTCCACCGCCCTGCTGCTGTTGGCCGCCTTGCTGCTGGCTCTCGAGGAACTGCTTGCCGAGGTTGATGAAGTTCTCCTACAAGATCGTGTCAGTTGTGTACGTCCAAAAGCTGTTCTGGCCGCCTCACCATGCCAATCTGTGTAGTCTGGTGGTGGATAGGGAGAGAGAGCCGTTGGGGATGATGATGCACGATGGTCCTGGTGGCGCATTCGGCAGATACCGAGATAGCCCAAAGCACAGACCGGCTAACGTGTAAAGCGTGATCCTGTGCAACGCTTCGATGTACCTGCTGCGCAGCCTCCAGCTCGCTCCTTTCCTCCATCCCACCTCGGTTGTGCGACGAGGTATACGATGTGTATTGCCGTGAGTACACAAAACACTCCTATGCATCGACTGAACTCCGTCCGACTCGGACTATCTTGCACCGCGACGCCCGCGATCGTGCAATAATCTTAGGTTGGACCCGATCGCACACAATCGTCGTCATTCAGCGGCTTCTACTATGTCCGCGCTACCAGCTAGCGCAAGATGAGCACGATCGCCGAAGGATCGACGCGTATGAGGCTCCCGTATTGTGCGCTTTGCGGCTGGTCGCGATACGCGACATGTCACGAGTGTGACACGTCGCGTAAGTTGACCCAACTGGCCTGGAGGGAGGCCTTGGCCATGGAGTGACTGCGTAACGTACGCTATGGCCGGGGCCACCTCTCTCGAGCCATATAAGTCGCTGAGCGACACAACCAGCCTTGAACCAAAACCACCATCTTCCTCAGGCATCCATCGTCTTGAGAATCCTTTCAAACTCCATTTCGATCTTTCCGACTTTGCGAACACCCTGCAAGATGACGAACGCCACACGTATCCCATTGACCCTCGATCTACTTCCGGACGACGTTCTCCTTCATATCCTTGAATTCTTTTTTCCAGGCCCCGATCTTTTTCCCGCTAAAATGAGGCCTTTAGGCATCATCTCGCAAGTCAATAAGCATTTTAGAGTCTTGGCTTATCAGGTAATGCAACACGAAAAGATGTATTCCGACTGCGAGTGTTTTCATGTCATCGTAAACTGGTATAATGAGGAATCGCGTCGCATAGGAGCAGAACGTATCCAGTAAGTTGCTTTTTCATCGATTGTATCTCCACTGACGCGGTGTGAAAAGGAAAATCACAGTTGAATGCCATGAGAACGAATGTGCCACACGTGAACTCGTGGGTGAAGGACAAGTTCTGCCGTTCCCCAATCTCCACACCTTCCACTGCGATACACATTCTGGCGTTCACCTAAGTGCTCTGCGTCCGATCTCTCGGCAACTCAAGGATTTACGCCTTCCAATTTTTCCGGCGTGCCAGCCGGATTATTTTGCGGACTTGGCCACTTTTGATAAGCTGGAAACCTTGCGCCTCCGTGTCCATCATCACGAAGCTGATGCAGAGCTCGCCTCCCCCAACCTCGACCTCGTCCCTCAGCCCATCGTGTTCTCCCATACCGTCACAACATTCCGGATCGGTGATCGCAGCTGGGACACCGGATCCCGGTCTTGGCTCGCCGCACAGATCCCCCGTCTCAGCTTTCCCAATCTACGCGTTCTGGATCTGTGGTACATTCCACCACCTGCTAAGCCTTATTTCGAGTTTATTCGGCGCCACCCAACACTTCGTGAAGCGGCCATATATTTTATACCCATGCGCAAGAAGAAGCTGCCCAGCTTGTACGGTCTTATCAGTCTCATAGAAGGACGGTGGCATCCGCTGAATGAAGATGCCGATTCCGCGTTTACTTTTGAGGACGACCCAGCAATCGAGAACCTCTCAGCGCGGACCATCGACGTCGATGAACTCGCACGCCACGTGGCTTTGCGCGGTTTTGCGTTTTCTCTAGGCCCACGCGAACTGGGTACAGTCACAGAGACGAACTCTGTCACGGCCCTTGCCCTTGACGTGATAGGTATATATAAGCTTCAGGATGATATCTGGGATGCGACCGTGCCGCGCCTTTGCACATTGACGTCCATAAAATTCAAGCATGTACAAGAACTACGCATAAAGACTGGTACCGTCATACCGACGCTATCGGCGAGATGTATGTTGAGGAGCTGGGATGATGAAATGGTAGGTGGGCATATTGTGACGGCCTATATATGCTGACTCCTCGAGTACAGAAACAGATAGCCGCGAGACTGCGCCGTCATCCTCAGCTACGGAAGCTCGCTCTCGAATGGCGTATTGACCCTGACGGCTGGAGATGGAGTAAGAAAGATAATCCTACAGATTTTATATCCCGTAGCGACTGTCTCAGAAGGGTGAATGGCCTCATAATGCAGTATGGCAGATGGGACGTGCCTTCGTCGCCTGCCGAACTAGGGAGACTGTTCAACCCCGAGACTTGGGCATATACAAAGCGAGCTCTCCAGAAAGTCTTGCCGGGCGAAGAAATAGACATCAACGATCCCAAACTCATCATGCGGGGATGGCGGGCCCGAAATGAGGAGCTCGTCGCGCGTGGTATGCGCATGCTGGCCGAGGCCTGTCCCACATTGGAGGAAATCGAATGGTACATACCGCAAGAGTGGCGCAATAGTCCGGCGCATACGGGTTGGGTATGGAAAGTCTCCAGGGACAAGAAGGGAGCTGTGACCTCGGTGACCTCCAAGGATTTCTGGTACCCAGGGTGCGGATATAAATCGATATACGACATGGACATCTCTGTCGGTCAAGAGCTAGAATTTCAACGTGGTGAGCGGATTCGATGTCAACAAGAGTGGCATTATTACAAGAGATATCAATTTGAATAAGCAAGTGTTCGTAGACTTGGTCTCCTTACTCCTTACTGTACGAACGATAGCGTGTATAGTCACGGTTGAATGCGATTGATAATGACGTCACGGATTTTTTCGGGTTCGAAGCGCGCAAGTCGGGCGGCGAGCGTGTCCGCGCCGCTTCAGGCGTTCTCGGACTTGCTCTTCTGCTACCACCCCCTCCTCGATTTTCCGTCGCTGCCCTGCTTTAACTGGGACATGCAGCATCCCTAAACATCGCTCTTTCGCTCAATGTCGTTCCGGTGGACGGCTCTCCCTCCAGGCCTCAGGCAATCGATATGCACGCACTTTGATACATCCGCACTTAGGACCGCACCGCGCAACGGTTTCGCAGCTTTTCGCAGAACATATGCATCTGCACCGCCAATAGCACGATATTCTGCCCCATTCGTGAAGAATACTCGCAACTACTTGTGGTTACTCCCGGTTGGAGGCGGCATTGCGCTTTACCTCTACCCTAAACCGCAATCCGTGACCTCGACCCTGTTAACATCGCCGAACGTCATCCCATGTCAGGAGAGGGAGCCATTGCCTGTCGTTACTATTCTCTCACCCGCAGAACCCCATATCATCTCCCGGATTGTCGCCTTCCTAAACGACAAGATATGGGAGCCTATCCTTACCGCCCGGCGATTCGTCCATCTCATGTTCCTGTTTCTACCTGTCCTGATATCCGCACCCATGCTCTTAGTTGGCAGGCCAGAGGCGAGATACAGTGGCGACAGATGGGGTGCTGTTTGGTGGTATGGATTCCTGACCGCGCAAATGGAGCGCGCCGGTCCGACGTTTGTTAAGGTATGTTGCCTCGTATCCGATCGTACGCTAATGACGAGCTGATTCATGTCTTCCATAGCTCGCACAATGGGCGGCCTCCCGCGCAGACTTGTTCCCCTCTATGCTCTGCGAACGCATGGGCTCTTTACATTCTCGCGGCAAAATCCATTCTATGGATCATACAAGGCGTGTGATTGAACGGGTATTCCAACGACCATTTGAAGAAGTCTTCGAAGAGTTCTACGAAACGCCGATGGGGAGTGGTGCAATCGCTCAAGTGAGTTTACCAGTCACACGACATAGCATCTACTCACATCTTGTTAGGTATACAGAGCGACATTAAAACACGACTTGGTGCCCCCTTCGCTCCTTACACCTAAATCCAAGAGTCATGCTCGTTCTCCTGTAGACATTGCGACTACTATCCTACAGCCACCACCTCCAGCCCCATCTGCTGCTGTTGCAGTGAAGATTCTGCATCCGAGCGTAGAGAAGTTGATTAAGAGAGATCTTCAGCTTATGTCCTTCTTTGCACATGCCCTCACGCTCATACCCGGTGTACAATGGCTTTCTCTTCCTGAAGAGGTCGAGTTATTCGGCCAGATGATGTACGGACAACTCGATCTTCGAATCGAAGGCCGTAATCTAGCGGAGTTTGAGAAGCGGTTCGCTGGACGGAACCTGCCGGTCACCTTTCCGAGAGCTCTAGAGATGTGGAGTACGAAGGACGTACTCGTAGAAGAATACCAGAATGCACTTTCATTAGAGGACTTTCTGAAGAACGGCGGCGGACCTTACAATGATATGCTGGCTGAGGTCGGCTTGGACGCATTCTTGGTGAGTGTTATACATCCCATCAATCACTTAGGCTTAAACTTCGTATTTTCCCAGAACATGCTTCTGTTGGACAACTTCGTCCATTCAGATCTGCACCCGGGTAATATTATGGTCAAATTCGTGAAGCCGCCATCTACGATGCTTCTTGTCAAGAACGCCTTCAAGGCGCTTTTTAAATCAAAGGGTCTGACGTTCGCGGATACGCATCCCGCGACAGAGGCGGACATTGGAACGGACCTCACGATCAACGGGTTGCGCAGTTTGCGTAAAGACCCACATGCGTGGCGTGAAGCCATGGAATCTCTCCATAAGGAGGGCTATACCCCAGAAATTGTCTTCATTGATGCGGGTTTAGTAACGACACTCAACGCGACGGACCGTCGCAATTTCTTGGACCTGTTCAGTGCTATCGCTCAATTCGACGGCTATCGGGCTGGAGAGCTCATGGTGGAGCGCTGTCGTACCCCGGAACTGGCTATCGATCCGGAGACGTTTGCACTGAAGATGCAACACATCGTCTTGAACGTCAAGCGCAAGACGTTCTCTTTGGGACAAATCATGATATCCGACATTCTACAGTCGGTCTTGAAGGCGGTCAGAGAACACCATGTCAAGATGGAAGCGGACTTTGTCAATACAGTTATTTCGGTCTTGCTATTAGAGGGTATCGGGCGACAGTTGGATCCAGGATTGGACTTGTTCAAGAGCGCTTTGCCGATTCTGCGGCAGCTGGGTCGAAAAATGGGTACACAGGAGAACATTAAGCAGATGGAGACGGGCAGCCTGATATCTTTCTTGAAGGTTCGTATCTCTGATTGACTCTCGTGATGTTTTGTTGCTTACGGCCAAACAGGTTTGGCTGTATGTGGAAGCACGGGAGTTAGCATCCTCGGCCTTGGCTGACACCGACGAGCTCATAAAATACGACTGGTGAGCACTTCATCTCAATGCTCGCAGTAGAAAGTGTCTCATCTCCATTCAGGTTGTCACCTAACGTTTAGAGATACTATACAAATCATCGTAATGGGATTCCCTGCCTTCACCGACTATGTCAATGTCGATGGCATCAGCTATGTACATTGACACAGCTCCTGGAAGACCAAGTTAGGAGCCCAAAACTGGTGACCACCGGCTGAGACGTCATGCGGGCCAGCCGCAGATCCATTACTGTTAGCCTCGCCGACAGACAGCGCATGATTTGCACTGTCTTTTTTCAGGGCGGGACTGCCCCTGACTGCCCGACGTTCAGCATGCGGCGCGCCGTCGGCATCGTCAGGCCGCATGTCAGCATGGCTATCACATCGATCGAACGTTTGTCTAAGCGTTGAAATGCGTTCATTCGCGGCGGACGGCCGGCAGTCTGATTCGCCTGAGCGACGTCTGATGACGAGGGCTGACGAGGGCGCGACCCTGCCCCTCAAAGGCCGATGTCGAGAGAGTGTTCTGCGCAATTAATGTGTCTTTATGCGGCGGCGGGAAGGCTCTGTCCAGGTAGACAATATTTTGCCTTTAGGGATGTGCATGTTGAGCTTGGATGCTCAAAGTGAATGGGAGAACAGTTCGTCACCGATCCATAGACCAATCGCGGTCCTCCGTGATGGGATTGCGAATAACTGCAGGGCTAGAGTCGTTATCTGAATACCATCACAAGTCCAATGCCGTTCCCCGTGGGCGAGATCAGAAGGAGTGCGTGAACGGCGACGCTGAGGGAAGAGCTGGGGACGTTCCCCAGCTTCCTGCCGCAGACGAGAGCGACGCTGAGCGGCCCGGTGAGAAAAAAGAAGACATGGCCCTGGCACATAGAGGGGTGATGGCGTTACGTAACCTACTAAAAGGAGGCGTCTGGTAAGTTCGGGATCTGAGATGCGACACTGTGGGGACGGCGCTTACTGTGCGAGGCGCCTTGTAGACGCTCGGGTACGGTGTCGGAGAGCTCGCCCTCTCTTTCTCTCTTCACGAACCAACTCGTTCAACGCGGCTCCCGACGTTCACCACGTCCCTGGATTCCCTTTCTCCCTTTTCTTTTGTCTGCGCTTTGCGCTAGATGGCCACTCCTTATGCCTTCGTGACTCTTGTAACTTCGGATTCCTACCTCCCTGGAGCGCTTGCCCTCGTCGCAGCTCTCGATGAGCTTCACCCGTCGCCGCCTATCTCCCCCGAGGTCGGCTTTCAGACAGTCTGTCTCGTCACCCCGGAGACAGTCGATGTCTCCACCATCAAGCTCCTCAGGCGGGCCTTTAATGTCGTAGTCGGTGTCGAGATCATCGAGCAGGAAGATGACAAGAACTTGCGTCTACTCGGTAAGTATCGCTTTTACTGCGCTTGCCCTGGAATTCCGATACTACCCTAGCTATCTTACTGCGAGACTAGCGTCTCACATACGTGTACATCGCGTGCGACCACGCTGGGTCTCTTCCCAATGCAGCCGCTTCACCGTTCTAGTCCTTCGCGGATCGGTTGATCTAGCTCGTCACGCGGTTCTCTTCCCCCAGCACAACGATCGGCTATCTGTTCGTTGTAACTGGCACATATCTTTTTACTTATATGCGGTGGACTGACCTTGTGGCTAACATGCATCTTTTCTTTCGGCAGGTCGTCCCGATCTTAATACGGTTCTCACAAAGTTACACATATTTCGCCTAACTCAGTACTCCAAAATAATCTTTTTGGACGCCGATGTTCTTCCTATCAGGCCATTGTCTCACTTATTCACTCTTCCGCACGAGTTCTCTGCCGTCCCCGACGTCGGATGGCCGGACATATTCAACTCTGGCGTCTTGGTCGCGTCACCGGGCGAAGACAAGTTCAATGAGCTTATGGAGTTGCAGAAAACTAAAGGGAGCTGGGACGGAGGAGACCAGGGACTGTTGAACGAATGGAGGGGACAAAATTGGCACAGGCTGAGCTTCCTGTACAACACAACCCCCACAGCCGCATATACGTGAGTGTCATCAGACGTTAATTTACAAAGATATGGCTAATCTATGCACCTTCACAAATTATAGTTATGCGCCCGCTTATGAACGTTTTGGTTCGGGGATTACAGCTATCCACTTTATCGGAGAGAATAAACCATGGCGGTCTCTGCCTTGGCGGTCCCCTGGTACGAAAAGCAGTCAAGTTACAATGGAAAATGGGGCCAAACGGGCGTACGACTACGATTCTCTTGTGGATCGCTGGTACGATATCTATGACCGACACTATCGTGTCGAAGCTCCCGCGCCAAATCGGGAATTCGAAGTCCAGAGATATACCTCCGTTTGGGACGAAGGAAGTTCTGTCGGTGCGGAGACCCAGACGACTGGTGCTGCGCCACCTGGACCAGGTGTTGCGATGGGTCTTGACGAGCTCCGGACGGTTGCCGTACAAGGTCTGGCGGCCCTCGGACATACCCAACCTCAGACAGCAAGACCCACGGAGGGAGAATATCGTTCGCTTCCGCTCGAGGGTCGTATTGACCTCATGAGACCTCAGAAAGCTGCGGAGCAAGAGTCTGAGCATGCCCAGGAAGCTCCTTCCGACGAGCGGCCCCGTGATGATCGTTCGGGTTCACCAGATACCCCCCGTCCTTCGCACGTGCAGATGCCGCAGGATGACCAGGGTTACTTCAGAACTGACGCATACCCTACGCCTGGTCCGAACGAGGTTCCTCCTGCTCCGTACCTCCATGGTCATTCGCTACCTCCCACACAGACTCCTACACCTTACTGGGCTCATCCGTCGGAGCAGCACTCTCAAGGGTACCAAGAGTCGCACGAGGAGCCGCACTGGCAGTCGTCACAAGAGCCGTACAGAGAACACCATGATGCATCGCACGGACAGCGGCAAGAAGAGTGGTACGGTCATCACGAGGGGTCGCACCGACAGCAGCACGCTCCGGACCAGCCCCAAGCACAACAACCATATTATCCATATGCCCCTCCCACAGGATCCGAGCATCATCGTCACAGATCCTACCAGAACCAAGACTCGTCTGCGTTCGAGACACCTCGAGCAGAAAGATCTCACTACCGGCAGGATTCACAAAGAGGCGACTATCAGGCCCGTGGCAGTCCGCAAGGCGGCCAGCCGCAGCGTTGGGACCAGCCGTCTCACCAGCATGATCGTCGGTCTAGCCAAGGAGGCCATCATGACAGCCGTGATTCGCAAAATTGGAGACGGCAGGAACATCGGGCTTCGTCGCCTCAACGGTATCAGGAGGAGCAGGCACAATACGGAGGTTCTAGGGATTATCGACAATACGGAGGACATGCTCATGTCCATTGGTCTCCTAGTCAAGAGCACGGTACTTCCCCACAATCACCACAACAACAGTACCATGGGCATCATCGTCCACCGCCCGAGGAACACCGCCATCACCACCACCACCACCACGAGCATCATGGGCATCGCGAGCAACCTCCAGCTTTGGTCATTCCCCCACCTCGTCCTATCTCCCCTCCCAAAGTAGAATGGAACCCTGCAAAAGAGCCTCCTCCAAAGACTCCGCCTCCGATTTTTGCATTCCCCGAGGACACGTACTTCCCCAACGTGTGGGACCAAACGCCGAGTCAGCAACACGACGCAACATACCAGTCTTACACCTCGCCAGAACGGACGACGCGCCCAGATGCGTTCTTCCATCCGCCGCCTCCAGCGCACATTCCGGAGCAATTGATACGTGAGGGCCAGTACGCGAATGTCATAGGCCAGACCCCGCCTCCTCCCCAGGATTCACCGGAAAGCGTCGTCACATCTCCTACACCGGACAGGAAGAATGTGCATGCTGTGTTCCCGTGGGAAGAAAAGCCTCGGCATCGACCGCGACGCGTGTTCCCCCGCTCAGACTCGCCCCCTCCCGCTGCGAATTACATCGAGTCTGAGCGGACTTCGTCCCCTGTGGCAACGCCGCCGCCGACGGAACGGCCGCCTCCCGTGCATTCCCCGACGTCTCCTACTGGGCAGTGGGGTCTCGGGTTCTCTAACGCTTGGGACACCGTACCTGCCATTCAGCGATACGCATCCAAGTTGGCAGGGCCTAGCATTTTCACACAAATGATGCAGTCCCCTCCCCCGCCGCCTCCTGAGGACGGATGGCGCAGGTGGGAGAAGCAGCGTGAGCGAGACTGGCAGGAGCGCCAGGATGCCAGTAGCATGGACGGCGACGATGAGGATGATGAAGAGGACGAGGAGTTCGAAGAGGGCGGTGTGCAGAGCGAGACTAGCACCAAGAGCAGGGCTAGCGCGAGCTCGCGTGTGCGGTCTCGTGCTTTGAGCGGCAGGTCCAGGAAACGGTACCGTACCCGCGGCGTACAGGCTTCCCCCGAGACTGTTGACGAAGGTGTCCAGTGCACTATCGACGAGAAGGGCACAGATCTTGTTGAGCATGTCTCCATCGCTGTCGGTACCGAACCTCCTATAACCAAGGACGGCCCCTGCCCGTGCTGCGGACGCACCTGCTCTCCTGAGAACTGCGTCTCCTCTCGCACCGACACCGGCGCTCGCGCTCGCGCTCGTTCCAGCAGTGGAAGCGGTTTCGGTTCTCGTCGCTGGGGCCCTGTTCCAGGACTGTTGCCTTCTGCTGTACCCCGTGACTTGCGTCTTGAGGTTGAGCCGGCGGTGGGCACACCCATTGCGACCAACAATGTCCGCTCGGGCATGCCTTTCCCCAGCATGGCGACGCCTTCAGGTCTCCGTTCTCCTGCTACTCTTGGTTCGCCTCGTACATATTCTCCTCCCCAAGTGAAGTCGCCGCCGGCTGTTATGTCCCCACCCAGAGTCCCGACGCCCAAAGCGCTATCTCCTTTGCAGGCTACGTCACCTGTCAAAGTCCCCTCGCCTCTGGGGTCTCCGCACAGAGTCCTCTCGCCACCTTTGACACAGCCCGGCATGACACAAACGATACATTCACCTCGTCCCAGTGCCTCTCCCCGCCAGGTGATGTCTCCTCGTAGGACGTCGATCTCCTCTGTCCAGACTTCGAGGACTACCTCGCCTGTCGTTGGTACCGGTGCACGCGCACAGCAGCAACAAAATACTCCTTCCCCCAAGCTCACTCGCCTGTCGCCGCTGACTGCCATACAATCACCCGCTCTACAGCGATCTATCTCCGCTGAAACGGCTACAACACCGTCTCCCTCTAGCACGCACGACTCTTTGATCACGCCCGAGGGCACTCCCATCTTGCCCCGCAAATCGGGTCGCGTTTGGGACCCTGCCCGCGGCGTGGACGTGTTCAAACGTGGTTCCGAAGAGGTGCTCGCTCGGTTCCTCAGAATGGGATCCTTTGACGAAGAAGAAGGCAAGCGTCAAGCTGTCTAACGATGATATCCCCTTTCCACCTCCTCAATCAAGTATCTCGAATTTCACTTTCCTGCGTTTCTGTGCATGGACGGTCTTGTTTACACCACATGTTGTGTTATCAGTTCGCACTTCCTCCCTGTTGTCTGTTTCTCTAGTATCGGTTCGTGTGTCGCAATCGTAGAGCGACGTCCGTTCGTTTAGACTGTCATCGTCCCGTGCCGACGCAGTTTCTTTGTTTTTGTTCTTCTAGCACCTGGTCTATACCCGCGTTCCCCCTCACCGCTTTGGAGACCCCACTCATCCTACATCTTCGTCATCTTCTTCAGTCTTCCGCAGACGTATGTCACATTGTTCGCTGTTCTATGTACTTCCCGCATGAATTCCTGGAAGCCTTTGCTCGGGAACCATGCACAAAATGTTATGTCTTAGTCTTCTCGCCAATTCGACAGTGTGATGACGTCATAGGACCTAACCTCAAGCTGTGTGGCAACTTGGAGTAAACCTTGGTCTTAGTCGCGTCGTTACGTCGATGATCTCCACTCGACACCATGGAGCTCTGTCAACGAAAGAGAATATATACCACGACGCGCTCTGACTATCACCACCAACAGTCCTCATCCTTCACTTTCACGCGAATACACACAACTTAACCCAAACCACATTTCGTTCATCTCATCATAATGGCTTCTGTCACTGGACCGTACGCTACTTCTTTCCAATTCTATGTTTTACTGACTGATACTGACACATTTGCCCTATCTGTCCAGGAGCGACGCTCGTTACGAGACGACTGCTGCTTGGCAAGCCGCGGAGACTTCCACCGTCAAGCTGCAGCAAGACGTGGAACAGAATGCTGAGAAAGCCCGTACCGCCGCAGAGCAGGCAGCCTCTGCCGCACCTGTAAGTATTCTCAGTTTTCAGAGTGCCCCCTCCTAATTCTGAGCCTGGCGGAACTAGTTCAAGGCCCTTGCGGCTGAACAGGCTGTAGAAGAGTTGGAAGCAAGTCTCAGTGCAAAGACCGAGAGCCAGTCAACTGCCCCTGGTTATGTCGAGCAGGCAAAGAACTTAGCTAGTGCAGCATTGGCTGCGGCCTCGGTAAATTCATGATTTTCTTGTGTTGATCCCTGCGCTCATTGATGCACAGTCGTATCTTCCCACATCTACAAGCACTAACGGAGCACCCAACGGTGGCGTCGTTAATGGCTCGTCAGCCAACACGAACGGGTCCGGCGTCGTTTCTTCAATACAGTCGGCTGCAAGCACAGCGGCAGAGACTACCATGAACGTCCTGTCCTCTGCCCAACAGACCGTTCAACCCCATGTCGAGTCGGCGATGAATGCAGTCCAGCCTCACGTCGACTCAGCAATGAATGCTGTTCAGCCGCATGTTGACCGGTTATCTAACGCAATCACAGGAGGACAGACAACGAAGCCCGAGGAGGTACCCGCTACCACCGCGCCCTTGGAGTCTACCGGGGGTGTTGTAGGCGGTCCGTATCCCGAGACTGCCACCGGTGGCAAGTCATCCGTTGGTCAGGTCTAAGATACAATCAGCGACGAGCCGTTACGTTATGCAACGCACGTCTGGAACACATGTAGTATACCCAATGCATAGTAATAAGCTCATAACTTACTCATAAATGATTTAAACTCGTGCTGTGCAAGAAGTTTCAGAATGAAAATTAAGTGCATGGTTTCCCTACGAAGGTCGCAGGTTGCTGGCAGACGATACTGTATGTTGACTTCATGTGTCGGGGCAGAGGGCTGCTTCCGAGGACGTAGACGTAACATCATATGCCTAGACAAACTAGTTGACTCATACCAATGTCTCGAACGCCGTGCCAGGTGCCTGCGCTTTGCATGCGGAGTCTGATGTGACAAGGATGAGCAAATAAAAAGATAAGAGCCAGATCTCAGACGTACCGTCACGCAGTACAAAGGGTGTTGTACCCAAAGATGCCTTCGGCCGAGGAGTGTCGCGACGGACAGTTGTCATCCGTCATCGAAAAGCGATAAGTGGAGGTGACGAACAACGTTGACCACTGCACGCTCGAAATATTGAAGAAGAGCAACTCCGGGCTGCAATCATCAAAAGTCACCTATACGGTGTCAGCCTCATCAGTGAAGAAGCACACCTTACCTGGCTGAACAAAGCCCGGCGGAGGGAGTATTTTCCTAGCTATGAGAAAAAACGGTATAAGATACAACGTAGAGGGGTTTATTCATACTCACAGGACTTTCACTTCCGATTACCTGACATCTTGCGAGGGAAGGAGAGGATATCGGTATCGAACTTGCGCTGGAAGTCCGATCTCGTTATTTGTTCGTATTAGGATCCAAAGGTACCTACTTGCCCAGCGAGGGATTTCGGATCGGCCTGTGGTCTTATCAACGTCATTTCAACAGCACATCAGTCCACTATTGAGTGAGATACAAGCATGCAATTGACATTCGGCAAAGGAAATTACCACGTACGGAGATACATCATACGTACATCGACATTTTACCTCTCATATCTTCGATTAAATCGTATAGGACGCTGACGCCAGCGTCCCTGACCACTACGTTTTGCATATTTCAGCTCTTCGCCCACAAGCATGAGCATCGGCTGCGGATCCCCACCGAGATGACCTGGCCAACTGAGCTCATCGGTGAGCATCGAGGCGGACCCGTCTTTGCCCCTGACGACGCGCCACTTCCAGCGGACGATTTCATCAAAGGAAGACCACCTAAGGTACCATTCGATTTCTTCCAGCATGGGGCAACGTTTAGCCAGCGCGTGCATATGTGAGCGGACACTCGTCTCGTGCAATGCCTTCCAAGCACGCAAAGCAAGGTGCTCATCTTCCTCATCTAGACGTTCGTTGAGATTATCTGGCCATTCGGGAGCCTTCCATACGTTCTGTTCTAGTCCAGCGTTTTTCAGGATACCCTCGATATTCTCCAAGTTGTAGTCTCGTATCTCCTGGTTAGAGATGTCGTATGGGGGAGAGACTTCGTCGAGAAATGGCGTCCAGACGCGCTCCTCCGCTATCTCATCCTCCCACTCAAGGTCGTCGAGTAGCCAGTGGATCGCAAGGTTCCGTAAGCACGAGAAGTGGCTCAAGGAGTTCGTGATATCGTTCTGGCAGGATATATTAAGCTGGAAACTCAGGAGCAGGAAACAGCTCACCATAAAAGTAGACCATATGATTTCTCTCTGGGGGTTACAGGATGATACCCGCAACTCTTCAAGATCAGGGAAGTGCGCAAGCAGCTTGAGGAAGTGCGGCAAATGAGCGTCCAAATAATCCCCCTCGAGCCATCCATCTTCCATCTCTATGGCCAAAGCGGTAGGTCTGTATCGAGGATTGCTTGAGCCAATAGATGAGCGCCACTCTGAAGCATTTGGGCTCAGCGGTCTGCGACAAAACGCAAAGGCTCTGGTATGAACGTTATATCCTTCCATGGGCAGTAACTGTTTTGAGGTTTGTGTTATTGTGTTATCATCCCAAGTGGTCCTATCGATAAAACTGCCGACAGGAGCATCTCGAGGTAAGCACCATGTGCCAGTACCCTGTATGAGCTTCACGACGCTCTCAAAGCGCACCGAGTCTTCCCCCAGCTCGAGATTGACCTCGAAAAGTGTGGAGTGTCTCTGGACGAAGTCGAAAATCCAATCTACGTTGTGGGCGAATACTTCTCGAAGATTGAGGATACGTAGATTTGGAAATGATACAGAATGCAAGTAGTGTTCCAGGAACATCGAAGCGCCGTCTGTCGAGTTGTGCAGCATTAACCGAGTGATGGAGGTGTACGGCGTAATCGAATCAAGAGAGTACGACGAAAAGTCGCGGTAGTTGTTTTGCAGCCATAAACGCAAAGTTTCTAGCTTGGGTAGTTGTGTTTGAGGGGGAAAGTTACAACGATCGTTCCATACTAGCGTAATTTCTTGGAGATTCTGGGTGGAGGCGGCAGTCAGGACTTTCATTTCTTGAGGCGTAAAGAGTCCATCATAACACTCAAAAGAGACAAGGTTCGGAAATGCAAAACGTCTCGCCCTGAACGTGAAATCAGGATAGTGCCACACTGGACAGGGAACATCGACGTCCCAGCTGCAGACAGTCCGTGCGATCTGTATGGATCTACAACTTGATCAGTACTTTGCAGATGAGGGCGGGTGCAGGTTTGACACACTTGATTAGGTGACTATAGTCGTATACGCGAGCCCGAAATTTCTTAGTGGCCAAATCGAAGCTCCGGTGGTTGTCAAATTGGAGGTCTCTACAGAGGATGGGTTTCAGAATCACTCTGAATCGACGGTTGACTTGGGAAAGAACATAAAGGACGTTGAACTTCTTCGCTATCGGTGGGTATTTTGTCTTTCTGTTGGCTACCACGAGCCAGTTAACGACCTCTAACAGAACCTCGTTCGGCAGGTCCTCCAGAGTAGCGCGTCTAGGGTAGTATGTCATTGAAGCGCGTGTTCTGCTTGTACGCATGTGAGAGGAGGTTATAAAATAAAATAGAAGATGAGCGCACCAATGGTGACTAGTAGGGTAGTGCAGCGATGATGGTGACTTCGACACGAAAATGAGGCCCGCGCGGTAGCACGACGCGTCACAGTCACATGTCACACGACATACCGCCGTAACAGTGCCGTAACTGGTACCTTCGAAGTTCGACAACGTCGCTCAATGTTCGTCGGCTCGTGCCTCAGACGTCTGCCCATAATGATTCCTTTGCATTGATTCTGTCTGCTAACACTAGGCGAGTTACGGAACAAGAAAATAGGCACATTTACAAGGAACTAAGCTATTCGTCCTCTATTAGCTGCCAGTTCATTCGATTGAGATGCCAACGTCCCTGGGAACTCCGTTTAGCATACTCTAGTTCTTCGCCCACAAGCATGAGCATCGGCTGCGGATCACCACCCAAGCAGCCTGGCCACGCAAGCTCTTCCCTGAGTGTCGCGAGGGTGCCGTCTTTGTTCCTGACAACTTGCCATTGCCAACGTACGCAGTCATCGTTGGGTTGCCATCTAGGGTACCACTCAATCTCTTCGAGAAGAGGGCAACCCTTCGCCAAAGCTTCCATGTGTACGCGAACGTCCCACTCGTGCAACTCCCTCCATGCACGCACTGCGATATCGTCTTCTTCTTCGTCTAGATCTTTGACGGTGTACCCAGCCCTTTCAAGGACGGACCGAATATTGTCTTCTATGCCTTCGCCCATGAACACCTCGTAGATGTCCTGAGAATCATACTCTTTGATTGATTTATTCTGAAGTCTACAGGGAGGACAGACGTCGTCAATGAATGCTATGAGGGGGCGTTGTGGGACTACTATGTCCGCGTCATCCCACTCAGAAGCTTCCGCCAGCCAGTGAAAGGCAAGTTTTCGCAGGCCAGGGAAGCGTTTCAGAGCGCGAATGAGATCGTTCTACAAAGAGACGATCAGCGTGGAATCCTCATGGCATCAATAGGCTCACCATCAAAGTATGAAAGTCATCAGTCTTTTGGCCACTGCAAGACGAGACGCGCAATTGCTCGAGTTCAGGAAAATGTGCGAGCAAATTGACGAAGAGGGGCAAATCGGAAACAAAGTATCCCTCGTGAGACTCCCCGTCTTCCATGTCTATGGCCAACGCAGTGAGCGCGTATCGTCGGTGGTTCGAACCGAAGGCAGAACGCCATTCCATAGCCTCCGAGCTCAGCGGCCTACGACAGAAGGCAAACTTATGAGTATAGACCTCATATCCGTGCATGTCAAATGCGTCTGGAGCTTGTGAAGTATCACTACGTGAGACCTGATCTATACGAGTTCCTGGAGGTGCATTCGAGGGTAACATCCATGTGCCGGTGCCATGTACGAGCTTGACGATGCTCTCAAAACATATTGAGGCTCTTTCGAGATCGAGGTTGACCTCTAGGAGTGTAGAGTGCCTTTGAATAAAGTCGAAGATCCAATCTACCTCGTCTTCGAAAGGCTCTTGGACATTGAGGGCGCGTAAATTGGGAAACTGAACGGAATGTAAATGGTGAAAGATGAAGTGTGATCCGTTATCTGACTCGTTGTAGAGCATGAGTCGAGTGAGGGATGTATACGGCATAGTTATGACTGATTCCAAATCATTGAGCAACTGAGTATCGTTGTCCCTTTGTATTTGTATCCATAAGCGCAGGGTTTCCAGTTTTGGCACCTGTGCTTGAGGGACAAAACCGCAATTTCCGTTCCATACGAGTGAGATCGATTTGAGATTCTGAGTAGATGCCGCAGTCAAGACCTCCATTTCTCGTGGAGAAAAGTAGCCATCGAAGCATTCAAAGGAGACAAGGTTGGGAAACGCGACGTGTCTCGCTCTGAGGGCGAACGTAGGATATATGTCTCCCCAAGCCGTATCGATCTCCCAGGAGTGGACAGGCTGAGCAACCCGTATGGATCTGTGTCTGACTCAGTATTCATCTCATATAATAGGAAGACGACATTAACATACTTGATCAAATGACCGTAGCTGTATGTACCATCTGTAAACTTTCGGATGGCAATGTCGAATGATCTATGGCCAGCGAAGTGGAGGTCTTGACGGAGAATGGGTATCAAAAGCGTCCTCAAGCGGCGGCAAACCAAGGAAAGTACGTAGAGAACATTGAATTTCTTCGCTATCGGCGGGTATTTTGCCTTTTTATTGGCTAGCACAAGCCAGTCGATGACTTCCAACAAGATTTCGTCGGGAAGACCATCAAGCGAAGAGAGGGTTTCGCGATGGGACACCATTCAAGTGCCTGGTATGCAAAAGTATTCGTTAGATTAGACTCAGGTCCAGAGGAAAGCCACCGACCGTAGAGTGATACTCCCAGGGTGGTCGAGGTCAGAGTGAAGTTTATGAGTGTGACTGTGACGAGCTAACGCGTCCGCGAAGGGACGCGACGCGTCACGGTAGCCGTCACACCGCTTGCTCCGGCCCTTCGTCATTTCACGACCGATTGCATTCGACAACCTCTGGTTATGTATGGGATAACTTACTGTAAGTGCAGCTGTGAGTTCTTGTTGATATTTATGCCCATTCGCGGGACGTAGGAAAAACCGTACTAGCTCTGAGCCACTGTATCCACTTCCATCAGCGTCAGTTTACTGGCTTGTACCGAATACTCTGCGTTTTCTCTTCTTCCTGCTCGACCTACTCAACATCATGGTCCTTTCGATCTCAGCTACCCTTCCTAACTACTGGAAATACGTCTCCGAAGGCGGAGCTTCTATCGTCTTCTCCTATTGCGGTCCACCCAGCCCAGACTTTGACAGTACTGTCCTCCGTTTACGCAAGGTACCCGTTGACTATCAACCTAGTCTTATCGCCGAACCCCTCGTCGAAGAGCCAGATGACCCTACCATTGCCTTTCAACGTCAAATAATACAGAAATTGATACCAATAGTCCATTTGCCTCGTCTAGATAGTGTCGAGGTAAACCGAGGGTGGCTTCAAGAGCTCAAAGATCTGAGCGAAACGGAGCGGCCAGCCGAAAGACGAGCAATAGACACTATTGACCTTGGCAGGCGAAAGGCGGTTCTTGCTACAGATCTTGTCGGCGGACCAGCCTTGGCGGTTGAGATCAAGGTACGTGATATGTATCGCATCGATCTGTACGACGAATAAGGCTATTCTCTCCAGCCAAAATGGGGTTTTCTACCGTCTCCCGCCCATTTGGCGCCTCTCACGAAGCCCATCAAGACCATGACATGCAGATTCTGCATGCATTCACATCTCAAAGCCACAGAAGGCGCGGAAGTATCCTTTGGATATTGTCCCCTTGACCTCTACTCTGGCGATGAGAGTCGTATCCGGAAGGCTTTGAACGCACTCTGGGACTCGTGGATCGGCAGCTCTGGGACTGTGAACAATCTACGTGTATTTTCCCAAGGAACCATGGTTAAGCCTAGCCTACAGGTAAGTACGACCTTCCAATCATGCGCCTCATGACTGATTAATGATACTGCAGCCTTCATCTCTTGCTCCACTTTCCATTTATTTCCCAACCAGTGTAGCTGAAGAGCCATCGTTATCTATGTTGCAAGATGCATTTGTTGCTGCACTGATCCCGCCTCTCTTGAAGACGCCAGTCCTCCGGATCCTTTCCAAATTGCAGCGAAGTTTGGACGCGTTAGATATCGAGGGCCTTACTATGCTATGGAATTCTGCTCATAAGTCTGCAGCTGTTCAAGCGGCGGCTGACTCAAGCAGTGTTCCCATCCCATCCATTGGCGCAGGCCTTGCAGAGCCCACATTGGCAGATTGGCGGACGTTCCTGGATATCTATCTCGCAAAGCATGAGCAGATGGACCACGATCATCCAGATGCTGCGAACGTCAAGTACTATTGCATGGCATACATCCTCTCAGCCTCGTTCAAGGACTGTTCCATCATCATTCGCCTCTCACAAGATTCGCCTACGACAGTTACGGTCATCGACCTGGATGTGAAACCTGTTGATAGGCTCAGGAAATGGGCTATGTTGGACGCTCAGGTCGTTGATGCATACAGGACTGCTTCGGAGCCTTCGCGTTGCGACGATCGATGGGCCACGTTGTGACACTCGAGGACATGTTTCACGGTCCAACCCTCTACTCTGACCAGCTCACTCGCAAGTTATTGGCCCGATATGTCATGCGTTTGCGTCACATATATCGCTGTGTCACGGAATCGTATACATGTATATCTACTAGCTCCTGCAGTCTCTTCGCACTCATAAGAGACAATGATCACTATCTATACGGATGTCGCCGATCACCAGGCTTCTATTCTAATTGGCGGGCTTGGCCACCAGGACGTTCATCCAGGCTCTCTCAAACTGGTTTGCGGGCTTGATAGCGACGTTGAGCTCATCCGCTGCGTACATAGCCCAATGAGGATTTCTCAAGAGCTCGCGGGCCAACATCACCACATCTGCCTTGCCCGCTTGCAGGTACCCCTCGGCCTGTGTGGGAGAGGTGATCATGCCTACGGTCGACACCGCCATGCAAGGGTACGCCTTCTTTATCTCTGCCGCGAAAGGCGTCTACATTATACTTCGTAAGCTTCCTTCGCAGAACATATGTGTACTTTAAAGACAACTCGCCTGATAACCTGGACCCACAGGGATCTGCTGTTTGATCCAGTTTCCTGCCGTACTGACGTCCACGAGGTCTACCCCGAGCTTCTCCAGTTCGCCAACAAGAATCTTGCTTTGCTGGATGCCCCAATAGCGCCATTCGCCGTCTTCGCCCTTCTCAGGGCCCTCGTGCCACTCGGTCGCGCTGATGCGCACGAAAAGTGGCTTATCCGCCCATGCCTTACGGAGCCGAGAGACGATACTGAGGGGATGCCGCAGACGGTTTTCAAGAGAACCGCCGTATTTGTCAGTACGCTTGTTGGACAACGGAGAGACGAATTCGTGGAAGAGGTAGCCATGTGCGCCGTGGATTTCAATGAAGTCAACTGGATCAAGCTGAAATAAATAACTCGATTATATAAAAGGTAGCTATACTTACATCCGACCTTCTTGCAACGTTCGACCGCGGCTAGGAATGCTTCTTCCAGCTGTTCAATGTCCGTCTCTGACATCTCCTTTGGAGAGGGATAGTCCTCCGAGTACGCAACCGCGGACGGTGCAACGACTACATGAGTTCTTCGGTGTTTGTTCTACAGTGGTTAAGACTGTTTGTGCTCACCTGCATCGGGCCAGCCGTTTTCTTCCTTGCTTGCGGTCCAGATAGAGGCACGGTGTGTCTTAGCAGCATTCAAGTGAACCCATGGCGCCATTGTGGAGGCCTTACGACCAGCGTGAGCGAGTTGAACCCCGATAAGCGTTCCTTGCGCGTGACAGAATCTGACGATGCGTTGTAGAGGCTCTATCTGGGTATCGGTCCAAAGACCCTAGATGGTGAAGTGTTGATAAGACTCTTTGGAGAACTGAGTCATCATATGCGCATTACTTACAGCGTCTTCAGGAGAGATGCGTCCCTCTGGAACTACGGCGGTAGCTTCCATGCAAATGGCACCAACACCGCGAGTAGCAAAACCACCGATGTGAACAAAGTGCCAATCTGTTGCATGTCCGTTATCGGAGCTGTATTGACACATAGGAGACTAGCACACAATTTAGCAAGAGTCAAATGAGGATTGTGAGGCGGACTTACCACAAAGATTCTATTCTTGAAAGTGACACCTCGCAGCGTCAATGGTCTGAAAAGATGCGGCACATTGGCATTCTGAGGGTATACGTTCTGCAATAGAATCAGTGTGATATTCCAACTAGTGAATACGAAATATTACCGTAGGAAGAACACTGCCGATGGGAGGTGTATTCAGAGGAAAGTACTGGTGCGCATCAGGGACGGGCGTGTTGATAAACAAATGCGACATCCTGGAAAGCGTTCTGTACGACGATAAAGGCTGTCTAGAGGATATTCGAGCTGGGATTTGGGCAGCTAGAGGTGCGTTTGACGGTGACTTTATAGGACGGGAGGAGACAACCAGCAAGCGAGAATGCATGATTCAGCTCCACCGTGCAGCAGTTCGAATTCCCAAACGCGATTGTGAGTTCTGCTTACCACCTCGTGACATGACCGCCTGAGGCCGTATGAGAGCGAACGCAGTACAGAGTCACGTCATCGCCAGACGATACTTGGCGATAGACGCAATGGATATGCCTGAAACGCTGACGAATCTTGAAGCAGATGAACTAGACAAATCGACAGCCTCAGATGCTTAGACTAAGTTACGACCAAGCTTAGAGAAAGAGAGCGCTGCGCATTTGGTACTTGGCAAGTCCGTATTGAGGATACAAAGACTGCCAAAAGACTGCTCATAAATGTGTCACCGAATGTACGACCGCAGAATCGTCCCGATGAATACGAAATCATGCAGTCTGGCTGAGCTAATCTGATCCAGAGAGGTGACTGATATGTCGCGCATACTACGCGAAGTGCACGGCCAAAACATCGACAAGGGGCCTTCGTGAGACCGCGATCGTATTCTCGCGGTTTTGGCTGACACAGGACTTGCAACGTGGGTAGTCTTGACACGAGACAGAACGGGTCGAGGTCCAAGGATAACCAAGGTCAGGTCCTACTTAGGGTAAACGATGCTGGTATATCTGCAGCCGGTGACGACAACGAGTGGATAAAATCAGAGTGTGGCTCAGTACAACGAGTGAACTCGAAGTCGACCGGATCGTTAAAACTTGAAATTTGAAAGCACCGGAGTTTGTAGCCTGAGCGCCTAAGGCGCATCAATTCGCGTTCGGCTTTGCTATCGATCGGCGCCTGCCACCCGCCCTCCGGTGCGAACGATGTTCCCTATTAATAGACACCCGTCTCAAGACCGTGACACGGTTTACACTTTGCGTATGCACTGTGTCCATCCGTCCTCCTCAGAGGCTCTGGCTTACGACTCCGGGATAGCGAAAGACAACAGAGAAATCCCAGATGGCGACCTTCGGGAAAGCGACATACAACGCCGCGAAATACGCCTCGATCCGACCAATCTATCCTCGCCAGTTGTACGATTCCATTTTTCGCTATCATGAGCAGGGTCCCAAAGCGAGGTGGACCACAGCTGTAGACTTGGGTTGCGGAACTGGTAAGCGTTACAGGTACATTACGCTTCATGATACTGATTACCTGCCTCCCTGTAGGGCAGGCAACAACTGAACTGACACCTTTTCGCAAGGTCATTGGCGTCGATCCTAGCGCAAAGATGATCGAACAAGCCAAACAGAACATCAGTGCTGGGCTATCCAACCAGATTGAATATGTGCAGTCTCCAGCTGAGAGTCTGCCTTTCATTGCCGATCAAAGCGTCGACATGATCATCTCAGGTCGGCCATGAAACTTCGTGTCCTACTTATGAAGCTTACCTCCGCAACTTCATTCAGCTCAAGCCGCTCATTGGTTCAATTGGACAAAGCTCTGGGCGGAGGCCGCCCGGATCTTGAACACCGATGGCAGCCTAGCAGTCTGGGTCAGTATATCGGTCACATACTTGCGATGCCTATCTGAAATAACGCAGGGTTACTCTGAATTCCGTTTGACACGGTATCCGTCTGCGACACCATTGATTAACAACTATGCCCAAGGATCTGATCCAGCGGAATCATTAGGGCCTCATTGGGAACGGCCTGGGCGGACTATCGTCGATGAACATCTTACAGCGATCCCGGATCCTGAGACAGTCGCCCCTGGCGCGTTTCAGGATTTCACTCGCGTATTCTTCACGGGTCTGTGCACGACCTCTACTTATCATAATCGTGCTTGACTCTGATCCTTGCTCAAAATCCACAGGTGCACACCATCCCAACCTTCCGGACCCACGCCCAGTCATTTTGCGCAAGCAGATGACGTGGGACGATTTACTAGCATATTTCCGCACGTTCAGCTCCTTATACACTTACCACGAGAAGTATCCGGAGGATTTGAAACGACCGGATGGTGACATTGCTGTGCGCTTCTGGAACAGGCTGAAAGCAGAGGTCGCTCAGCAAGAGAATCAGAACGTAGAGAATATCCCTGACGAGATTGATGTAGAATGGCCTCTCGCCTTGATCTTAGCTCGACGTAAATAATCGTCTGTATATGAGTGGTAACTGGAATAACCTCAGTTGCTTGATCGTAGCCCATGCGTGAATTTAACGTCACACCAGAGACTTGAAAACTGGTATTTCATGGCATAGAGTACTCTAGCATCGAGGATGTGGCGGAGTAAGAAAACGAGCCCGCCACACAAACCGACGCGCCTGGGGCACAACACGCGTAAACAACGCCGACCCGCGGCTCTGTCAGCGACGACCACCTCGCCGCCGCCGTCCTTGTCTTTCCTTCACGTCCTGCTGTATTTTTCTCGCCTCTGGGCTTGTAATACCGGTCTGTGCACACCTAGACGTCGGCGTGCTATATATCCTGCTTTAATCGGGCTGAACCTTGTTTAACGTCGACAAATCGTTGGCTTTCAAAATGGCTACTGGTAGGTCTTGTACCCCTCATGATGTTTATAAGAGACCTCTTATGCTGCGATTCATTAGCTGCGGAATTTGATCCTACAGCGCCTGCCTACTCTTATGACGATACTGGCTACGGATACGAAGACGAGGATGAGGAGGGGGTTGAAGAAATCACCCAGGAGGATTGCTGGACCGTCATCTCCGCCTTCTTCGACCAAAAGGGTCTCGTCCGTCAGCAGCTGGACTCCTTCGATGAGTTTGTTCAGAACACAATGCA
This sequence comes from Pleurotus ostreatoroseus, assembly GCA_005298045.1. Lineage (NCBI taxonomy): Eukaryota > Fungi > Basidiomycota > Agaricomycetes > Agaricales > Pleurotaceae > Pleurotus > Pleurotus ostreatoroseus. The sequence goes on from SWBT01000168.1 coordinate 230,566, forward strand.
GGAGTTGGTGGATGAGAACGCGGATCTCATCCTCGACCAGGCCGACCAACATACTGGGCACGAGAGCGACGTGACAAGACGTTACGAGATCAAGTTCGGTCAAATCTACCTCTCAAGACCGACCAACACGGAGGCGGATGGCTCGGTCGTTCCTGTGTTTCCGCAGGAGGCACGGTTACGGAATTTGACGTACTGTGCGCCGCTCTACATCGAGATGAAGAAGCGGGTGTTGGTTGGAAGGGAGGATCCGGATAGTATGACGGGCGAGATGTTGTGGGAATTGGAGCATGAGGAGACTGCAGACGATACGAAGAAGGTTTGGATAGGCAGGGTGCGTAATCATTGTTTTTCGTCATCTCTCTGTCATTAAAAAAGGTTTCTTCAAGGTTCCTATCATGCTTCGGTCCACTTTCTGTATCCTCCGCGACTTGTCAGACTCCGACCTTTTCGACCTTAACGAGTGTCCATACGACTCCGGAGGATATTTCATCATCAACGGTTCGGAGAAGGTGCTCATTGCCCAGGAACGTATGGCTACCAACCATGTATACGTCTTCGCCAAGGCCCAGCCTTCCCCCGTCAGCTTCCTTGCCGAAATTCGTAGCGCGGTCGAAAAGGGTGGCAAGACCATCAGTCAATTCCAGGTCAAGCTCTACCACAGGAACCAAGAGCGCTCGGTACGTAGGTAAGGTCGTGTTGCATGACATACTTACATGATGTGCGCCGTGTATAGTTGGGAAACGTCATGAAGGCCACTATCCCATACATCAAGGTCGACATCCCGATCTGGGTCGTCTTCCGTGCCCTTGGTGTCATTTCCGATCGTGACATCCTTGAGCATATCTGCTATGACATGCAAGATTCTCAGATGCTGGAAATGCTGAAACCTTGTATCGACGACGGTTTCGTCATTCAAGATCGTGAAGTGCGTTTTTCCTGAATTGTTCGTTCTCTTCAATCTTTTGACATACATCGCACTTCGTTAGATTGCGCTCGACTTCATCGGTAACCGTGGAACAACTACTGGTCTCAACCGTGAACGTCGGTTGCGGTATGCTCAGGAGATCCTACAAAAGGAGATGCTGCCCCACATTTCCATGGCCGAGGGCTCGGAGTCGAAGAAAGCGTACTTCTTCGGTTACATGATTCATCGACTGTTGTTGGCTGCTCTTGAGCGGCGTGATTTGGACGACCGTGATCACTTCGGCAAGAAGCGTTTAGATCTGGCTGGCCCTCTACTGGCGAACTTGTTCCGCATGCTCTTCCGCAAGCTCACCAGGGATGTCTACCGGTACTTGCAGAAGGTATGTCTCTATAAATATTTGACAATCACGGCGTCCACTTACACTTCACCCGAAGTGTGTTGAAACTCACAAGGAGTTCAACCTCTCGTTGGCTGTCAAGCACAACACGATCAGTAATGGTCTGAAGTACTCTCTGGCCACCGGTAACTGGGGTGACCAGAAGAAGATGATGTCAGCGAAGGCCGGCGTTTCTCAGGTGCTCAACCGATACACATATGCGTCGACACTGTCACATTTGCGGCGGTGTAACACTCCTTTGGGTCGTGAAGGCAAGATCGCCAAACCGCGTCAACTACACAACACGCACTGGGGTATGGTATGTCCCGCCGAGACGCCAGAAGGACAGGCTTGTGGTCTCGTCAAAAATTTGTCGCTCATGGCCTGTATATCTGTCGGTTCGCTTTCCGCGCCTGTCATCGAATTCTTGGAGGAGTGGGGTCTGGAGTCATTGGAAGAGAATGCGCACTCGTCGACGCCATGTACGAAGGTCTTCGTCAACGGTGTTTGGATGGGTGTCCACCGTGACCCCGCAAACTTGGTGAAGACCATCAAGAAGCTTCGTCGGAAGGACGACATCAGCCCCGAAGTGTCGGTTGTTCGCGATATTCGAGAGAGGGAGTTGCGACTGTACACCGACGCCGGTCGTGTGTGCCGGCCGCTCTTCATCGTCGAGAACCAGCAGCTGGCTATCACGAAGAAGCACATCAACCAACTCAACGACAAGTCGCTGGAGTACAAGTGGGATGATCTTATCAAGGGTGGTGTCATCGAACTCTTGGATGCGGAAGAGGAGGAAACCGTCATGATCTGTATGACTCCCGAGGACCTCGAGAACTCACGCAACGGCGTGGACCCAACGCAGCCTGAAGGCGAGTTTGATCCGTCTGCTCGGTTGAAGGCAGCCACAACAGCGCATACATGGACGCATTGTGAGATTCACCCTAGTATGGTTCTCGGTGTCTGCGCTAGCATCATCCCCTTCCCCGATCACAACCAGGTATGTTTCACCTTCTTTCTACAACCGCACAAAGCTGATAGCTTCCTAGTCTCCTCGTAACACGTACCAATCCGCCATGGGTAAACAAGCCATGGGTATCTACCTCACGAATTTCCTGGTGCGCATGGACACGATGGCGAATATTCTGTACTATCCGCAGAAGCCTCTTGCGACTACTCGTTCCATGGAGTACCTGAAGTTCCGAGAGCTTCCTGCTGGGCAGAACGCCATTGTCGCTATTCTGTGCTACAGTGGTTACAACCAGGAAGACTCCGTCATCATGAACCAGAGTTCTATCGACCGTGGTCTGTTCCGTAGTATATACTACCGGAGTTACATGGATTTGGAGAAGAAGAGCGGTGTTCAGCAGCTGGAGGAGTTCGAGAAGCCAACAAGGGAGACCACCCTGCGTATGAAGCACGGAACATATGACAAGTTGGAAGACGACGGTCTTATTGCTCCTGGCACTGGTGTCAACGGCGAGGATATCATCATTGGTAAGACTGCGCCTATACCGCCAGACAGCGAAGAGCTCGGTCAGCGGACACGCTCACACACCAAGCGCGATGTGTCTACACCACTCAAGAGCACGGAGAGCGGTATCATCGACCAGGTGCTCATCACCACCAACCAAGAGGGTCAGAAGTTCGTCAAGATCCGTGTTCGTTCCACTCGTATTCCTCAAATCGGTGACAAGTTCGCGTCCCGTCACGGACAGAAGGGTACCATTGGTATTACCTACCGCCAAGAGGACATGCCATTTACTGCAGAGGGTATCACGCCCGATCTGGTCATCAACCCACACGCTATTCCATCCCGTATGACGATCGGTCACTTGGTGGAGTGTTTGCTGTCTAAAGTGGCCACTTTGATCGGAAACGAGGGTGACGCGACTCCCTTCACCGAGCTGACCGTGGAGTCGGTGTCCCAGTTCTTGCGGCAAGAAGGCTATCAGTCTCGTGGGCTGGAGATCATGTACCACGGGCACACCGGGCGCAAGCTGCAGGCGCAGGTCTACCTCGGACCGACGTACTACCAGCGTCTCAAGCACATGGTCGACGACAAGATCCACTCGCGTGCGCGGGGACCGGTGCAGATTCTGACGAGACAGCCTGTGGAGGGTCGGAGTCGTGATGGTGGTCTGCGGTTCGGAGAGATGGAACGTGATTGTATGATCTCTCACGGTGTCGCGGCGTTCTTGAAGGAACGTCTCTTTGAGGCCAGTGACGCCTACCGACTGCACGTCTGTGATATGTAAGTCCTCCCTCTACTAGGGTGACTAATACGTACTGACAAGTTGTCCTTCCAGCTGTGGTCTCACCGCCATTGCTAACCTCGTGAGTACATTTGCGATTTTGTAGTTATGTCAACTAACACCTGCTTCAGAAAAAGCAAACGTTCGAGTGTCGGTCTTGCAAGAACAAGACAGCGGTTTCACAGTTGTACATTCCCTATGCAGCCAAGCTGCTGTTCCAGGTCCGTTGTTCAAGCCGTGTATGCCACTCATTCAGTACTGACTGTCCTCGTAGGAATTGCAAAGCATGAACATCGCTGCTCGCTTGTACACTGTATCTACCGGCCGTATACGAGACTAGGCTGGGACCTTCGCCGATCTGCTTTTCGTGCCCGATGTGTATTTTACATATATTTTATAAAGTGGAATTCCAGATACGAAGGCATGGCGTACTGTAGCTAAGAAATTAAGTGGTACGGTATATAACCTAGTCGTCCTTCATCAGTCCTACCCTTTCGTGGTCCTCGCCGTCTTCGCGGGCGCTGGTTGGACCACGACGTTTCTTCGAGCTGTCTTCGTCGTCGCTCAGCTCCTGGGCATCTTCGTCCCCTATTTCAAACACGACGGCGTCCTCAGCCATTGAGCCTGGACGGTGTCCAACGAGCGTCGCGGCGTCGTCGTCATCGAGATGCGCAGCTCGTAAAGCTTCTGTTCGATGTTCTAATGCTTCCAAGTCGTAGTCTTCAGCGTCCTCTTCATTTTGCGCGAGCTCATCGAACATGGCAAGCGTAAAGAAGACGAAAATTAGCTTGGAAGCCCGCATTAATGATTGGAATTCAGGACTTATCTTCTGTTGTTCGGCGACGGCCTCCAAAGGTAACCTATGGCAATGAAGTCGACGAGGTAGAGCAAAGAAAGCCAGCCATCCAACAGCCACCACTGGACTTTCCATGACTTCGCGCCGTAATCTGGGACAGTCTCTGCTGCAACTGGTTACGGAATGAATACGAGACTATAACGTACCTTCGGCGAGACGTCCGGAGAACGTCATCGAGGAAACGACGAAGAAAATGGCGACCATGACGACTGTCATGAGCAGAATCCTGTATAACCACTTGAACATACGAAGCTTGTAGCGCTGTTTCCGAGCGGCGAGCTGGGTAATGGTTGCTGCACATATCATCTCAGTATGCTAGATATGCGGGGGTTATGAAAGGAGCCTTGCCATTGAGTGAGTAAAGGATCCAAAGAAGGAAGCCGCTAAGCGTGAAGGCGAGCGGGACAACGAAGAGAAGTAGGATGAACGCAGATGTTGACTCCAGTTCGAGTTCCACGATACCGACAGCGTACAATACTAATGTACGTGAGTACTTTCAATCTGCTGCGCATTGTGACCTTACCTCCGAAGATGAAATGGGCTACCGCGAGGAGCTGACATCTGAGCATGGTGCGTCCCAAGGACTCACGGACAACGCTAAGACCTAGCGATACGATCAACAGCAAGAAGAATGAGAGCGCGTTGCGACCCGCGTCCAAAATAGCGACTGCGCAAGACTCGTCAAATTGTGAACTTCACAGTCGCTCAGTGTCACCTACCGACGATCAAGAACACGGTAGATGCGGCGCCTCTACCGTGAGCATTGAGGTAGCGATAGTAGGCTGGCTTGCGCTATGTGAGTTTGGTTTGAGAACAGACTCTCTAATACGTACCCCAGTTTGCGACCATTTCGATTATGAGGAAGCCAAGTAAGCTAGAGAGATAATACTGCGGTACAGGGTTAGCCCGAAGACTGCTTGTCCTGCACTTCAAGATTCTTACTTGAATGGGCAAGAGATCTTGCAAGTTTCTGTAACACTGCCATCCCCATATAGCTCCTATGACAGCGTAGACTATGAACATTGCAAAATAGAACTAATAACATATATGTAAGCATCACGCTTAGACGACAACGGAACGACGCACGTTAACTTTGGGATACTCCGCGGCGGGTAATCTTCCTTTAAACTTATTCTGGAAGAGAACGGAGCCCTGGTAGCTCGGATGGAATGGAACGTCAGTAGATGCCTGTCTTGGTGCATTTTGGTTACTCGAGATCACAGTTACGGGCACGATAGCTAATATGAAGTTATGTCAGCAGTACAAATATGTTGACTGAGGTTGGCACATACCGACACAGTAATACCCTGTCTTGCGAACAAGATACTGTATGGATTCCTTGTACCAGAGAATACCTGTGGGACTTGAGTTGAGCGCATCGTCGGCCCGCGCATATTCTCGCCGCCAGGGAGATGTATATTCGCTATTTGCGTCCGGCGGCGTGGGGTTCCCTTCCGGATTGTCCCAGAACGACCCAGCCGACACCTCCGAATCCGACGGTGAGCTTCCTTGGTCTCCTGAGAGGAACCCTACTCTCGCCGACCAGAAGCTGGTTTCGTTGATGAGCTTGCCCTCTGGGAGGTCGATGATGAAGCGGCCTAGCTGCGAGTTGTCGCAGTACCCGCCCCGCACAGCGTCGGACGTGCAGACGTAGGTTCTCTGCTGCGTAAAAGGACGTTACAGACATCGGCACGTGGGCGGTGACGAGTGTGCACTTACAGGCAGTGTGCTGTCCTCATTGGTGATTTTGCCGAGGTAGGGCATATCTTTCCACTCGTACACGACCATGGCAAGCTGACCCTGCGAGCTTGCATCGAAGGTGACTTGGGAACATTGAGCATTCGTTGCAGGAGACGGTCCGAAGGCGTACCGTTTATGAACGTGTTCTTGCCTCCCCACATGCCGGAACATATTTGGCGGTCGTAGTCGGTGTCTGAGACGGGGACCTCGTATGCCCCGACGAGGCCCGCGGCGAGCAGGAGGGGTGCAAGCAGGCCCTGCCAGAGCCTGCGTGGTATCATCGCGGGAGAGACGAAGAAAGGATGGTGATGTCTGCGGCGGCGGCTGTTGCGGCTAATTGGGCTGTAGCGCTTAGCGCCCCCGCCGCGAGTCTGCGCTTCGCCCGCCGAGACCGAGCCAGAACTGTATCTCGCACACCCACCAGCCTTCGAACACGGCCGCATTCACAGCCTGGTAGGCTCAAGCGTGCTCATAACGACTGCAAGGGTTAACTCAAAGACTAGCCTTACCACCGCCTAACACCTCCCAATGCTCGGCGATGACGACGATGTGTTCGACAGCGTCACCTGGGAGTCGCCGTCTAACCAGCCTTATAACATCGGAGGACCGTCCACGCCTTCAGGCCCCGGCTTCATACAGAGCACAGAGGAGGTAGATCCCGACCAAGGCCCGAATGACCCCAAGTGGGAGGGCTACCTCATCACCACCGTAAAGGATCCGCTGAAGGAGCTTGCTGAGACGAAAGACGCATATGTCTCATACTTGGTGACAGCCAAGGTACGTGTGTTATCTTGGTGAAATGCTTATATTCTCACAACACGCATCTGAAACAGACCAACCTTCCGATATTCTCAACTCCTAACCCTTCGTCTCGCAGACGGTTCACAGACTTTGTGTTCCTCAGAGACCATTTGGCAAAGGACTTTCCAGCATGTGTAGTTCCTCCTCTACCGGACAAACACCGCATGGGTATGTTTGATGTCTCTGTGATATTCTGATTCTCAACATCATAATCAGAATACGTGACTGGCGATCGTTTCAGTCCGGACTTCATGGAACGACGACGGCTTGAGTGAGTCCGTATACTAAGACTGCTGCGGAATACATCTCACCCCGAACTCCTCAGGCTTCATCGTTTTCTTCAGCGGTTAGCGCGTCATCCGACACTTCAGAGGAGTACACTCCTACGTGCCTTTTTTGAATCGTCAGAATGGGTAAGTGCAGCATTATGAGCATGCAAAACGTGATTAATGACACTGTTGCAGCATGTCCACATGCACCAACATGTTGCCCACCCACCAGGGCCCGAACACTCCTCGGGCGTGTTTGACAGCCTTTCGGACACGTTTCTGAATGCCTTTACGCGCGTGCGCAAGCCTGACGAACGGTTCCTTTCCATGCGTGAAGGGGTCGACAAGTTCGAGGAAGGCGTTACGCAGTCTGAGCGGCTTTGGAGCCGCGTCCGCAACCGAACAAACGGTGAGTACGGTCGCAAGCATTCCTGTACATGGTATCTGAGGCTGAATGAGATGGCGGCACTGAACCTGGTGAAGACTTGACCGGTGACTATCATGACCTTGCTGTGGCGGTCCAAGGTCTCGGCTTCTTGGAGTCCGGTATCACCGACCCATTGAATCATTTCTCAAATACCTTGCTGGAATTCTCTGCTCTGTTACGACATCTCGTAAGTTATTCTGCTCGCCTCGAGTTCGGTAAGCTTATTCGGCCCTAAACATAGACCCAAACGACGACAGACCCTTTCCTCATCCACCTCCATTCGTTGCTTCAGTACTCTCACGCCAACCGTGCGGTCTTGAAGCTGCGCGACCAGAAGCAAATGGACTTTGAAGAGCTGTCCGATTACCTTTCTGGACTGACCTCGGAACGGGACCGACTGGCGGCTGTTATTAGTGGTCGTGCTGGCAGCACCGGTCTGGGCCTTGGAGCATACATCAAGGACAAAGTTGACGCACTAAGAGGCGCGGATGACGATCGGAGTCGTGTCGAGAAGATGCGAAAGCTCGATGGCAAGATAAAGGAGGTAAGTGATGTATTTGATAATAGCAGCGCCTTCCTCACGCACTTGTACTAGCTTCAAGAAGCTGTCACTACAGCCCATGAGACGTCCGATGCGTTTAGTGAAGAAACCCTACGCGAGCAGAAGATATTCCAGTATGCGAAGGAATCAGAGATGAAGGAGATGCTTGGCAACCTGGCAGACGGACAAATTGAGTTCTACAAAGCTGTATGTGCTTGTTTTCCGCATTGCGATATGTGGGCCATGTGCTGACTGCTTAAATGACAGGCCATGGAAGAATGGGAGAGGATCATACCTATCATCCAACGTATACGGGTGGATGTTTAATGGACGATGACTTCATACGCTGTTCTTGTTTGTATTCTATACTGTTCTGGACGTCTCTTAACCATGCTTTTCTCATTTGATCATTCCCGGCTACTGTTATACAGCTTCCTTCCATATGCATTGTACCACAGGTGGTCGTCCGAGCACTTGGGACGATTACTTTGCCCGTTGCTTACCCTTCACGTCACTCTCCCGTCCCGCCATCATCAGTTTCTGTTCGGACTCCTGCACCGCGAAGGAGAGCTGTGGTGCACGTTAGCTGAAGTCTGTCCATGGGCGCAGGGCGAAGAAGCGAAAAACATACGTTAATGACGCCCGTCTCAACAGCACGCAGTAAATGCAGCTCGGCCTGCTTCTTCGCGCCAGTGGTCGTATGCGGAGCCGTGCAAGGCACCCAGGGTGGCGGTTCCTATTAACCATGTACTCAATCGACATGCGGAACGGGATAATCAACAATGTATCAAACCTTGCCGTGAGACACCGATGGAGCCTTGTTATCCTGCAGCTCGAGCACGATTGCGAACGTGACATCATCTGAGTGGATAGAAGACCGGGGTCAATAGACGTCCAAGCCTAGCGGGAGCTGCATACCTCCAAGACAGAGATGACCAAGCTGGGTCTCGATCATGCATAGCTTAACGAGAAAAGAGCGGAAATATTGGCCCAAAACTGCGGGGGTCATGGCACCTTCAACGCTGGTCGAGCATGTTGAGCTTGTTTACTGAACGAAAGGCGGCTCATAACGGACCTTGTGTCTTTATTGAATGCTTCGACTTGTATCATGTTTTCGACCGCAAAAACAAACCGCTCGAGGGGTCCATCATCCTTGTCTTTGATGACCACCACTACCTTGTCCACATTACCCTGTTCGAACGCTGTCGGCAAGGGAGAAGGAGCATATGATGGCTACTTACGTTTTCGAGCTCGTCGCCGACGGCTTTGACCGCCTCTGAGATGTATTCATTCAGCGTTGGATGGCGCGACTGGAAGACTGGGGTGTTGAACTTCTTCCTCCGTACGAAGAGCTCCGCTGGGTATATTTGGCGAACATAGAGAATGGTGTGAACCGCAGCCTCAACTGCAACATAATCAGCTTTAGGGGCGGGCTTTTGGACAAGTGTTTACTCACTAAACTCCGTGATCCCCCTTACGGTTTCTGTAGTAGGAGTAGGTTCCATGAGAATATGAAATGAGGGGAACGAGAGCCACTTACGGTTGAAAGTGAGCGGTGAGTCGAACTCGTCGTCCATCGCGCGTCGGGACGAGAGAGCATAGACGAACCTAGATTACTGGATATAGAAGTGGCCGACGAGTTTGATGGGCGTCGCCGACGGTGCATCTCTGGGCCGCGACAAGAGAGGACGGAGAAGTGCCGAAAGAGGAAGTGGTTCGGGATGGTCACGTGGGCGCGCCACTTGCGACGCGTTGGAGCGGAGGAAGACCAATGACCGCACCCCATCGGCTGGGAAACCGCGAAGAGGTTATTGCCCAAGATGATGTCACTAGATAGACATAAGATAATGGTTAGTATTCCTGCTCATTACTTGAAACGGCCGGTCTGCAGAAACCCAAGAGAATTCATCACCCGTCTTGCTCCCAAACCACCACCATCCCCCCATCCATGATGGACCTACCCACAGATTACAAACAGTACTCAGACGACGACGGCGAACCCGGCTCCTCGACCAGCCAACCCCGTCGGGGCACCCGAGGCATGTATATCCCTTCTCTGGCCTGGACAGCTCACCGACGCCGCCCTCGACAGCGTGCGACAGGTGCAGGAAGATAAAGAGCAAATGCGAGGGCACCGAAGGCGACAAGTGTAAAAATTGCTTGCAGGCAGGAACGCGTACGTGACTCTAGCTTTTCCATTTTACGCGTTCGACGGGCTCACTTTGCCCCGCAGCGTGTACTTTCCAGGGTTCGCGCAGCCGCGCCATCTCATGTTCCTGCCATTTCACTGATGCCACATCATAGGTCCGAGTTTCAAACGCGGCCCACCCAAGGGCTACATCCATGCCATTGAGCAGCGATGGCACCAGGTCGAGTGCATCCTCGGCACCATCATGGCAACTCAGCGCGCAAGCGGCATCATCGCCGACTTGCGCCAGGACCCCTTTGCTCGGGACGTCCTTGACCGAGTTGACACTGGGCCCTACGTGCGTGCCAATTGTCACACTCGGTGATGTTCGTTGACCTTCTTTGCTCCCTCCGCATAGGGTCCCACGGGCCGAGCACGCCAGCCATCAGGGACCACCCAGGACTCCTCTGGTTTCTATAATACTATAATGACGCAGTCGCAACAGAATACCTCCTATGACGATCGCCGCTCAAAGCGACAGTCTAGGCTGACGAGGGAGCTAGTATCTAGTCAAGATGCTACGATTCCTGCCATCCCCACATCGGAATGGCAGGACCAGCTTTATCGTCGGTTGTCGAATGCTCCCGCATCTGGTATTGCGTCTCCCATGACATCCTATTCGTCGTCGTCGGAACCCACAAGGTTTGCCTCTTGGTCTTCTTCATCAGATCCAACCAGTCCCATGTTGGCGATGCCAACATCTTTACCGGGTATGTCTGGGGAACCAAGCCGAAGGCGTCGGCGCCTTGATGCGCCATATGTACCTTCTGACCTGCAGCATCCCGCGCGGATGTACGATCAAAGAGGTAAGCGTCTGGGATTTAGTTACTCGTATCTGTTGCCGACTCACTGGCAGAATATGACGAAGAATACGACGACACTGTAGGCGCACTGGGACACCTTTCTGTAGACGAAAATCGCGAGGTTCGTTTCACGCACTCTCCCGCTTTATTCCGACCTTATTAAGCTGTTTTCAATAGATTCGTTATCACGGACGGTCAGCCGGACTCCATCTTCTCGCGAAGAGTGACCGCACGGACGACTCCCAACAAAAGGAGAATGGCATTTGGTCTGCAGCCGTTTTACGTTTCAAACGAGACTCGCCGATCTTATTAATCCTTTCCAGGAAATTCCACATGCCGAGGGTGGATCCTGCATGCGAGTGTCTCTCTTTTGAGCAAGTAAATGAGCGCGTCAAACTGCCAGATGAACGCACGCAGGATGAGCTCGTTCACCTCTATTTCACTTACGTCCATCCTTTCTTCCCCGTCGTGCACAAGACAAGTTTCCTCCAGGCTTACTACCAGAGGTAGGTGTTTACTGGTTGATTTCCGTTGTTAATCAGCCTGAACAATGACATAGAAATGTCGACCATGCACGCCCTTCTACACAGCGCGAACCCATGCCGCAAGTAACAAAGTTACTTCTGCTTGCGATGTTTGCCTTCGCAGCGCGGTATGCGCCTCAAGGGTCTCCTGCTCATGAGGCGACGTCCGTATCGACAAATTGGCTGCTTCAAGCTGGCATGGAGTATGCGACTGACGCGAGACGACTCTTGAGTACGCAGCATGCAACTCAATTGGATTTTCACTAATTTCGACTGAATCTTGGCAGACACGGTATATGAGGACAGTCGTCCGTCAGTTTGTCAGGCGTTGCTACTTCTAGGGCTGCGAGAATTTGGGATAGGATGCATGGCACAAGGCTGGTTGTATACTGGTGGGTAGCCATGTGTATCACTGTGTGCGTTCGCTGAATGATGGGTGCATAGGGATGGGTTGTCGGATGGTATGAAATTCCTCCTTTATCACATGCGTATGCTCACACATATGACAGGCCATTGATCTGGGCATGAACAGGGATGCAGATGGCTGGAAAGACTCTCATGGAAACGATCTCTTCAATCCCATAGAGAAGCAGACGCGGAAACAGATATGGTGGTCTTGTTGTACTGCAGACAAGTAAGAATAGTTTCTCATCGATGACCCTGCCGCTAACGTTTCATCTGGTGTTGTTAGATTGTCTTCTGTCTGGCTAGGTGAGAAATATCTATCAATTAGCAACAAAAGCCGTTAGACTCAATGATGAACCAACAAGGACGACCCGTTATGTACCGGAAAGGTGACTTTGATACACCAGAGCCTGACGTTGATATGGTATGTTTGGTCTAGTGCATTGTATCTCCACCTAACGTTCCTCTCAGAACGCAGACGAATTGTGGCGTCCATACCCATCGAACGCCCTTGGTCCCAACTTCACGCCAGTCCCTGCGTATATCATGAAGTGCTTCCGGGAACAGTGCAAACTTTGTGAGTCAACTGATAACCGAATAGTTGCCCTGACTCAGTCATTCCGTAGCGACTTTGACAAGTGAAATCATGACGAGAGCGTATCCTGTGAAGGGCTCGTCTGATGTTCGTCGGCGTGAATTTGACGACTTGGAGTCGGGTTTGCACAATTGGCTGCTCAGTCTGCCCGACGAACTCCGCTTCACTGACACAGGGAAGCGGCCTCTCCCTGCACCACATGTCCTAGTGCTCCACATCGAGTACTATTCAACAGTACTGTTGCTTCACCGTGCTTTGTGAGTGCGTTTGAATGTGTCCATACGCTTTGCTTACGGTTTTGATTCTATCAGCTTACCCGACTGGGATGGGTGAGTACACGCCTGCTACCTGTGCGCATAAACTCTAACCTCGTCCATCAGGGAGCTGAAATTTACTCCTGGCCATGTACACGATCCCATAGGCCTCAAGTCATTTGATGCTTGCCAAGCAGCTGCTTCGCACATCAGTTCATTGAGTGTGTATAGACTTACTCAGTTACGCGTCTTTTTCTGACTGGACTACAGTCAACACGTACGACGAAGCCTATGGATTGATACGTGCCCCGCCACTTCTTACAATATATCTGCAAAGCGCCGGGTACGTGAGACTATCCTGATGAACTTTGCGAGCTCAAATGTTTTATGGTTTCAGCATCATGCACGTGGTCACCTGTAAGTACCGTCCGTTTGAATGCGGTGAACTGTACCGACGAAAGACATATCGTAGTAAATCAACGCCCGCGTGATACACAAGCATCAATCGGACTCTTGCAGTGTATGGATGCCGCCGAAGAAATGGCGGTGAGTGGCGCTGCTCAAATGTCGGCGATAGACTTACAAAGCTCTCCTCACAGACTATATGGCCAGCTGCAATTCGCATTCGCAATCTGCTCAAGGGTGCTAAGGTACAGCTAGATGATTATTCGACGCAGAGCAGAATTTCGATGAGACCCAAACGAAGAGCTGAAGAACCTCTCGGAGACGATCGTAGCTCAGACCTGCGCCATCAACTCTACACCAGCACATCCATGCAGCCGTCAACCTCGTACGGTCACATGCAGACTCAACAAGCATACCCCACGCTCTCATACAGCACTGCATTGCCGTCTCCGGCTCCGACGGTACCTTATTTACCTGGTTCGGAGTGGTGGCCTCAGCTAATCGGTCCCGCCGCCGGCCAGGGCTTACCGCAGCAAGGGTTCAGTAACTACCCTCCAACCTCGATGGGTACGCATCTATCCGGGCTACCACAGAGCCTCTTCACGTTCGACTCAGATCAACTGTCAACCGACTTCATGCAAGGCGTTCCACATGATTCATCCGGCATGCCGTCGACGCATTTCCCCCATACACGCCAGTGAGTGATGAGGGCAGCCTCGATCAAAGTTTTCCTTTCTTCTATATGCGGTCGATGCGATAGTGGAAGTGGTAATGACTTTGCATTATATTACGTACGGGATACTGTCTGTCTAATGCTATGGGTATCTACGCCTATGTATTGTGTGGAGGTATGTAATACGTGTCAGGACATCTAACGGCGTCGTCATTGATCTGTTCAATGGATCTCACTGCAATAGTTTCTCCTTGAGGTCCGCGTGCTGTCTTGCAGCGGCTTGTCTCGCTCTCTCCTTCGCTCGCCACTTTGGCCCCATGCGCATGAGAATGAACATGATAGGCCCCACAAGGACGCAAATACCGCCAAGGAGAACATATGTCCATCCAACGCCAATGGCGTTGATGATGAGGTTAATCACAGAGACACACGCGGCGCCCAAGGAGCACCGGACGAGGTTGTTCTGATTGGTGCAGGTGTGAGCATGTGTAAGGTGAACATCGTTGGTAACCAAGGACTCACGCAGGCTGTAATGGAGGAACCTTGTGTGGGCGCAAGATCCACAATAAGCGTCTGCACAGTATTCATTATAGCGGTAATAGCGTAGCCAACTGCGGTCAGGTCGTCAGCAAGGTAGTCATTTGCGCAGTTGCGAATCTACTCACTGATGATAGTGAGAATTAACGGCCCCGCGATGTTGACTTTCGCGTCTAAGCACCAACCATAGCCGATGCATGCAGCAACGTACACGACGAAATAGAAAGGCATCGTTCTGAATCGGGCGTACTCTATGGGAAAGTTCTCGTCCTTGGTCACGTCTTCTGGAGCGATTTTGCATTCCGGGTCTTCCTTGCACCTGCGCTCTAGCTTCGCCTTGATATTCTTGTAGTCTCTATCTAGCACAAGGCCTGTGATCCAACTGCCAAAGACCATGCCGCCGCCGATGGCAAGGAAGCAGAGACCAATAGCAGTTTCAGAGAGGAACGGGTAGATATCGCTGAAAAGCGAAGAGATGGACGCCGTGACACCGTAGAAGACGGCGTATAATGTGGCGTTAAACACTAATAGCAAGAATACGTCTGGCCGAAGGAAGAGACGTAGAGGGTTCACGAATGGTTTCTTCGGCAATTGTTCGTCAGTCAGACCGACGTGACCGCGGCCAATGATAGGTATCAAGGCCCGGTTCAGCCGGTGAGGACTGATGCTGCCGTCGCCTACCAAGGATCTCAGGGTCTCTGGCAAGAAGCTGCGGTGAAGGTTCAGCGGCGAAAACGAAGAGCGACTAGAAAGTCGACCTACAGAAGCATGGCTAGGAAACACAAAGCAGCGCCTATGCAAAGGAACCAAAAGATGGATCTTGTCCGATTTGCGGTCAGTCAGCTGTGTGACGTCACGTACGGTCCAATTCGTTCACACGCACCTCCATCCTAACTTATCAGCGAGGCCACCTCCGATGACGGGACCAATGCAAGGCCCGACCTGCATGATCAGCGCGTGTTATTTGACTCAATGGTGACTCACTCACCATCGCTCCTAGGCTGTAGAAGCCGAAAAAGCTGCCTCGCTCTGCACGCGTGGCTATATCCGCGATGACACCGGCGCCCAACGCAATTGTGCTAGCTGAACCCGCAGCCTGTAAACAACGCAAGACCATGAGCAGCCAGTATGCATTTGTTGGCACACGTGCGAGTCCTACACACGCCAAAGCGAGGACAAGCATACATGCGAGGAACATCGGACGTCTGCCCCATCTGTCCCCCAGGGTCCCCCAGAACATGGGTGCTAGCGGTTCGATTAAGCTTCCCGTTCAACTACCGGCAGAACCACACTCACAGATACCCTGGAGTACCATATACATGGTCACGGTCAAATTGATTAGTTCCACAGGTTTGTGAAACGCATTGGCCAATGTCGGTATTGCGGGGAAGTAGATATTGGCCGTAAGAGGGCTTAGGGAATACATCAACATTAGTACATGCACTGTCAGTAGTGATAAAGCGCACCTGAAAATTCCCGCTACGGATGCCATGATGACTATCATCCATTTTTCTCGTGTGGTATAGATGCTGTAAGGCTTTTCTACCTGTGGGTTAGACAGCGATTCCGTTTGTTTAGCTTCAGGCGGTGAAGACTCTTTGAACCCAGTAAGTCACACGAGGCTCGACGAAGACATGTAGCATACCTTGGGCGGGGATGTCCTCGGTCTCCCCCTTCTCTGCTGTCTCCTCCACGCCGATAGGGACCTCTGTAAGTGTGTTCGTCGTAGACATGTTGTGATAATAACAGAATGGGCAAAGAGGGTTGTTAAGAAAGCGGGTACAGTGTGGTACCGCCGAGTCCTTTATAGCACTGCGCGAGAAACATCCTCATGGGCGAAACTAAGGACCGTGACTTAGAATTACCTCAAAAGAGAGTGAGGAAAGGCTCCGCGCCGAATTGTCATGCACTTCTTTTTGGCCGAACTGCCGCAAAGGAGGCGGTTAAACAGTTCGGCCGAACGTCCGAACGTCCTTGTGGATAACCTCGATGCGCTCTCCGAGCAAGGCAAAGTCAAGCATTCAGCGATGGAGTAGACGAGGGCGTAAGATATAATACGTTCAACGGATTTTGAGTGAATAGGAGGCCAAACTAGCATGAACTGAGGGCTCGCCACTTGCTCTAAACAAACATCGGTGAATGCTTCACAGTAAGCCGCAGCTTGCAAGATCGGCATGTTGTTATAATGAATGAAATGCAGCAAAATGTGCGCTCCGCAGAGCCTACCCGTACACCCGAGCATAAGCCTCCTGGAAAACAGGATGTAGCTCAATGCATAAGATCTCTGCGCTCAGTACCGTCTGCGCGAGAGGTACTCGAGAGGCATCATAGAAGCAAGTAGTGAAACTCCTCGTCCTTCGACTCGAACTATAATAATGCGAAAACGATAAACCGCAAGCTGAAGACTTCAGGTACTGGACCGGCATGCGAACCTCAAGAGCTAAGGTTCGATGTGGACACCGATGCAAGTCGCCGAGCTTCGACAAAGCGTCTGTGCTTTAATATAGGGGAGTTCAGAGTAGCGTTTTAAGGTCGTTTAGAGGTCGTTTTCGAGGGTCGTTTCGACGGCGTTTCGATCCCTCAAAAACGGTGCAGAAACGGCGAAACGCGTGAAACGAGGCGAAATGTCGAAGCGGCTCCGGAGCCGCTTCGACACTCGTTTCAGCGTCGTTTCCGTTTTCAACTCTAGTCTTGGGCAAGTAATTGAGAGTCTTATTCGCCCTCCGTATACTATCTCCTACTTCTATTACGGATTATCTATTGAAATCAATGCTCATACCCCCTACAGATTTTACAGTAATTTTCCGCTCAGTTGTATCTAAGAAACAGCTTGTACAGCTGTTGCTGAAGCCGAAACCACGATTTATTCATGTTAAACGTGATCTGATAGTATTATTCCATCGTTAACTTGCATATACGCGTTATTTAATGTCTTGATACACTAGATTTGCGCAAGGATCGACTGCCATCCTGCCCTGCTAGCTAGCCATGTTGCGTTTTGAACGTAGAATCATAGTCAACCTCTTTTCTCAGAAACGGGGGTGTTCACAGTAGAGGTCGTTTAAGGGCCGATTCATCACCCGAGAAACGGCTTGAGAAACGCACGCGAAACGCGCGTGAAACGACCTACTCTGAACTCCTCTAATGATTACGACATGTAGCATAGTTGGGAATGGTAGAGCACAAAAAGCGCACGCATGCGTAAGTAGAGCAGGAAGTCACGCACTTTGAGCGAGGAAGTCGAAGACCATGATTCGGTGAAATCGTAGGACGCCAACAGCGGTCCCTTGGGTGAGACCAAGACTAGCCACGATGACGGCCTGAAGAAGAGGAAAGGATTCTGATATAGGCTGAAACGACCTTCTGCCCTCGCAGTATCACTGTACGATGTCTTCTCAGTCTTGGTCATCAGGACGAAACCGGCAGACACGAGATGACCTGTAGCTATGGACGAGACGGTACGGTGGGAACGGACGGCGGAACGGCCAAGCATCACTGAGCTACCACTCCGGGGTCTTCTCCGTCTCGGTCATCACAACGACGGTACCATGCAGACGTGAGGGACCCGTGGATGAACAGCAGGCGACATGGGCAGAATGTATGAAGTAACGGAAACTATACTGTTCAAGCCAATTTGGTAGCTCTGCGCTTGTCTGTTGCTCTCTGGGACGACTACGAGACAGGCCTGCCAAAATATTTTCTTGGGAAGAGAGGTGAAAGGTCACGTTGCGGATGCAGAGAGACCCATTGTTCGGGACTGAATAACGGCATACCTTGGCTACACAATATCAAGGGACACACGCCGGTGCAAGCTCAGCCGTTGTACCGACAGAGAGACAGAAGGAGGATGAAAGTGCTTTGGTGGTTGCAACAAAACATCACTACAGAAAACCATCCCAGTTGCCTCATTCGTCCACGCCTCGCTGCTTCTCTTCATAGAGCAGCTTTCAGTGTGGAATCGAGACTAACTGACGTATGATGGTCTCAGACAGGACATCACTGGCAATATTAGGGAGGAGGAAGAGAGCCAAGACGAACATCAGGATTCATAATTGAAGCCTCTCCTGTCCGAAAACAACTCCGGTTGCCTCATGTCGTCCATGCCTCGCTCCGTCTCTTGATAGAGAGCAGCATTCAGCGCGGAATCAAGACTAACCGTCGTATTGTTTTCAGCATAGGTGTCGCTGGCGAGATCAGGAAGTAGGATGAGAGTTAAGAGGAACTTCGAAGTTCGAACCTTGCAACGAACCAGCCTGGCGCTTCACATACGGCTTAGATAATCGGCCCTCTCCGAATTTATGCGAACTTGGGTAAGGTGTATACGCAACCGCGAGCAGGGCTTCCAAATTCGCGCATTGAGCTGTATCGACCCTTAACCCACGGGAGAATGGGTGTAACAGTTAAAGACCTTCCGAGCTGTTTTGGTACCAAGTACATCGTGCAGGCTATTGATTCGAATCGTGCTAAGTTATAGGTTGGGTAGATAACGGGGGAGAATCTCATGTACGGAAGTCAGCCGAGTCAATGGTGCATGTAATCTCACAAGACTCTCAAATGAGTAATGGTTCGATGGCGGCGAAGGATTTACGATGTTATCTTGTTTCAATTGTTCGACCTAGAGCATGTTGAGAACGGAGCAAGGAGGCGAGTTGCTCAATGTACTTGTGCACGAGTCAGCGTGAAAAGATTGGATGGTAGCTGTTCGAGAACAAGACCCTGCAAAGAGCCGATGGCAAAGGGCAGAGAGACGATGGGGCGCCAGCGACCAGTATATTTAAGAACGAGTTCGATAATTTGGCGATATGAGAAGACTGTTCATGATGATACAGTGTCAGCATCTTTCTCGTCTACAGCCTCAAGAACCTACCTTCAGGACCGCCAGCTTCGATGATTTTCCCATCTGTATCTTCACGAATTGTTTTGTCAAGGCGGCACAGGCATTCCACCGCTCGCGCGATGTCTTCAACGTATACCGGCTGAAACAGGGAGCGCCCTCCTCCGAAGACAGGCATGAAGGGGAGGACTTTGGAGAGTTTTGCGAATCTCTGCACGACGTCGCGGTCAGCCTGAATATCTCGTTCACGAACTTAGCTCATGACTTGCCCCAAAGAACCCATCGCCAGGCCCGAATATAATACTCGGACGGATTATGGTTGCACTCGGCGAAGCTTCTAGGACGGCTTGTTCGCCAAATGCCTTTGTGCGTGCGTAAGGAATATTGCTAGAGCTATCTGCGCCGATAGCGCTGATATGGATGACTTTTGCGCCTACATGCTTTGCAGCTCGAGCGACGTTTTCGGCTCCTTTCCATTGAATTCTTGCAAAGTCAGCGGGGCTACCATGCATTATTCCGACGAGGTTTATTACCACGTCTGCACCTGCCAGAGCAGGAGCAAGCGTCTCGGGCTTCGTGATATCTCCTTCCACTGAGCTTAGACGAAGTGCAGCATCTGGTGAGATCAACGAGGCTGCTATGGCACTGTGGGCTGCAGGGTTGCGAGAGAGTAGCTGCACCCGGCGCTGCGGGTATGGTGCAGTGCTGCTGAGGAGCACCTTTGCGATATTTGACCCTAGTTAATCTAACAGTCAGACAAGATGAGCAGCTTGGAGCAATGCGTACGTGACCATACCCAGAAAACCAGCACCGCATATTACAACTTTTTGAGACATGCTTTGATGATGGAAACTCCAAAGTAATCTACAAGAGCTGCATCAGTCAATAATGGTCGTGCTCAAGCTCCAAGGTTGGGCGAGCTGCTGATCAGGCTATCAAGGCATCAAATCGGACGAGTATATATCTGTATAGGTTTCTGGTCACGTTCCTGAAGTGGTTCATAATCCCGAAGACCAGCTGTATTTCACAGTGAGCGTATCTGCAATTATATTGACAACAAACGTAGAAATTCATGAACAGCTCGATCACGCACATACAGCAAGCGGGAAGAGAAAGATGCAGGTCCCAGCAGCGGCGAGAGTCTGCCGTGGCTGGCCGCAAGCGCGCACGACAACTGCCGCCGCGCTGCGTAAGCGCAACCACTTCAACTTGTTTTCTCGCCTTCACCATGTTCTTGTCTCAAACATCGGAGACATATACCTAGCAAACCTTAGCGAAGTACTACTATTTACATCCTGAAGTCATTCATGCCGACTGACGTTAGTCTGCGCGACCAGATCTTCAAGAATAGCTCATAACGAGTGCCCATATATCCACAACCGCTCCTAAGCTCGACGACCTGCATTGTAGCATCGACCAGGTCCTCAGCTCAATTCTCAGACTTCCGGCGATATGCCCCCGGGCCATTGAAACAACGCTGTCGGCTGTTCTCGGACCGTCGTGTTGAGTTCCATCTCGATGCGCTGGCCGTTCAACATTCCACTCAACTCGGTCCCAACACATGCCGTGATAGTACTACCTGTCATGGTCGTGCATTTGAGCGTATCCCTCGATGCGTGAGGCCGTTAAACATCGCTTGAGCTAGGCCTAGAGTCAACTCGGGTCAGGAAGCTATCCATCCCCAACGGTCGTTTCCATCTTGGTCCACGAGACCAGGCTACTGTACGTGCGTCACGAGTGCTTGACGTGATTGCAGTCTGCATCGCGTAAGAACCATGGTGTCGTATCTGAGCATTGTCACAACCTGCTGCAGAGGCAAACATTGACTGAACAAGATCATTGGCTTCAGCCACCCTTCGGGTAGCTCCGCAAGGCCTACGCACACAGGCTACCCTTTTGTGGCGAGAGATATCCGTTCTCGGATGTCCGATGGTAGATATCCCTTGCTGGATGTCCGAAGGCAGATATCCTATGGTGGATGTCCAATGGAGGATTACGAGATGTGATCTAATCCGCGACTGCAATATACCTCTTGAGATGGTCGGGCCGGGGCGACTCATGCGTGCGGGGTGGTGCGTCTAGCTCCATCCCGGCTTTTGGAACGTCGTCCACCATTATGGTCATCAAAACAAGTGTGCAATCATCAGCATGCTATCGGTATCCATTCCAAATACATTCAGCCGACATACTCGCGCGTCTTCCGGTTTTGGACTTCTAATACAACACTTGGTGGTACTATCGGGACAGGGCCTTGGCCATTGACTCGACGTCGCAAGTCCGGATGACTTGCATGTCTATACATCGTTTAGATGAATAGAAACATTAATAGATACGACAGACTGAACGTTTAGTCCTGGTCTGTCGTTGCAGAACAATTCTGTTGTCCAACCAATTAGTATCACTGTTCCGACTTGGTGTCGCTAACGGTTGATGAACGTCGCCCTCGACTTGATGTCGACGGGTTGATGAAGTCCTTGGGCGTCGTTAGATGTCAAAGATACGAGTGTGTTGCGGTAAAACAGGAAAGAGCGCGATGGCGTGCGTTCGCTGTACTGCAGGCCGACCTGTATGCTCGCTCTTCTTGGTTGCGAGGTGGCGGAAATGGCTATTACGAACATTGCCACGTTCGGGAAGGCCAACAGGCCCGGCATTCATCGAGAGAAACTGGGCATACGACTCGAGTTGCATACAAGGCGCTGCCGATCCCAGCTTGTCTCGCTTGCAGCTGTCTACCAAGGATGGATTAGTCCGATTAGGGAGAAAATTGGAAAATAGATCCGAAGGATATAATGGCTTTGGTCGTCTTCATTATTGGAGGACGAAAGCAATCACAGGTTTTCGTTGACAAGACGCCACGGCCACTACGTGGTATTATAGGAGCAGGCTCAAGACCATTGACTACCGGCCATAAACGAGGGAATTCTATCCAAGCTAGTGCGGCATGTCATAACGGATTGAGTCCCGGGGCTTCGAGAGGATCTGGAACTCGTTAGGATTCTTGGGATTGACCGGCCTATAAGATTCAAAGCCAATCCTGGACTCGGAGTAAGCATACTTTGCGTTGGATCGGGCTTTGACAATACTGCATCTCAAATGAGCAGCAAGATAAGTCCCAGAAAGCGTGACGGTCCTGGAGAGGCTCGGAGATACGTGTATCGGGTAAATGGAGGGGCTCTGTAGTGCCATTGTCACGGTTGCGCTTTCGAAAGTATTGCAAGCACTGCAGGTGATATACAGGTATCAAGACTTTCCTCAGGCTTCGCATAGTCTAACAAGTCTTTTTCCGCAGAAAATTATCTCAGCTCATCCCAAATCCGCTGCGGAGGGGGTTCGTACCCTCCGCACCTCCGCACCTCCGCACCGTGCGGACCCGTGCGGGTCCTCCGCACCCGCACCCACATCCCACAGGCCGACGCAGATCTGAACACAAGATAGCGCGGGGTCGAAGGTGTGCACTGTGGATGTGAGCAGCGTCGAGAGGTAGGAGCAATAGAGGCTGACAGTCACCACAGCGTAGAAGTCGAGATGACGCCATTCCCGACATCGCATAACATTATAAATTGCATGGCGGGTAACACGGAGGCGGAGCAACAGCTTGTCTAGTAGAGAAAGGTATCGGGACTAAAATATCAGTGTTGCGCGATATAGCGAGTCGCTACTCGATGCTCAACGCGAAAGAAACAAGGGCTCGAGGCGCGCCGCGCGAAATGCCGCCTCTTCCTCCGCTTCCACCACCATCATCGGTGACCGACTGCTGTTAGGTCCCCCAGACCTCTGCAACTATGTCTTCTATATTTCAGTCTAACCCGGATCAATAGGAGGGCTTGCGTAAACTTGCGGGCGCTCTTGTTGAACCTGTCTCTCAAGAGCACCTACGCCAACGCTCGTCACGTTCGGCGATGCTCGGGGGGTACGAAGTCTTCTAGGCCAGTGATATGAGATTTGATAAATTCTCGATGCTAGATTGAATTCGCCAACGAGGTTTGCGTAGCGGTGGAGAAATCAGGACAGGATGATGCTCACAGCACGTCCTTGGTCTCTCTCCAAAACGTCTCCCACTCAGCCATGTAACTTGGGTATGTCATCCCCTTTGGAGTTTTTAATGCGGACATTGACTGATTATGTTACACCTTGGTGTACGATTTGGATCTGTTACCATAATATGTCTGTCTCCAATATTAGTATATGCTCATTGCCCATGGCAACTATGTGTCTGATTGGTCGTTAAACTTCATGCAAAGTGATACATGTGAAGACAAAAGACCAAGGAGAATTCAGGCCAGGATACCAAGAGTCGGCAATGACAAGACATGACACTCTTGTTGGGCCATATAGTGAGCTAACCATAGTGTTTTGAAGGCAGCAAAAAATGAGGTTTCTCAACCAAGTGGGAGAAAAGCATGGACAATGTCATTTTTGAATAATGCAAACAAGTCATATACAGTATGGACTATCCAGGATCCCACTCCAGTGGTATACTAGCAATTGATGTCAGTATTTTTGCCACAGGTTGATTAATTTGGTATCTCTTTGCCCATTTAAGGCAAGCCAAGACTGCAAGACATCCAGCAAATGCATCAATTTTCAGGCAGATATTCAGTGGCATAGAATGGTAGATGAAGAAGGAGCTATATTCCGAGACCATCTACTGTCCTACAAGCCACTGTTTACCTGCCTCGGAGAATTTTGTCGCTCGAAGAAACGGTCATGTGCGCGTGGGAAAGTCGTGTGGCGTCCATCAAACGCGCCCCAGTAAGCGCTCATAGGTTCGTGCTAGATCTACTATATGTTATGCGCGTGTGCTGAGATTGTGTGTATGTGTATGTTCACGCGCAGAGGAAGTCGTTATAAAGGCCAATGCGAATGTGGCTACAGCTTGCCCAGGAATGCTATAAACTATCGTGCAGGAGATGCACTCCGGAATAAGTGACTGAAGCGGCCCTGTTCAGGCTGTCTCGCTCCCAGAGACAGACTCGTCGCGCGCGTCGGAAAACGTTTACGACAAGTCACTTGGAATTCCAAGCGTCGGTTCAAGCTCCGGGACTTTCCATAACGAGATATATATACGAGCGGCATTTCAAGCACTTGCATCCCACCTCTCCCTGGTTCGCACGACCGACCAATTTATGGTATCGTCACCCTCTACCGAGGTTTCGATACAGCTCTCACATCATACCTTTGAAATTCTAGCCCTCCCTACCGCCCTATAAAGAGGCATATCAGCGCCGTTTCCATCCTTACGGTCAACAACAACGGCCGCGACCCTCCTCCGTTCGTTGGACAGGTCAGCTTTTCCTACTTCGTTTGGTACGCCTCATGTCCACTCTCTTACGCTAGCTGATGTTCAGTGTATAGTCCCGGACCATGGATGCTTCCGATCCTCGCCCTGAGTTTGCGGTCAAAATTTTGTTGGAGTGGGAGCGTATGGATAACAGGCTCGAACACAGGCTCGAACGCATGGTTTTGGTGAGTGTATCTGCTTCAAGCCCATTCAGATCTTGACTGGCGCACTCAAGGAGCTCGCCCGTATTGTCTTGCGGGCGGTGCGAAAGCCACAATACGTCGCGCCCCCTCCATACGACGAAGAGCCCGCTGCAGACGAGCGCGGGGACGCAATGGCAACCGAATGAAGAACATTTTCGTCTATATGTCGGCACCGTCTAAATCGAATGCATAATATGTCCTTGTCTACTACTGCTCCCTACGCTCGCGTGTGAACGACCGACACTGCCAGCCTCCCCGCGGTCGCGCTGGCGGCTGACGCGCGGGCTGACCGACACAACAATTCAATAACGCGCCGTTTGTGTGGCACGCACGTCTCTCAACCTCTGGCAGGCTCCTCGACGACGTCAACTATGACCCCGCGCGTCCGTTTCGACGCACAGCTGGCTGTGCCCCCCGCTAATCGTCCACGCCTGGTACGCATGCGCCGACCGCGCTGATTTTTACATAATAATCATGCACCCCTGCAGGGCGTGCGGTACCCCGCAGTTGCACAGAACAAAGATCGACCGGACCGAGGCCTGTTCAAGGACCTCAAATGGGAGAGGGTCGCGGCAGCGTTGGAGTCAGAAGCAGAGCGGGAGGTGGAGGAGGGCGGCCACGCGCGACAGCCTGAGAATTTAGACTGCAACGCCCCGGTGCGTCTCCTTCTCAGTTGTTTAAAATTTTAAAACCTCTGACGAATCAGTCGTATCCCAGCAGGAAGACGCGGACAGCCACGCTGAGGCTATACAACCCATGTACGCCACAAGAAGCTCTATCAGAAAACTGTTGGAGTATGCGTGCGAGGCCCTCTTCGACATGACCTCGGCGCAGAACGCGCGGCCTCCCTCGAAACATTTCCACTCACACCTCAGCCTGCAGGTACCGCACTGGGGCGGGCATCGCCACAGAGACCTTTCGCAGTGCTCGTCAAGAACCGTATCCACGACATACTCGTCCGCCTCTAGTTCTAGTTCCTCGGCGACAACCCCGTCCAGCGACGTTGGGTCAACAATTCGTCCTTGGAGTTGAGGCATCTCGCTTAGTCGTTTCGCCTAACCGCTACGCCCCGAGAATTCGGAAACCATGTATAGTTTAGTGCAATGCGAAGCAGTACAATTACAGTGGGACATACATATAGAGAACTGAATAGACGTCGTAGGTTGACAAAAATGAGGGAGTCACGATGGGCGTAATACCGCGGGTGAATGAGATTCTTCAGAGATCAACGTCCGAACTTCTGGGTTGGAGTCTGGGGCATGGAAATTGCAGAGGGTGATTGGGAAACCGTGTGTTCTCAGCTGCAAACGAGGATGGACCCACCCTCAGAGGGCCCCACGTCCAGACAGCCCTCAATCCGCGCCCACATACATCTGCCCCCGTCCTCTCCGAATCCGCTCCTCCAGCCCGCCCTCGCCGCTGAACACCTGCTTCGACGCCGCGTTCAGGAACGAGCCGACGCCGCCCGCACGCGCCCGCACCCGTTCCTCCGCGGCGAGTTCCGCCTTCTCCTGCTCGAGCAGTTGCGTCAGCCGCTCGCGCCGCTCGGCGGACATCGTGTTCGCGTCGACGGACATCGCGGCGAGGCGCGCGGCGCGGTCAGAGTCGGCGTTGCCGGGGGCTTTGCTGGCGGTGGAGTTGGAGTTGGAACGGGAGGCGTTGTTGGCGTAAGAGGCGGTGGGACGACGGGGTGGGGGCGGGGAGGCGTCGCGTGCGCGGGGCGGGGGAGGAGGAGCCTCGCGGCGGCGGTCTGGGCTAGCACTGGGGGAACGCCGCCGCTGCCTGTCGTCTGGAGAGTACCGCCTCCTGCGCTCGTCGCCTCGCCGTTCGGGCTCGTCTGACTCGTCTGACCTTGACCACCGCCGCGGGCGCGCGTCGTGCCGCGCGCTCCTGTCGTCGAAGTCGCGTCTGTCGTCCCCGCGCCGGCGGTCTGGCGACCGGCTGCGGCTGCGTCCCCGTCGGCGGTCGGTGTCGTAGCGGTCGTACCTGTCACGGCCGTCGTTGCGTTCGTAGGAGGGCGAGCGCGGCCGACGGTACCTGGAAGGTGGGCTGGGGGACCTCGAGTAGCGATCACGTTCCGACCGCGGCGACGCAGACCGTTCTCTATGCTTATCCTTCCTATGCTTCTTCTCCTTCTTCTCCTTACTCTTCTTGTCTTTCTTCTCCTTCTTGACCTTCACGCCGTTGCGCTCCTGCATCTCCCTGAGACGCAGCGGGTTCGACATGAGCGCCTGGTACGAGGCCTGCTCCTGCTGCTTGATCGCGAGGAGCGGGTCCTCGCGGATCTTTGCCGCCGTGTCCCGCGCGGTGTTCGCGTACTGCGTCGCGATGAAGTTCTTGTGCGCGGCGCCAAGCTGTTACCCAGGCACCAATGACGTTAGTCTCTCTTTGTCGCTGTAGCAGTACGAATGATATAACGCACCTTCTCGTGCTCGCTCCCAATAAGGATCTTGTCCACACGCTTCTTGCCTAGGAGGTAGTCCTCTAGGTCATTCGCGTTGGCACTACTCCCCGTCGCAGGCGTCGCATACATCCAGTCCAGCTTCTCCTGCCGCTTCTTGCCCGTCTGCTCCTCCTGCATGCGCTGCAGCTCCTGCAGCTGACGCTCCTCCTCCTTCTCCTTGCGGAGCTGGTCCAGCTTTTTCTTCTCTTCGAGCTGTGAGGAATGTACATCAGTATCAAGTAAGAATAACCATTGCTAGTGTACGCACCGCTTTCTTCTCCTCGAGCCAGACCCGCTCCTGGTTCTTCAGCAGGAGCGGGTGCCACGACTTCTTCATGTTCAGATCGCCACCACCCATTTTTGCGAGTCTTCTCCTGTTCCAACGAGCAAACTAGGTGTATCTATATGAAAGTAACGGCAAAGCCGAGAGTGAAAGTCCTCGCTGGGTGATCACAACGAGCAACCTAAACCTGAAGATGGGAGTAACAGACCAAGGCGCTGCAAGCGCCCTCATGACAGATCACGCTCACGGCGGTTGTTTGGTTTTGTTTATGGTCGTAATGACCTTACCGCGAACCTCGACGTGCGGCCGCTTTGTCGACGGTCTTCCGCGCACATTCTCGTTCTACGATGGCCGTGTCTGTGTCTACGCTCGCAGTAGCGGACGCTCAGAACGAGGGCGACGTTGAGGCCGGCGAGGGCGCACCGCTTCATGAAGACGACCGCGATCAAGACGATGCGTCGCAGCCATAGAGGCACCCGAGGCTCAATGGATCCGGACTCCGCGCGTAGTACAGGCTAGTACAGGAATGCTTTTACCATCTATATGATTGCCTATCACTTCAACATGCACGGTCTGATATGCTACAGGAACTACGATTTCTGTTGTATGGTATGTACTTCGTAATGCGCTACCATCGATACTTTGAACATGACTTATAGGGAGAGAAGCTCCTAGCTGTGTTTGTTTCGCTGCCACGGCCTGTTCACTTCCGGTGCAACGACAGGAAATCTAGTGGTGGCTCTGCTATACGCCGACGCGGTCACATGACGTGCGCGACATTCGCGTCGACGATCCTCAATCCTTCCGGGTCGGTACGCCGCATATCGTCCTTCAACTTCTCATACCTATCCCACCACCACCGATTCACCTCCTCATCCTCCCCCGCAGTCCCGCGCGGCGTATTCCACGGCTTATCCGGCAAGATATAATGCACACAGCGCACTTCTTCATCGCGCCACAGCGCCGTGTGCACGCGTCTCAAGGTCTTGAGCGCGTTGTAGCACCAGGGGAGGACTGTCCAGCGCCCCGCGAAGTAGTGTGCGAGCAGGTCCTGGTCCGCGAACTGGAAGGTCGGCACCAGTGGGGATTCGCGCAGGTAAGTGTAGATGCCGTGCGCGAGGGACAGGGAGGGGCGGAGGACGACTGTGCCGGAGTTGAGTTGGGTGTACGGCCGGGGGCTCGTTGGGGTGATTTGGGGCGGGTTGCTTAGCGCATTTGGGTGCGAGACGGACGAGTGCGCGCAGTTTTCTGGTATCCTCGATAGGCGTTCAGTATACAGCGATTTGCTGACCAGAATCATGCTTACCAGTCTTCAGGGTAGTGGGGCAGTTTCCGGGGGTTGCATGCACAGACGTGTGCGGCTGCTATCCACTCTTGGGGTAGCTCGAGATCCATCAGCTCGTCCATGTTCCGCATGATGAGCATGTCCGAGTCGACGAGCACGATCCGCTGGGTCAGATGTATTGTGATGTGCATATTATAGCGATGAAGCGCAAGTCAGCTTACGTCGTATTCAACAAGCTCAAAGGCCCTGCATGTCCACTCGGTTAGTACAGTAACATCTCCCCAAGCTGCTAAAGTTCTAGAGGCGCACCTGAGCTTCGTCCACACATCCCGAAATCGCTCATCATGGTCGTCCAACGTATGCTTGCCCTCTTCCGGCCTCAGACTCTCGATATCCCTCAGCTTTATCCCTCTCCGCGCCATAATCTGCCTATCCCGCTCGCACACCGCCGGCGTCACCATCACCACAAACGGATACTTCGACCCCGCATCGACGAGACTGGCGTGGAGCACGAGCGTCCCGGGGAGGTATTCGGTCTTGGTGAGCAGGGTCACGAACGCAGCTTTCTCGGGCATGAGGATATTTCGGAGGGAGTCGAATGGTTTTTTGTGCGTGAACTGAGAAATCGAGAGACTTTATGTTATATATTATAACTCAGCCATGAGGACAAAGAGCCAATGAGGTCCTGCATTTGCATCGCCTACGACGGATAATGGGTTCTCAGCAATGGAGGAATGTTTCCAAGTCTCACAGTTTCAGACGGATAATCACCCTGAGTCGATGAAAATTAGGTATGGTGACCATCGCCTCGACTCCCGCGAGCCCTCCCTCCATAACCGCGATATACACACACAGACTTCGCAAAATGCAATGCATCTCCGAGTCGAAACCCAGTCATCCTGGGTCCACTGCGCGTCCCGGACCTCCGGCGCGCTCTCCGTCCACGCATGATGACAGATCACGCTCACGGCGACTATTTGGCCGTGTTTACGCTCATAATAGCCTCACCGCGCACCGATGACGAGCTCGAGCCTCAGACGACCCGCGGCCGCTTCGGTCTCTCGCTCCCGCACCCGCTCTGCAGCTGCATCGACCACGACCACGACCATGTCTGCGACGGCGCCACAGGCCCCGCGCGAGGGCGACATCGAGGCCGGCGAGGGCGCGCCGCTGTATGAGTACGGCGACGACCACGAGCAGGACGACCTCGGTGCGCCGCAGCCACCCCCGTAAGCCTTTCCCCTCCTCTCCTCGCCTCTACCTCACTCCTCCGTCCTCGAATCTCACATTCTACCTCTCACAATGCCTCCTTTCAAACGTTTACACCTCACTAACCACCCCCCTCCCCCCAGACCCACCCGCTCGATCTACAGCATGACGCGCGCGGAGATCACGCGCGGGCTCGCGAACCGCTTCGTGCACTCGCGCACGTACATCCTGCTCTACCTCGCGATGGCCGCGCTGTCCGTCGCGACGGTCGTGCTGAGCCTCGTGAACGGGTGCCCGACGGTGCCGTTCTATGTGCTCGAGCTCGTGATTAATGGCGCGATGATCGTGGAGGTGGGGATCCGGTTCGTGGCGTTTGGAAGGGTGCGTGGTCTTTGGGCTTGGTGTGGGATTGTGCTGACGCTTTTCTTGTGTCTGTGTTATCTTTGTGGTTCTGGTTGCGTGGCCTTGGTGCTTGACTTGGACTTGAACCGAATTTGGGCTCGGGCGGACAGCAATTCTGGAAATCGCCGTTCAACGTCATGGACCTCGTCCTCACCGTCTTCTGCGTCGTCACGCTCGTCGTGATCTTCTTCGCCGGGTGCGACAACACGAGCAAGGAGGAGGAGCTCCTCGACACGCTCCTCCTCGTCGCGCGGAACGTGCTCCAGTTCGGCCGCCTCGCGTCCGTCATGCGCCAGTGCGTTTTGTCCCGTCCCGTCCCCATTCTCCTCTCAGTCATGCTGCTCACTCACTGGACCGTCCGTCTCACGCACACAGATCCGGCCAATCCATCTTCTCGCGCCCGAAACCGATCGACCTCTCCTCCGCGCGTCGGCGCGCCTACACGCTCGACATCGACATGGAGGCGGAGGACCCCGTGTACGACGCGGACGCGGACGAGCTCGGGCGGCCGCTCATCCGCGACGCGCGCTCTGCGGTCGTATTTGATGCTGATGCAGGAGAGAGAGAAGGGAGAGGGCGGGCGGCGATGACGCCGATGCCGAGGGCGGCGCAGGCGGCGCAGGAGCGCGATGCGGAGGATGTGTGGGCGGAGATTGGGTAGCGGGATGTGATTGGCACTGGGGCGGACTGGGCTTAGACGTGGAGGGATTGGACTGGGACTAGCGGTGGACGGAGAGGGCGAGGTGGGCCCGGAGGTTGGGATCGGTGTCGGTATCTATATCCTGCTTTCTCTACTTCTACTGTACATATTGACAGAGAATGCTTCACGGCACAGGACACAGGACTCAAAATTTGGTCGACGGTCGACCGCTTCATGCTCGGAGACCACAGCACTCGTATATCAGCAGGACTTTCCCTCATATCTTCTACCGTACATGCACCCTACAGCTATCTATTATATTCTATTCAATAGATTCGACGGCAACGGCGCAAGTACCGGTTCTCAGGGCGCACGAACCTTGTCCTCGGCCTGGAGCCTTTTGCACTCCTTTTGCGGCTCGCAGCGCGGTCGTCGAGGGTATCTTTCCTCGCCGTGAGAGTCGGAGGGCGCGGGTGCCTGTGCGGCACTGATGCCGGACGCACAGTCGCCGGAGCTGTCAGTAGGTGGCGTCACACTGAGTAGTTCCGCCTCGCCTCGGACGCTGTAGCCCGCTCCTGCAGGGATCACGCCGCACGGAGATATCCCAGCAGTGAGCAATCGAGGGTGCGGGTGACGTTACGCATGACCGTGCGGTACGGTAAGTTTGGGGCACACACAACGTACCCCCCGAGTCGCTGCGATTTTATACATATGTACAGCCTGTGCGCTTGAAGCGTTGGGGAAGCGACAGCGCACGCCGCAGGGACAATATCTAGGCGCGGCGCGACTGGGACGGGCCCAGCGCGGGTGGGTACGTTCTTGTAGCATCGGGCGGCCGGCGCAACGGTTCGCGCTCCTGGTTCCTCGCACTAGAAGACGAAGACGGGGGGGGCGGTCGGAGAAATGTGTGTGTGGTGCGGGACAGGCACTCTTGCTTGGTGGGATGCTTGGGATTAGATCAGACTGGGCTGCGAAGTGCGAGGGGTCCCGCGCCACGTTGCCGCAGATCCGCAGGGGCAGCGCCAGTCGCAGCGTGACGCAGGAGAACTTGAAGAAGCTCTGCGAAAGGGGGCAAAAGGGGAACAAGAGCACGGCCTGACCGTGATGTCCATGGGCAGATGACGGGCACGGGCGCGCCTACGCGTGCGGAAGGGCTGCGAGCAACGTGTGCGTGCGAGAGCGTCGTGCCAGCGCAGAAGTCGAAGGCGGCGCAGAGGACGATAAGAGCGGTTCTAGCGGATCGCTGGCGGGATCTGACATACGCTGGCGCCGGCGGCGGGCAGGGCAGCGGGGCGAAACGTTTTCACGGTCTGGGGAGCGTTAGCGGGCGCGTTCTGGAAGCGAGAAACGCGGTCCATGGGATCGTCGGTGGGCACTGCCAGATCGGGTGTCGATCATGTGGTGCGGCTCCGAGCGGGCGTCGTTCGATGGGGCGCGCGGCGTAAGGAGGAATGGCGAGGAGAGTGCGCTGTGGCGAGTGCGACAGTAGTGTGTGCAAGGCGAGGATGGATATGTTTGAGAGGACTTCGGGTGAGAGAGAACATATCGTGATGGGGCGATGGAGAACGATGAGACGGGGGCGGGCTTCCAGTGGGCTTCTGATATGTGCCTTTTGAGTGTGAGTAGATATTTCCAATCGAGGGCGAGCAGAAAAATAAAACACGGTTGCCAAGTGGTGCCAGTCCCTCCCGTGAAGTCGTCTCTGGTAACAATCGGTAACAACGACTTGTTTAATCTGTAGTCACTCGCTAGTCGCTCGCTGGTCACTCGCTAGCCAGCTCTAGTCGCTCGCTGGTCGCCGCTGCTCGACATGCGCAAGCGGTGTTCGACCGTCTAGCATCTCTCTCGTCGTCGTCGTCCGCGTCGTGCCAGGCCTCTCGTTGCCCGCCTCCGTAACCAGCCCCGCGCGCGTCCACGACGCGTTCTGTGCCTGCCAAATCATTTCTACTATATCCCATCACTGATTCCACCCGCCGCGCACTCCCTGCCACCACTCTCCCTCCTACGGCCCACACACGCTCCTTTCCTCTCTCTTTTTCCCCATGGCCGCCCCGTCCTCCTCGACCAAGTCCTGGTGGTCCCGCTCGAAGCCCCCCAAGGACGCCCCGCCCGGCCTCCGCTCCCGCCCCTCCATCCTCAACCTCGCCGCCCAGCACGAAGCCAAGTCGCCCTCGGCCTCGTCCTACAGCTCCTCGTCCAAATCAAAGGAGCACGGCACAGGCTCCAAGTTCAACTCCTTCGTCGCCTCCGCCATCGGCAGAAAACACAAAAAACCCACGCTGACGATCCAGGACCCGCCCCCGCCGCTCATCACCTCCTTCTCCACCCCGGCCTCGGTCCGCTCGGGCGCGAGCCCGTCCGCCGCGACCTCGCCCTCGTCCTACTTTGCGAGCAGGCCGAGCCGCTCCGCGCCCAACACCAGCCGGCCGTACGCCTACGAGCGCGACGTCGACCAGGCGTCGGACTACCACACAACCTCTGAGCCGCGCACGCCGTCGGACCACCCGCGCGACCGCCGCTCGTACCAGAACTCGCTCCTCACGCTGAGCGACCCGGACCCGTTCGCGGCGGGCGCGGTCATCGTGCCGCGCTTCGACCAGGACCCGAACCGGCTGTCCGTCTACTCGGACTCGTCGCTGCTCGACCCGCACGCGAAGCGCGCGGACGCGATGCCCGTGAACCGCATGTCCTACGGCTCGTCCTCGTCCAACTCGCACGGGCACCCCGACGGCCTCGCCGCCGCGCCCTACCAGCCCGTCGCCAGGTGCGCACGTCCTTCTCCTTCCGTTCCTCGTCACTGACTCGGGCTGACGGGCGTCTCCATCTGCAGGATCCCGTCCGAGCGCGAGCGCAAAACGTCGGACAGCCGCGACAAGCGCCACAACCGCGAGACGTCCGTCCTGCTCGACATCGATCCGTCCGGGCACCTCGCCTTCTTCGACGAGCTGTCCGGCATGGCGGGCGTGCGGCCGCCGCCGGCCCGCGCCCGCGCCCGCGTCGCCTCCGCCGCCGCGCCCCCTCGTCCACCGCCCGCGCTGCACGGGTCGGCGTCGCACACGCAGCTGCGGCAGCGAGGGATGACCGTCGCGGGCCCCAGCCCCGCAGACCCCGTGAAGCCGCGGCCGCTCGCGGGGCCCTCGCGCGGCGCGATCCCGCCGCACCTCACGCGGCAGCCGTCGGACGGCTTCTCGTCCTCCCGCAGCGACTCGCCCGGCACGGCGTCGCCCTCGCCGATCATCTTCCACACCGCGCGCTCGTCCGTCTCGACGACGAGCACCGCGACGCCCGCGCCGATCTCCGCTGCGCCTTCCACGTCGACGCGCCCGCTCGTGCTCGTGCGCAAGGCGTCGTCGTCGCGCGTGCACCTGCCCCCGCTGAACACGGCGCCGCCCGCGGCGCGCCTCCCGCCGCCGCCGCTCTCGCCGTTCACGCTCTCGGAGCTCGAGGAGAGCATGGACGGGCTCGTCTTCCCCGAGGTGCCGTCGAGCAGCGCGAGCAGCCTCAGCTTCGCGTCTGTGCAGGTGTCGAGCGCGGGCACGGGTGTGAGTGGGGACGAGATTCTGCATTTTATGCGGGATCATTTCGCGGAGCAGGAGGGGGAGGGGGATGAGGACGACGACGACAGGCGACGAGCAGCGACAATGGTGGCGCAGAGCCCGCCCCTCACGCTCCGCGAGCTCGAGCTCGAGATCCCGCCCCGCCCGCGCGTGCCCTCGAACCAGCGCATCGGCCCCGCACTACGCTCTCACACGCACAACCGGCCTGCCCCGCGCGACCCCCCACCACCCCCGCCGCCCGCAACTAAACAGCTCAAGAAGGCCGCCTCGCACCAGAACATGTACGGGCTCGGCCGGCGGCCGTCCGCGGCGAGCGACGCGTCGTCGGCGTCGCGCTACGAGGACGCGCTCTCGAGCCCCGTCCTCTCCCCTGTGTCCGTCCTCTCCCCGACGACCGCGCCCGTGTCGGCGGCGACGGGGAGGGCCCCGAAGAAGCAGCGCTCGTTCCACCACCCGCGCCTGCCCATCCCGACGCTCCCGCTGCGGACGTCGAGCTCGAGGAACGAGCAGCAGCAGACGCCCGCGTCGCCGCCGCTCGCGCCGACCACCCCGCAGACCCAGAGCACGCGCCGCCGCCTCTTTTCGGGCTCGAGCGGCCGGCGCACGAGCCTCTCGAAGGGCTCGTCGTCGGCGTCGGTCTCGCCGCCGCCGACTGCGAACTCTGCCAATTCAGCCACTACCGCCTCAACGTCGAACTCGTACTCGAACTCGAACTCATACGTCAACTCCGTGGACGACGACATCCGCTCCGTCCTCAGCCTCGAGTCGCGCGAGAGCGTCGGCGGCACAGGGATGGGCACAGGCGCAGGCACGGGTACGGGTACAAGCACGAGCACCGGCAGGGCGCGCCCGCTGATGCTGAGCTTCGCGAACATGGGCAACCAGCTCGCGCTCGTGACGGAGAACGCGTGCATCGCGCCCGCGTGGGACGAGTTCGGGGGGTACACGCCGTACGCCACGCAGGCGTCGTCGAAGAACGGCAGCCGGAGCAACGTCAACGTCGCGTCGTACACGCCGCACAACGGGTCGAGCACCAGTGTCGCGTCGCCCTCCATCTCCGCATCGACGTCGCCGAACGCGAAACGCGCGTCGACGTGCACGACGCTGACGACCGCGGACTACACGCCGCAGCACATCATGTCCCCCGCGGACATGCTCCGGCTCGAGGCGGAGCTCGCAAGGGAGCAGGACGCGCGCGCGCAGGCGGCGGTGGTGCGGGCGGAGGAGGAGCGGCGGCGGGTGGAGGAGCGGAAGGCGAGGCTGGAGTTGGAGGTGGAGCCGGGGGAGGGGGGATTAGGGCTGGAGAGGGGGTATGGGCGGCAGGCGTCGGGTCAGGGTGTAGGCGCGGGGGTGGGGATGGGTGGGATGAGTGGGATGGTCGGGATGAGTGGGATGGTCGGGAATATGGGCTTGGCGCAAGGGATGGGCGTGGGCGTGGGCATGGCGGGGACGAGGCAGAGGAACGACTCGGTGCTGTCGAGCCGCTCGAGCTCGTCCGCGGCGACGCAGGCGTTCGGGCACGGGAGCGGGAACGGAAACGGCAGTGGGGAAAGGCCAGGGACGAGCGGCGGGCCGGGCGAGGGTGTGTCGTTGCGCGGCGTGCTTTTGCAGCAGCAGCAGCAGCAACAAGCGTCCGCGTCCGCGTCCACGGCAGCATCGTCCGCACGGCGGCCCAACACCGCCAGCGGGCTCGAGCGCCAGCCGCAGTCCCCGCCCCGCGGCGTGCCCTCTCCTTCACGAAACGACAAGCCCGCGCGCCCGTCCACCGCACAAGCAAGCCTCGCCCCGCACCTCCACCTCAACACACACACGAACACGGCCCTCCCCCACTCCTCCTTCGACCCCTCCTTCGACCCCTCGCCCCACCGCCGCTCCCCTCACGCTTCGCACCACCAGCAGCCGTCCCCACAGCACCCCGCCACGAGCCTCCCGCCGCCGCCGCGCCCGCGCGGCCACGTCGCGCACGCGCCGGCGTCGGACGAGGAGGACGACGCGCCGTTCCGCAAGCGCGTCAGCGTCGCGCCGTTCCAGCCGTTGTCCCCGCCCCCGAGACGGCGCGCGGGGCGGGCCGCGCTCGAGTTCGAGGCGGAGAGCGGGGACGAGCGTGTGGGCGCGTGCGTCGCGTCGCCGGTGGAGACCGTCAGTTCGAGTCTGGGCTCGGTCGTGAGCTCGGTCGTGAGCGTGAGCCCGGGTGCAGGCGTGGGCGTCGGTGTGCGCACGCGCGAGCGCGAGCGCGGCCCGCCGCCGTCGGCGTTCGCGCACCGCCCGCCGAGCGCGTTCGACCCGCAGCGCGCGCTCAACCGGCGGTCGATCATGAAAAAGCCGTCGTTCCTCGACTTTGAGGACGCGTTCGACGACGAGGAGGGGGACGACGACGACGACGACGAGAACGACGAGTTCCACAGCGCGGACGGCGCGAGCGTGCTCAGCCGCGCCACCGGGGGCGCTGCGGCGATGCCGGTGCGGATGTCGCCCGCCGATATGGAGGGCAGCTTCCTCGACCTGGACCGGGGAAAGGACTCTTTCGACACGATCAGGAGCGCGGACGATAACGTCCGCATGTTCTGAGCCGTGTGTCTTTGTGCTATCATTATTCATTATCATTACCTCCACCCCCATGACCCCCACCGCCCATGCTATCGCACACATGTGTCCATTCGTTGTTCATACTTCTGCTTAATACCATACTTACACGCTCCGGCTTCGTGCTTCATATTGCTTCATTTTAACGTATTGCTAATATCCACCCCACGATGGCGTCCGCTCGTTCCAGGATTCCCCACCACATCGATACCTCTTGTACGCATGACACCGCCCACCACCACCCTGTTTTACTTAGTTGCACACGGTCGCGTCTGGAACTGTCTGTCGCTGTCAATGAAACCCGCTCTGTCTCCCTGTCGATGTGTCCAACGATGAATTCAGATAGAGATAGAGATGATGATACACGAAGGGGGGCAGCATTACCGAGCACTATGTAAGAGAGATGTACTATCGTAGACGGGCAGGTGGGTGAGATGCATACAATTAATCCGTTTCCTCTGTGTGGTAGCCCGCGCGCCGCATCGCACCGAGGCGGTGGCGCGCGGCCCCGAGATCCTTCTCCAAGCGCAGGATCTCGACCTGCTGCTCCATCTCCCGCTTCTTGAACTCAAGCACGGCCATGTTCTTGTAGTCCGCGTCCTCCTCGAGGACCTCCTTCGCGGAGATCGCCTTGACCTGCTTGACGAGCGCCTTGCACGCCTCCGTGACCGCCTTCGCGGCGAGCTCGAGCCGCTCCTGCGTCTTCGACATCAGGTTCGCCTTCACGCGCGACGCGGCGACGAGCTGCGCCGTCGCCGCCGCGACCTCGTTCGACGCGACGATGAGCTGCTCGAGCGAGTGCGTGCCCGAGAGCACGCCGTCCGCGGACTCGATGAGCAGGTTCGTCGCGAACGCAACGGAGCGCGCGGCGGAGATGAGGCCCTCCGTCCAGCGGTTGTTCTTCTTGTAGAACTGCTGCGTCGTGCTCGAGCCCTTGCCCTGCGCGACGATCTCCTGCTGCGACTCCGTCGCGGCCTTGATGAGCCGCGCGATCGCGTTCGTGATCGCCATCGCCGCCGCGAGGATCGAGTCGTGCACTTGGAGGTCGACCGCGCTGTAGCGCGAGCTGTCGCGGGGACGGGACATGAGCTCTTGGAGACGCTGTGTGGCGGCCTCGATGGCCTTTGCCGCGCCAAGCATCTCCTGCTCGACGAGGTCGCCGATGTCGCCGTTGGTCTTCGCAATGGGTCCTGCGTTGCCGCCCTTGGGCACCAGCTTGTCGATGGTCTCGGACAGCCTCGTGAGCGCGCCGCGGACCTCGCCGTTGTTGCGCATAGCGACCTCCTTGCGCTGAGTAGATTGCGGGAGGAGGTCGAGCTTGTAGGACTGGAGGTTCAAGAAGACCCGCAGACCGACGTCACCAGCAGTCTTTGCAACGGCTACGAGTCTGTCGGTGTTGTCATCGTTGAGAAGACGGGTGATACCCTTGCAGTTGATCAGTACGTCCGAAAGGGACTGAGCTAGCTCGTTGGCGCCCTTGATAACCTCGACATGGTCGCCGCCAACCTCACCGCCAAGGTATAGGTTGAAGACAGTGGCGAAGTCTGTGGCATTGTTGACAGCCTTCTCAATCATAGACAAGGTATACTCCGGTGTGGAGTTGACATTGCCAACTTGAGCAGGAGATTCCAGTTCGTAAATAGCCTCGTCGACCTTCTGTACGCAGGCTTGGAGAATAGAGTCTGGAAATAGACAAGTTTAGGAACATGTAGACATTCTGGCTCAGAACCACAAACCGATGATAGCATTGAGCTTCTTGCGGTTATCCAAAATAAGGGTATCGATTTGAGCATTGGTAGTCTCTTCAGAAATGTTCTGGTTCTGGAAATGGCGTGTCAGAAATCACAGACATGACGCCCAGCAACGAATTTACCTGCTGCGCGTCCGACAGTTGCTGAATGGTGCTATCCATGCCTTCTTGCAAAATAGCAATCTCCTGGTCCTTCTCGTCACGGAGACGGTCCAAGTCGCCCTTGGCGTTCTCCAGCTTGTCGAGCAAGTCGTCGATCTGCATTTGCTTGGCCTATATTACAACAATCAGCACGCGTCAGACTAGCCCATAATGATATAATGCTCACCCTGAGCGAGTCCTCGAGCTCAGACATCTGCCTGTTGTACTTAGAAAGCACACCAGACACCTCAGAGCTCTTCGAGCGCGAAGCGTCCTCGGCGCGCTCGTTCGCGAACCGAATCTCGCGCTTCAAGCGGTCCAACTCGTCCTTGTGGCTCGCCTTCTGGCGGTCAAGGTCGAACCGGGCACGGTCCCTCTCACGGATCATGTCCGCAAGCTCCAAATTCTTGGATTTGAGATCGCGTTCCATGCGCTCCATGCGATCGACCGCCTCTTGCGCGGAGTTGGCCTTTAGCTGCATCTGCTTGAACTTGGCGAGCATGTCCAAGTGCTCGCTGCGCAGCTGGCTGTAGAGCTTGGCAAGGGCCTCGTACTTGTTGCGCCAGAGCGTGACTTGGTCTTGGAGTTGCTTGATGAGGTCGTCCTTCGACATCATTTGCGAGTTAATGTTGGCAGACACGCTAGCCAGCTCACTCTCAAGGGCCTTGACCCTCTATAAATATTTATCGTTAGTATGGATGTGCTTAGTGTTCGCACAAATTGACTTACCCGATCATACTGCTCGAGCATCAGCTGGTCACGCTCGTACTGACCTCTCATAGCCAGGAGCTCCCGTTCCAGATCCATCATTTGTTGGGCAGCCTGCTGAGCAGCTTGGTTGTTGTACTGCATCATCTGCTGCTGCATGAGTTGCTCCTGGGCCTGCCGCTCCCGTTCCGCCTGCTCAGCCTGACGCTGCTCAAATTCGCGGCGCTGCTGCTCCTCGAGTTCATGGCGCCTACGCTCCTCTTCC
Source organism: Pleurotus ostreatoroseus (assembly GCA_005298045.1). NCBI lineage: Eukaryota > Fungi > Basidiomycota > Agaricomycetes > Agaricales > Pleurotaceae > Pleurotus > Pleurotus ostreatoroseus. The sequence goes on from SWBT01000168.1 coordinate 270,724, forward strand.
TCTCTAGCTCTGAGAAGCGCCGCCTGTTGCTCTTCATACTGCTTGAGCATTCGAGCTTGCTCTTGGATGTCAGGCGCCGGCGTGACGGGAGGTGGCGTAGGCGCAGCAGTAGGTGCGACGGTCGTGGGACGCGCAGGCAGATCCGGAGCAGAGCCATTGTCCATCAAGTTCGGGGGGTCCTACAGAAGTAAGGTTAGATTCTAGCAGGTGGAGACGCCGCCTGCGCACTCACTTGGCCAAGCTTGGGAACATTGATGAGGCTTGTGAGGTATTTCAAGTTCGAGCATTCGTAGTAGAACTTGCGGAGAGCGTAGTGCTGCGCATTGTATCGCTGCCGTAGGGGCTCCAGAGCTTCAGGGTCGTTTGTTCCTGCGCAGTGTCAGTACCCCCAGAAGAGCGACAGAGGCTTGTGAAGACGTACTTCGGTGCATGGCACGCAGCATGCTGGTAATGAAGCGGTAGATGCCCCAGCTCTCCTTGACCAAAGGTACCAGTGCAGAGATACGGCATTCGTTGTTAGCAGAGTGACGGAAATGCGCGAAGATCATCTTCTGGAACGAGTCGATTTGATCTTGCAATCCCATGAGGTCCGAGATAGTCTCGTATCTACTTCGAGTGAGTATACCAATACACTGTATGGGAGAGGACATACCCTTCATTTGGGTCGTCAATACCCTTGAGTGTGACATATTCCTCGTACTCGAAGAGACCGTTGAACTCTGGTCTCAGGCGGTGGAATCGCAGCTTAGCGAGGATGAATTGCACGTAAGTTCTGATCAAGGGGCCGTATCCTGCACCTATCGTTAGCTATCGTAAGATCCCTGGACATCGGTAGATACTGACCACGAGCACTGTCATGTCCCACCGTCCTCGCACAAGTCTCTAGCCACCCAGTCTGTCCATGAGCCTCCTTGATTGTCTGCAGCGAATAAAGTCAGCTGTTTCTATGGTAGTTACGTTGCGCAAGAGTACCGACCACTGGATGACCTTCTTGCAGTACTTTGTGAACGGTGATCAGTGCTTTGAACGTCTGTACCTCATCTGCAAGAATCGGTTGTACACGTAGGCCTGTCCAAAACGATATTGAAGAGTGGTAGTCCCATGTGTATACGATGCACTCTGTGAGGTATCAGTATTGTCGCAAGTGCACCTAGTGTGGCCGCAACGCACTTCTGACGTGTTTCTGCTTTGGTGCGGTCTCCTCAGGGTTCGTGGCTTTCTTGATGTTGACAACGAGCTCGGCTTCAGCCTTGTCCCTGTCGACAGGTCTCGTTGGATAATGGACCTCGTCGCCATCAATATCGAAGCCGCCACCAGTCTGCCTCGTCCGCCTGTCACTGAACCTGTAACGATTTGTCAGACCACATGTTAGAGAGCTGTTTACATTTAAATACGTACATGGTGCTCTCAGGCTGGGTTGGGTAGGGGTATGAGGAAGAGGCTGAAGAGAAAGAAGGGCAAGACTGCGCTGCGATGCAACTGCGTCAGACAAGGCGACGCGAGCAGCGGAGCAAGCGCGCCGCGACTTCCGACTTCGTCCTCCGCCTCAACTTTCTTGGTCTCTACCAGCATGTCCTCAGCTTTCTGGGCAGCTTATATTCGGCGAACTGGTTCTCTAGCATCTGCGGCGAAGAGATGTTCTTGGAAACAGTCTTACAAAGCCTTCCCGAGACGCTATGAGTCGTCGACAGCTACCCCGGGCAGCTCACCGCTCAAAGCCAAGAAGGACTCGTTAATTAGCCCGTTCATGTTTCTGGTCGGGCTTGTCCCCGTATTCACATTCGCTCTGGGGACCTGGCAAGTCAAACGGCTCAAATGGAAGGTCGACCTCATAGACGAACTGCAAGAAAGGCTGGACAGAGATCCCATGTTACTCCCGAAACAGGTCAAGTGAGCCTGCTTGTTCCGTTATCCTCGCTGCGTCTTATTTTACCTGCCGAGCAGTCTTGCCGCTATTCCAGACTTCACGTATCGTAAAGTCATCTTGAAAGGAAAATGGGACCATAAACATGCTTTACTTCTAGGACCTCGTGTATATGATGGTCAGAATGGCTACCACCTTGTCGAACCTCTCATACGCAGCGACGGATCTACTATACTGGTCGATCGCGGTTTCGTTTCCAAGGAACGTGGAGATGTTCTATCCCAACTCAAGGACGAAGGGGAAGTCCAAATACTAGGAATGTTAAGAACCACTCAGGTTCGCAATAACTTCACGCCAGACAACCATCCAGAGAAAGGCGAGTGGTATTGGGCGGATGTCGATGCTATGGCTGAATACGCTGGCGGAGCGACCTCCGGGGTGCAGCCCGTGTTTGTGGAAGAAGTCTTCAGTGCGTTCGGCGGAATACGATGCAAGACCGAGAGGATCTGATTCTTTACAGAGGGACATGCTGGTGAAGCAGCAACTCGTCTTGCGCACGGTATACCCATTGGACGCCGCGCTATTGTGGACATCAGGAATTCTCATGTATCATACATTGTAACCTGGTGAGTTTCGTATACGCTTCGTCGACTCCGTTGCTCAATCCCTCTAGGTATTCCCTGTCTGCATTTACTACGGTCATGTTCATACGACTACTACTCAAACAACGGGTGGCCCGTGCGAGCCTACCACGGTAACTGACTCGCATCGCCAGTTCAAACCATCTATGTTCCGCTGGATGCAGGCTCCTGACAGAGAAAGTATCTCGGCCATGCTACTGTCTTGTGGGTCACATTTGCGGAATGTGGCACTGTCACTATCCCAGATATCGCAAGCCCCAAAGATAGATGACATCGTCCGGGTTCCCATGAGTTGATTTCCGGGATCTAGACATGCAGATATTTACTATCGCCGACGCTGGTGAATTGGCTCCAGATTCCGGCAATTGTGAGTTCTCGATGTAGTGTGATTATGACGTCTTCGACTATCATTCTGTATCTACAAAAACATCCTGAACCTATGTTCTTCTGTGATTTTGCGAAGAACTGAGTATTTGTAGAGCCTTACGCTGATCGTGCCGAAATGAGCACCTCGGGCAGTTGTTAGACGCACTGCGGCTGCTGCCCGCGGAAAGACCAAACTCACTCTCTTACTCCTTCCTTCAACTCGAACGACACCCCTCCACACCTCTCCAGGCTGGCGGCCGCCGTCCTGCGGCGGGTAATTTAATGTCAGAGGCGGGACCATCGTCTTCCAATGCTACACCCTCAGGTTCACTCGCTGGCACATCGACCTCCACAAGCGTCTCACGACATTCACGTTTCCAATTTCCTAACAGCGACCAGCATGGACCGTCTTCACGTATAGCGCGCCCCAATGGTCCGATACGCATCGCGTCGTCGGGCCTAGGTCAGCTTCCAACGTCTCGAAGGGTCGGCGCTGCGGGTGGGGGAGCAGGCTCGTCCTCAAGCCAAGTAGAGGAAATTCGGCGACGAGTAAAGTCGGTCGATGCGGTGGAGTCTCCGATAGCAGCCTCTCGCATGCAGAGAGTAGCCGAACTGGACATGGATAATCACAAAAGGACAATGTCTACAACCCGACGACCCGTGGGGAAAGGCAAAGGAGTTGCTACCTCGATGGATGCCCCTGCGGAGTTTGCTCCTGTTTCGTTCTCGGATGAGTATGACTTATGTACGTTCTTCGCATGCTATAACTGTACTGTACTTCTGACTCGCATCGTACAGCTCATGAAGGCGAGTGGTTCATGTTGGAAGGTCCATGCTCTGACTGAGGTTATGGACGTAGATCCTAGAATACTGGAGGATGTCCAGCGTGCTCTCAAGCTCAAGGCCAGACGGGAAGCGAGACTGAAGGCTTCACAAACAAACGGTGCAGTCAAAGAGCCAACTATCTCGTCCGACCAAGCCTCCGGATCTTCCTTTTCGACATACTCCTCGCCCGTTCGCTCTAAGCTCGCTGAGCCCCCACCCATAACTGTACCCGTAAGTACGCACAACGGAGAGTCCGAGATAGACTTCAGTCCCTCCGTCGGAGCTGTCCCATTGCATCCCATCCCATCCTCATCGAACGGCGGCGCAACGCTTGACTGGACAGGTTCCGCATCGGAAGATGAACGGGACAAGCGGTGGTCACTCTCTATCACCAAACGGAAGCACAAGGATAAGAGGTCCTTCCACGTCAGTAAGACGGCTGTGGAGAAACAGGAGACCCTTTACGTCGGTGCGTGAAAGCGGGCACGTTCGTATGATTGTTCTTACTCTCAATCATTCAGACAAGCTCGAGCGGATTAAGGCCAAGGTCAAGCCCCATACACTTCGTAAAGCTGCTATCACTGGCGAACAACTGCAGCGGCGGTATTCCGCACTACTCGGATCGTCGGGGAGCAGCAACAGTAGTCAACCTGTGACTCTCCTCGACGCAGCTCGCTGGTACAGCAAGCAGGAATCTGTCGTCCAAGCGTCCCTCGATAACGCCGAGCCTCTGACTTGGCTCAAGCACCTCCTTGAGAAACGGGGGAAGCGCTCAACTCGTCTTCCATGGCATCTTACAGCCTTGATAATCGAGGAATATGCCAAGTCCATCAACCGCCCAGACTCTATGCAGCCTATACCAGAAGAGTCTACTTTGAGCGACTCGACTCATGCGCCCGAGTCTTCTCCCATTGTTATCTCAGTCGTATCGCCTGAGAGCAAAGCAACCAGCAAGTCTCCGTCCAGTGGATCTTGGTCTTGGTCGCCTCCTCCGCGCCCATTGGAACCGTCCTTATCACGAAAGCGGCCAAGTTCAGATGAAGGCCCCATCTCATTTGAGCCGCAAGTGGATTCAGGTAAAGAGTCACTAGGCACCGACTCGAGACGTAGCAGTATGGAACCAGGGCGGCACCGGATGCAATCCTTCGCCTACGGCACAGACTCGACGAAGAGCTCCATCCGCAGCGGGATAGTCAACTCGGGTCGTAGCCTGGCGGTCTCCCCAGTCAGCAGCCGCATGCAATTCCGCGAGTTCACGAAACGGATGCGGCGCAAGCATATGAACGGGAGCGAGGATGGCTTGTCGTCGGCGCGTAATTCGATATCTGAGCGCAGCGAGGAGGACGGCTTCAAGAGCAAGAGTCCTGTGCCTACGAATGCTCTGTCTGAAGAGGAGGAGCAGTTCTTCTCTGACAAGGGTGCCTCGAGTATAGGAGAAGTTCCGTTGACTGCTACACAACAAGCTCCCTCGCCGTACAACGCGCCTTCAGAGCCGAAGTCACCAAAACCTGAGAGTCGAGTTCAATCTCCAACATCAGGTCCTGTTCGCCGGCCAACTGCTCTCCGTCGCAGGCGCATGTCTCTGCCCTCTCTCAATCAGATCATTCTCGAAGAGCAGGAGAAGCGCCAGCAACAAGCTGACGAGGAAATGGAGCGGCGAGAGTACGACCGCAAGACGCAGTAAGTTCATCGTTCTCTTATGTTGTTTCCTTTTATCCAACGACATTATCTATCAGGATGCTTGAAGATACTGAGGAGCAGAACCGTCGTACACGCCAGCTTCTACAGCGCGTCGGTGCCAATATCAGAGAGTACGAGAACGTGCAGTCTAGCCTCGCGATGTTGCTTGATCAGCCACACGTACCAATATCGCAGGATGTACTGGACGCCTTCAGCCACGATCCTGCATCCGTTACAAGTGGCACACGAAGGCTCAAAAGCTGGCGCGCTGTGGAAGACATCCAGGACCGCATCAACCGTCAGCGTGACACGTTGCATGCATTTGTGGCCTCGATCAACGCGACGAAGGATGATGTCGGTTCGGGAAGCGTCTTCGAGGAGCCTATCCAGTCGCTATCTGAGTCTCTGGAGAAGCTTGAGCAACGTAGACAGGACATCGTGCACAAGGCTGAGCAGGTGGCTGAAACGCTTGCTCGTGTGAAGGAGATTCATAGTGGTGTCAAGAACGAGTACAATGAGGTCCTCGCCCACACGTCGCTCGTATACCCAGAGGTAAGAGACTCAATCATGCACTATAGCCTTATACTTACTATGACCTTTCAGCTCTCGCACATCGTCGCCCTGGAAGAGAGCTACAGGAACAAATACCAGCAATTCTGGGACATCGGCCTGGACGCACTCACCCTGCTTCTCGACACCGTCACGCCCGTCTGGCGCAACTATGGCAAGGTCATCGGCGAGGACGTGCAGGACTTCCTCATCATCCCCTGGTACCGCAACGAGTTCACGGGCGAGGCGCACCGATACCCCATCACACGGCTCCCGCGGCGCTCGTTCCAGCACTGGCTCGGCCTCCTCGTCTTCTTCCTCGTCACCGTCGGCGTCACCGCGCTGCAGGTGGGCGCGGCGCTGTCGTCGACGGCGAACTACAACCTGCCATGGATCGCGCATACGGGCTTCCGGTGGATATTTATACCGTTCTTCGCAGTCGGGCTGGTGATCCAGTGGTGTGCCGTCCTGGTGGAATGCGCGATGATCCTCGCCCAGCTGGGGGTCGTCGCTTGGTGGATCGGGTGGTTTCTTCGGATCTGTCACTAATCATTTACTTTTCTCTTTGGTTCGTCTGGTCTATGGTTCTTTCGGTTGGTCGGTGTCACACGTTCGTTTTTGCACTCGCACTCGCACTTGCACTTGGAAAGCACAGTTCTGTAGTATTATTATGGACTCCACTATTACGAGTAGACACGGTATATACACCTATGCAGTTGCTTAATGCGCCATCTTGTTGAACACCATTCGCCTTCGCGTGGTATGACTGAGTCGAAGCAAGCTGTGAATTTCGTGCGTAGAAGTACATTGGTTTGGGATCAGATCAACAACGGGTTCAAGCACTTCGGGTAAGCCAATAGAGGTGGGGGATATAGTTCCAGAGGCACAGGCCGCAAGCGAGCCGACAAGAAAATATACAAAACTCGACTATCTACCGTACCGAGTAAATACCTTCCGAGATAAATCTGCAATACATATGCTCCGCTTCGTTCCGTGTCGTGTCGCGTCAATCGTCATTCATCGACTTCGTCTACCAATGCGTCTTTCCCTGCGAGACCTCAGGTTCGTCATCCTCGTCTTGTGGGTCCGCGAAGGGGTCGTCGTCGTCCAGGAGCGCACGCTTGGGCTCTCTGCGCGCGTCGACGGACTCTTCGTCCTCGTCCGCGCCGTAGCCCCGTGCGTTTGAACCTGAGCCTGACGCGCTCATGCGGTTGTGGGCCTCCTCGTCGGAGGACTCGTAGTCGCTGTAGTCAGAGAGCGAGCCGCGTCGCCAGGCGTAGTCGTCCGAGTGGCTGCCTGGTGCAGACGGGCGCATTGGTGGAGGGAGGTTTCTGATTGTGACAAAGAGGAAGCAATCAGCATTCGTGTGGTTGAATGATGCATCGGAGTACGTACCGTTGGTCGGCACCTATAGCACCGCCAAAGTTGAGGTCCTGGAGGTCAGGGTGTACACTGGATCGCCGCCTCGGGTATTCATCATCGCTGTCGCTGGTCGCCTTCTCCTTGCCGTTCAGTAGCTGTCCACCTGAGCGCCCTATCGATCGCTGGACAGCAGCACGCTGCTTCTCTTGCAGCCTACCAAGCTCGCTGTCTTGTATTTTGACCGCGGCGAGATGTGTCTGAACATCGGCAACGTCTTGCTCGGACACGGTGGGTTTAGACAGCTAACAGCAGTTCAGTTAAGTATTCGCCAGTGACGAAACTGCATCCATACCGTATCGTACGTTTCCAAGGCCGCTATGATCCGGTCGTTCGTGTCAATAAGTGTGCCAATCATGTCCTCGTTTTCAACGAGCTGTAGTGCCTCCTTGTCAGACTCGAGCACGCATTGCATGAGACAGATGACGCACCTGAACATATCGCACAACCTGCTTCCTCGCTACCTTGGCTTTCTCCAAGCACTCTTGCACCCTCTCATTGGCCTGTAGACTATCATGTTCGGTGTTGACCAACTAAAACGACTATTCAGTTTCGTGAAGGGCCGGTGTTGACGCATACACTTACCGTAATGGCGTTTACAAGGTTATTCGCAGCCTGCGAAGCGCTCGCTATCGCAGTTAGGATCTGAGGCTTCTCCTGTGCACGGCGTGGCAACTGGTAAGAACATGCACAGCAGAATCCGCATAATGCTCACCTGCTCAAAGTTGAATGGTGGTCTTTGGGTTTTCCCCCGTGACCTGCGCTTCTCCTCATCTAACTTCTTGAGACGGGCCTTCTCAGCAGCCTTCTCCACGCTCCTTGCCTCCTTCGCCTCCTTGGCTTTCCGTTTCTCTTCCTCCTTCCTTTCTCGCCGCTCGCGCTCTTCACGTCTCCTGTTCACCTCATAGTTGTCCGCTCCGCCGAGGCCGGCCGCGTCGATCTGGTAGGTATCTTCCTCGAAGTTGCGCGAGGCGCGCGAGACGGCCGCCTGATGCGGTTTGACGGTGTTGTACAGGTTCGCGACGCCGCTCATGGAGGGGTCATCCTTAAATTGGCTGTGCCATGACCCAAGGACAGATACGAGTTTCTTCTTGACCTTGGGGTCTGTTGAGGGATCGCTGGCAAGTCCGCGCAGGGCATCCGTCAGCTGGTTATCGGCGAAGGATGCTGTGTAATCGGTTTCAGAGACAGAAAGATATCCTAATATCATGATACGAACTTTGGAACTTGTGCCCGCCGTTCTCCACGAGAGCTCGCAAGATCTGGACGTAGATCCGCCATCAGGCACATGTATCTGTGACAGAGCAGTGGAGTAGACTCACAACGAGTGCCCTGTATTGCTGGTGGCTATTACCATGTTTGAGCTTCTTGCGAATGGCTCGTGACGCTTCCGCGGGCCTTAGATGGTAGTTTCAGCCTCGAAGTTAAGCAGGGAAAGGACGAACGTGCTTACCCAGTAGCCTGGATGCTGATGGAGTCGACGAGCTCTGGTATTCTACAGCACGTACACTCAGTGTCTCTCCCCGTTGTTTGAGATCGCACATACCCATCGTACGCCTCGTCTTCGTAACCAGGAGCGGTCAGTATTTCTACCCATTCTGTGATCGAAGACTGTGATCTACGATAAGCCTGATGCTGTCATTTACTTAAGTCGGTGCTCACATGAGGTTTCTCGCGATTGAAGGCCGAGTAGGCCTGCTTTGCAATGGACATGGCGGACATGGTGGGTATGTACGAGGCGGGTGGAGGTATGAAAGCAAGATGCGGAGGAGGAAGAGGTCTAGAAGAGGGTCTTATGTGTTTTTGTCCGGAGAGGACCAAATAGGCGCAGATTAATCTTTGTTCCTGGCATGACGTCGAAGCAGCTGCTCCTTGTGAAAGCTGTTTGACCCGCGATCAAAACATCCACGCTGCCTCCATCACTTTGTCGCAGCACAATTAATTATCGCAGCCCCTCCAGAGACATATCGCAGTCGTGAAGTGTAGTCTGGGCAAACACAGCCTTATGTCTCGAACTCTCACCGCTTCCGCTCGAGCTTCCACTTGTACACCCGCGGTTTCCACGTCTTTTCATCGACTTTCTTCAGGCGCCGGTCTTCGTCGTCGCTGTCTTCGTCGTCGTCTTCGTCTTCGACAACCTGTTCGACTCCTGATAACTTCCTGGATGCACCCTTGCCCATCAACAACTTCTGCATCTCTAACTCGCGCTCAGCATAGCGCATCTGCTTGTCCCTAGCCAATCGCGCCGACAGCTCCTTCAATAACCGAGTACGCAGCTGCTACATAGCCCCTGTCAGGACATGCGATATTCATAATACAAAGAACAGCTACCTGTGCCTCCTCACTGTCCTTGGAATCCACAAGTGCATCTTCGTCCTGGGCCCTCTCCTTCCCTTTCCGCTTCTTCGGCTCCTGCTCCGCTACTTTCCACCCAAGACTTACTTCCTCCTCGTCCACATCCATCTTCTGCTCAGATTCCGAGGATAGTTTTGCGGACGGTGCAACGTAACTTCGCGCTGTAAACCATATTGTTATTTTGCCATTCTACGGACGATATTGGAGAAGCTCACCTTCATTATCGTCTTCTGCAAACACAATATGTTTTGCTGCCGGCCTTCGCCGTCTTTTCGATGGCTGTGCTTTAGGTAGAATGCCTGCCTCTCTGAGAGTATTCACCTCCGCCTCGTCGAGCTCTTCTTCGTCCTCTTCATCCAAAGGCTTCACCAAGTCTGCAAGCGTAGTGAGCTGAGTCTTCAGCTTTTCGATTTTCTATCACAAGAGATGTTAAAAAACCTCTATAAGCATCAAATGGATAGCACACCTTCAAACCGGCTGTCCGTTTTGTCCGGATATAATTTTCATCTTGAGACTTCAGTACTTTGACGATATCCACCGGTAACGACTCGTTTCCGCGGTCCTGGACATGTACACCTCCCTACAAAACTCCATCAGCTCCTTACGCCACAAAGACTCGATACAATCAAGACACACCACCGTCCGCTGCCCCGTCATCCCAAAGTAAAACTCATCCTTGTTCCTGTCCGCCGCCTTCTGCCGCAGCCGCGTGAGCCGGTCCTGCTTCGAGTGGTAGTCGCGCGCACGCAGGACATAGTCCTTGTGCTTTTCGAGTATACCGAGCCGAGAGCGGTGCGCGAGCTGCGACCGTTCCTTGTGGTTCCGCCGGTGCAGAGAATTGCGAAGAGAGGACGACATGATGCAAGTCGGTCAGCGTGGTGGGGGGAAGACTTTGAGACCAAAACTAAGCAGAGCAATTCAAAGGAGCTGTGAGGTATTGCGCTTTTATGCAGGACCAGCTGGAGTAGTGGAGAGGTCGTGCAAGTCGTAGACTCGGTCGTGTTCAACGGCGAACTTCTTGAGAGGCAAGCGCCCAATAATTTCGGATCGACGCCCACGTGAGCACGATCAAAAAGCAGTTTACCGCAAATTTCGACCTCATTCTCTGAAGCAGCTTTTTCGTACGGATTGTCTATTTGAGTGGAGAACAAACGAGTACACAACTTCTGGGAATACACAGAACCTAGGCCCAAACGGTCCAGCGAATAATTATATACATACACAACAGGCCTGGTGTGCGGATAGAAACAAAAGCAGAACAAAGAACGTATCCGATCCATCCTCAGCGGCGAGAAAAAAGAAAGAACCTCAGTGATGTGCCCTTCGCAAATTGGATGTGCCTATCATCTCATCAACCGCCGTTCATGGACCCTGCGTGAGTACTCGTCAGATCATTTGCAACATTGTACACATGGGACGCACCTCCGCCCATAGGACTCTCCAAATACAACCTCACAAGCACGCTCTCCAACGCCGCAACTGACGGCGCGGGATATTCAAAGTTCCGCGCATTATCGCGGATCGCCTGGAACAGCACGCTCATGCGGTCCCACCGCTCCTGCGTGAGGTCCGGCGGCGCCGGCGGCTGCGCAGGGGGCGCGATGCCCATGATGGCCGCCTCAAACGTCGGCTGCTGTGGTTGCTGCTGCTGCGCCGTCTGGACGTGCGCGCCGAGCGCGGTGCTCTGCGGTGCGACGGTGGGCTGCACGGACATCGCGGATGGCCCTGCGACGGGGTTGCCCGGGGGCGCGGCGGCGGGCTGCGCGGCGCTCGTCGACGTGGGGGGACCCATGGGGCTCTGGCTTTCGGGTGCGGGGCTCGAGGCGGCTTCCATAGCGGTCCGGCTGCGCGTCCTGCGTCCGCCTGCCTCAGCGGCGGCCTTTCGTCCTCGTTTCGTGTAGGGCAGGTTGGCGAGCCCGATCTCGTGCGAGTGCTCCGAGACGTCTGTGAAGGAGAGAGAAACGGGCCCGTGCATAAGTTCAACCATCGCGTCGCTTATAGCGTGATGGAGACCACACTTACAGCATGCTCGTACCTCCTCCGTGTCGTAATACGTCTTGTAGCTTATCGATGCGGGGCAGCCTGTTCCTTCGAGCTAACTTGGCATGGTAACCAACGGTTATGATCGCAAATTCACGAACAAACGACGGACCTTCCGACTGGGTACCTTGCGTACTCTGTCCGGGTACTTCTTGACGTATTTCTTTCTCCCGCTGCGAGTATGCCGGGCGCACACTAGCTTGGTATGGTCCTTGAAGCGAGGAGGGACGGCTTTAGAGCCATGTGTGTCGCCCTTGACAAATTCAACCATCTTTTCCTCTTCCTCCTTTTTCCTCCATGTTTGAAACGCTGCCATGGACTCAAAGACCAGAGTGTAACCGTCGTCGACATCGCCCGAGCCATACGGTCCCTTCTTGCCCCCGCTCTGCACGCGACTCAGCGGCGTAGTCTGCGTTGGGACCACATCAGGCTGCACCTGTTGGGGCTGGGCGGCGTTCTGCTGCGTCTGTCCGAGAGCCTGGGATAGGGACGACGGCGAGACGGCGTGCCCGAGAGTCGTGACAGTGACCGAGGGTTGGGTGGCCCCTTGAGGTGGTATCGAGTGTAGCCTGAAATGCTGAAAGCTCATCCCCGCGACGCGAGCGCTGCTGCACTTCCTGGGCCGGGTGGTGGCAAAAACACGACAAACAGCGCAGAAAACGTCGGCGAGCCGTGTTTCGTCCTTTTCTGCCCCTTTTTGTCGCACAACCCGCCCCATAATTACAAGCGCCCGACTTATCGTTTCCATATCAAGATGCGTTTTGATCACTTATTTGCACGATATTGCACTTCATATTCTTCCGAAGTCGTGCACGATGAGACACGTCCTTCGTAGGTTCAAAACTGCCTGTGTCGGACTATCTGTCAAAGTGCATAGGTGCAGCTGGCGAGCTGTGCTTTCCATTGCTGGTTCAGAGTTCAATCTGCAGAGTTCATCCCAGGTTCATCCTGGAGCCTGACGTTTGAACGCCGGCGTAATTGATGGGGCACCCCACGCCGTCGAAACTCTAAATCATTGCGCTTGCATCTGGCCGCGTAGAGAAGCGGTCAAGTGAGTTGAGGTTGTTCAGTGCTGGCTTCCTTGTTTGCAATGCAATTTTCTGGCAACTCAACGACATAATGTCTGGCCGAGCTGACGTCTACTGCCTTACAGGACGGAAATGGTCCGTGAGTCAAGCGGCGGGCGCGGGGGACTGAGCTGTCCCCACAGACCCTCGCCAGCCCGCGGAGACCCGCATCTAGACATGCTTCCGCTCCGAGGTTTCCCTCTCAAGCGGCCCAGGGCGTATTTAACCTGCGCCTCCTCACCCCAGTCCCTCTCCTCCTCCCCTGATATCGCTCGTTCCAGTCTGCTGCACGCCCCCACCCATCTATTCTACTCTAATCGTCCTCTTATTACGTTACTCTAAAATACCATGGCTCTGGTCGCCGTCCCCTCGCACCGCATCCACAGCGCTTTCGGCGCACCGAGCTTCGCCTCTATCTCTGGTGCATCCCCCTCCACATCGCACCTCCAGGCGACCTTCAATGCTCAGCCAAACGTCTCCTATCGCTCGCGGGCAGCGCCTCTCTCCATTCTCGCAGCCCGCACCGCTGCGGCTTCTGCACAGGGCTCATCGACCCCTGTGGTCACCCGCCCGCGGAGGCCCTCCTTCCGTAGCGTGACCATCCCCTCTGCGCCGGTGGACACCCGCCGTGTCCCCCCATCTGCACGCACCCAAGCGCAGGACCCCTTCGCAGACTCATGCGGATACGTCCAGCCCCCACCGCGCGCTGCTCGCACGCCTATCATCCCGAGCCAAAAGACGATCATACTCACGTACTCGAGCTACGCCTACCCGTCGGTGTCGACCCCGCGCGTGCAGGTGGTAGACACGAATCGGACGTCCAGGCTCGTTGCGAGCGTGCTGCTCAACCGGATGAACGGGAGGCCGCTCAGGCCGAGGGCTAGGGCGCCGATGTATGCCCCAGGGGAAGAGAAGGTGTATGTCCCCAGTTGCTTATCGAAGATGGTGGAGGTCGAGTGCTGAGCACCGAGCTCGGCGTATCAAAACACTCGCGCACACACAAACACGAATTTACGCACGCACTGGATAGTGCACACTGGAACGATCGTTTCCGTTTGGGCTTCTTGGATGTCGGACTGTGTCACAATAACCCCCTTGCAATACCTCTCGTCGCTTGCTATCAATCTATCTCCTTGTACGGTTCCTGCACGCCTCACTCACCTCATCTGTATAATTAATCATGACCCCCATACTCTTACGTCTTACGACTTCTCACCACGACCTACATAGAGGACTCGTCTTGCATCACTGTATTCTATCTGGCTAGTGTAATTTCCTGGGTACCCAACTCGAACTAACTCTTGGATCTTCTCATGCTTTGGTTCTTCACGATCGTGATGCGTGCATGGGACCCTACGAGGTCAGCTGCACAGACCCTAAGAACCCTACCTCAGCAGCTCTCAGCAAGGCCTCAGCCGCATGGATCTCATTTCACAGGCCCGAAAAACCTACCATATCTCGCCGTCCTACGCTTTACCTCATGCACGTCAACACAATGTCCGTCTCCTGGTCTTCGCCCGAGTCTCGTGGGTTGGAAATCTTCGTCTGCCTCGAGGACGTCGCCACCTACCATCACCTCGAACCCTAACACATCAGTCGACGTCGGACCCGTGTACTTGAGGTGCTGCGGCCCATTTGCAATGCGCAGATCGCTATCTCAGGATGTCACTCATGCCGGCGGATCAAACCACGCAGCTTCGGGCCCGACCTCCCGGAACCCTGGGGCGGACGGGCCCACGGTTGTGAAGATTTCAGTTTAGACCACGTATAAAGCGTCGCTCGTGCTACTGTATGTTACATGAAATGCAGTTGTAGAGTAACTAGTGTCTATAGATAGTGTGAGGTCCGTGATCCATCTTGTCAAAAGATATAGTCCGTTTTAGATGAGTGAAAGCGCGCCCAGAGCCATGCTTGACATGACTCCCAACGCGACATACGCCAGAGAGCCCGACAAGATTGGTGCCCCGTTCGTATTGGGGCCTGTCGTGACACTTGCAGTGCTGTCGCTGCCGGACGACGACGACGTACTTGTCGACACTGGTGAAGCAATCGGTGTCGATGGGTCGTAGGTCACGCCGTTCGCGGTGGCAGCGACCTGGAAGACGGAACCCGCGCCATACTCGTAGAACTGCCGATCGGGTTAATACGGACGTTCTCTTGCGAAGCAATGGACACTCACATCAACGAGCATGAAGTTAGGGTTACGTCCCTGAGCTTGGACGCAAGTAGACACTTGCTGGCCCAGCGATCCTACACCACTCACTCCGTTCGTGACGTTAGCCTGGCTAACGTCTGGAGCAGGCTGGCCCAGGATGACCTGGTCCAGGAAGTGGTTGATGAGGAACATCTGTGTCGACGTATCGGCCCCGCTGGCAGTTCGGTTCACGTTGCAATCGAACGTCGTGTCTGTCACATCAAATGCAGTCTCCCAAACGTTTGTGAACTCTGTAGAATGAAGTCCGTTAGATACAGTCACGCGGCTACTTTCGGCTGTACTCTTACCATCGATGATGTATGGCACGCTTGTGAAGTCCGCGCCCGACGCCATGAACGCGACTAGACGTGTGCCAGCATCGATCAGTGTGCCGAGCGTTGGCCAGCCGCTCGCGGGTAATGAAGCCGATGGCGGAGAGTATGCCAGTGTGTCGACACCGGCTGTTTGGAACGCTGAAGCAAACTGTGATACAGCGAGGTTGTCAGAGTTGACGATGAGTAAAGAGACGACTGTCCGTCAGCAGGCACCTGTCAGCTGAGGTCCGTGATGCTAGACTGATTTGGGCTTACCATCGTTGGGGTTGGAGTTCATCCATGTCTTCACTGCGTTCGAAGTGTTAACAAATCGCTCTGACTAACTAAGCAAGAACCTCACCTTCTCCGAGATAGTCTGAGAGTGTACCGCCGTTGTACAATGTCTAAACATGAGTCAGCGAACAACTAACATCTACACATTATACCCTGACTTACACAAGACGTGTGACAGAGGCTGATTCCACCATTGTTACTGTGCGCTTGTACTTGTAGCATGCGAATACCGTCGTTTAGTTGTTGTGTCACTAGGTTGAACAGCGATGATCAATAAAGTAGACGCATAGTGATGTGCATTGAGGCAATTACCATTCTGATCCTGGTTAGCAGCAACTGTAGCACTTAAATCATCAGAACATCTCGCACAAAACCATGAACGAAAGCGTACGATTGTTCACTCCGACGGCATAAGAGTCGTGCGCGCCAACGAAAGTAACGTTGCCGAATGAGCGGTCACAGAGCTAAAACAGCCTTTGTCAGGGGCACCAGCGTGCCAGCAGCAAAAGTGAACGCACCTCGGCATGACCATTACAGACTGAGGCGCGGCTCTTGAGGGTAGCAGCTTGGACTGCGCACGCAGAGAGCAACAGCGAAAGGACGGCCCGCGTCATGGTGGTCGGAGAAAGATGCATTAGATCAGAGTAGGCTGGATGAGAACGCAGAGCAGAGCAGAGAGCAGGAAGAAATAGAGATGTGAAAAGAAAGACGGTCCTCGACAGCAGACACAGCACAGACTAGCGGCGAGGACTGGCGGTGGTGGGGAACAAGAAAGACGAGACTGGCGTCCGTGCCCGCCGAAGCCTTACAGCCATCCGCTGCGCGCCAAAAACGTACCTGCCGAGCATGCCGCGCGGGACCAGCCACCGCCATGGAGGAGTTACCCTCGTTCTATTCGCAGACTGTAGGTAATCGTTGTACACAGGTACGTGCTTCCGTATTTGCGAATTGTGGACAATATGGAAAGGCATGTGTTGATCGCAGCAAATCCATCTCACAGGCCGCGGGCGCGCTCTAAATTCTTAAAAGTGCCTTGCTGAGTGGTCTGACGCCTCCAACGACAACAATGCTCGGGCTAGCTTGGCGATGCGCGCAAGTAAGCGGTGAATTCATGCTGGAACATGTAAGTGTTTGTTGTTTTTCTATCAAAAGATATGAATGTTGAGACGATGTTATCAGACCAATTTTGTCGTCAGTGGTCTGACAGCCTGCGCCATCCTCTACACTCGTTCAGCAGGTGTCTTATACTTTACTGCAGGCGCTGTTGTATGTTCTCGGACTGTGAAGCTCATAAAGAGGTTCATACGGCAACCGCGTCCAGCACATACCCGTTCTGGAAAAATCAAGAAGTCGTACGGGTAAGTCGTTGCTATCCTTCTTCAATAATCATCTATTGTGATCCCCCTAACATCATTGTTCTTGCATACAGGATGCCCAGTACACATTCCGCAGTCATAACCTACTACGCTGCATTCACACTGCTAGCGTGCCTGTATTTGCCCATACACCCTTCGCTGCCGCAAAGTGACCTGGTCCGAATCATCGCTCCGACAATAATCATCCCATGGTCCGCAGCCATCGCTGTCTCACGCATTTGGCTCGGACATCACACATGGCCTCAGGTGACGGCCGGGTGTGCGCACGGCCTGGTCTTCACGTATATGTGGTTCACCATCTGGGTGCGGTCCGGAGCAGACTACGGGAGATACATCGAACAAACATATCTGGCCCGCCGTTGAACGACAAAAGTACCCTGTACACTCTAATGCCTATGTTACATCTTACAATAGCTCCGGGTTTACTCACTCGGCTTGTTTCGAAGCGGTCAATCCCCCTACGAACGATTCGTCTATCTTCTCCTGCTTGCCCTCGTGCCCGTCTAACAGGCATTGCACCCCCTCCAGAACGACCTTCCTCATGGTCTCCCCACCTTCCCACCCACTCCTAGGAGTGAACGCCACCAGGTGCGCCCCAATCTGCGTCAAGGCCACTTTCGCAGCCTGTGTCAATTCGACTGCGGATCCGTTCCTCAGGCGGTACGTCCCCAAAAACTCCGCCACGAGCTCCAAGACCAAGGGTTCCGTCGTTGGGTAGAAGCGGCGCATCTGGTGCATCTCTGCGCAGAACTGGCCGATGTCCATCCCAGCCCGTCCGGGCTTCACGAGCTCCCAGTCTACGATGAAGATGCGCTTCACGTCCACTTCTCCTGTCTCATCCGTGAGCGAAAGCAGTACGTTGCCGGGCCAGAAGTCGCCCATGACCAACGTCTCTCGCGCGCTTTGTATCTTCTCCGTCGTCTCCTTCGCTATCTGTGCGACGAGCTGCAACTTGTCGGCGGACACCCCCAAAGGTGTATTACCAAGGCGGGGCAACTTGCTCTCTCCAGACAGCGTCTCTACAAGTCTGCCATAAGTCGCCCATGCCGAGATCGTGCGTGCTTGTTTATTTTCGTCGAAGATGTCGAGCACTTCCTGGTTGTCTTTACCCCACGAATGCAGGCGAGCGAGGAAGGTGCCCAAAGTAGCCCCGATCTTGCGGACGGTCTCCGTCGATATGGACGGACCGTCCTTGAGCAGGTTCTTGAGCGTAACGGAATGCTCGCCGCAATCCTCCATAATGATTATATTTTCCTTGTCGTCGTAAAGGAATATTTCCGGCACATTTATTAATGAGTCCTCTGGGAACAGGCTTCGAACGCGACGCATCGCAGTCTGTTCGAAGTTCTACAGGATATACAGCAGGTTTTAAGTAAACGTCGTGAGGCTACAAAGTGCTCAGATTCTAAACTTACCTGTCTCTCCAGTGCGAACGGTATGGATCTTGCAGCTGCGATATAGTCCTTGCCATGCTTCAGAATAAGCGTTTGGTGGCATTGATATGCTTCACGAAGTCGTAGACGAAAAGTGAAGTTCCCAAATCCACCGGGTAGTGGGACTACTTCGTGACTAGCGAATGGACCGTTGGTAAGGAACTCCTGGACGTCTTTTGCAGTAGCAAGATCAAGGCTAGTCATCGTGGGCTCTGGCAAAATATCAGCGAGAGCCTGACGGCGAAGAGGGTGTTAGTAGATGTTGATAATAACGACGGGGCCTTCGAATCCTTGCCCAACGGCCCTGTCCATAAATCGCACATTACTCTCGCCAGAGTCACTGGTGTCGGTACCGCAACGGCGTCAACGATGACAGCAGCAACTCTCCCTTTCAACTCTACCAAGCATGCCGAATCGATGTGGCGCCATACCGATCTGCCGAGGACGACTGAACTCAACCGCGCGTTCACACAACAACGTCCGAGCCAGCCAAAAGAGCGGCGTGCGTAGATATCATGAGAGGAAAGTATGCAACGTGAGCAAGGAGAGAGTACAATGCGGAAAGCTAACGAATGGAACACGACAGAACAGACATGATGATACAGTTGAGCTTCTACACTTGGACCTTTCCTTAGAGCTTGTCGTAGTAGGTGTCGAGAGGGGGGACCTCAGGCTGTTTGGAAATTAGAATGTCAATATATGCGCGTTGTACGGACAGTAATAGCTGTCGTACCTTGAGACCCTTGCGTTTCCGGATGCTCTGGACGAGGTCCTCGAGCTTGCTGCCCTTCTCGAGAGGAGCTAGAGAAGATGACATGAATCAGAGGTGCACGCAGTAAAAAGCGAGGGACACTCACAGCCGCTCATCAACTCCCAGTGGTCGAACACACTCTGGGGGAACGCCTGGCCAGACGTCGCCGCACGGAGCTCACCGTTGAAGCCGAAGGACTCCATAATGGGCAGGTACGCCTTGACAGTGAAGATGGGCGTTCCGGGCCTCTGCTCCTCGCTGAAGACCTGTCCACGGCGCTTGTTGAGCACACTGTAGATACCACCAATGGCGTTCTCAGGGCACTGAATCTCGACTGTAGGGTATCGCATATCAATATTCTTGAACTTAAATGCTAAAACGCTTGTTGCTTACCGAGGTAGATGGGCTCCTGGAGACTTGGCTCTGCGAGCAAGCAAGCAGCGTAGCAGACACGACGACAAGTGGGGATGATCTGTCCTCCACCACGGTGAATGGCATCGGTGTGGAGCTACAAAAAACCAGTCAGCATTCATTTTAGGCTATACACAGAGAGACCTGAAGATGCTTACCGTAACATCGAGGACGTTGAAGCGGACACCACGCATGTTCTCCTCGGCAAGGACACCCTCCTTGGTCGCCCACTGGAAGGCAGCAACACAAGAATCCTTGATTTCGTTGAGGTACTGCACACCCTTGGTGACATCGACGAGCAAGTTGGGGCCGGTCGTGTCGGGACCGAAACACCAGATCTTCCTGGCATCGGTGACGTCCCAGCCGTACTCGTCGGCGAGGACACGCGCGCGGACCTTGTAATCCTCGCGGGAGTTGACCTTGCCGGCCTCGATGGCCATGGTAAGCTCCTCATCGATGGGCATAGCCTTGACGTAGAGACGGTTGTGCTTGTTCTGCGACTTCGAGAGAGCGACAATTGAAGACTCAGCCTTGACGGTCTCACGGTATCCGACGACGGGGTCGGAGATCTTGAGGGGGACACCAGCGTGGTCCTCTTGGAGATCCTGAAAAGACATGAAAATTCAATCAGATGCTCTCGCAGCGACAAAAAGTCGACTAACCTTCAAACAGATCTCCAAGTGAAGCTCACCAGCACCAGCGACGATGTGCTCACCGGACTCAGAAATCCATGCCTGGACACAGGGGTCAGACTTAGAGAGACGCTTGAGACCCTCGACAAGCTTGGGGAGATCAGCGGCGTTCTTGACCTCGACGGCGACCTGGACGACGGGGGACACGGAGAACTTCATGACCTTCATGTTGTGTGCGGTCTCAGAGGTGGTGATGGTACCGCTCTTGAGCAGGAACTGGTCGATACCGACGAGACCGACGATGTTACCGGACGGGCAGTCCTCAATGGGCTCGACGTAACGACCCATCATGAGAATGGTACGCTGGATGGACTTGACGAAGAGGTCGTCCTTCTTGCCGGGGACGTAGTTGGGGCCCTGAATACGGACCTTGGGGCCAGCACGGACGGTACCGGAGAAGACACGACCGAAGGCGTAAAAGCGTCCCTTATCGGAGGTGGGCACCATCTTGGAGACGTAGAGACAGAGAGGGCCGTTGGGGTCACAGTCACGGATACCGATGGCGGTCTCGTCGTCCATGGGACCCTCGTAGAGGGTCTCGACACGGTAGCGCTGAGCGGTGGCGGGCGAGGGGAGGTTGATGACTATCATCTCCAGGAGGGAGTCACCAGCGGGCAAGAACTTGCGCATGACAACCTTGAGGAGAGCCTTGCCCTCGAGATCACGCTCATCCTGAGCAAGCTTGACGTCGAGCTTCTCGAGCATGGTGGTGATGTTGTCCTTCTTGAAGTTCATGACGGCATCGAAGATCTTGAAGATCGGGTCGAGGACGAACATGTTGAAGGCACGCTCGAGGTTCTTGCCATCGGCATCAGTCGACTTGGTAGTCCACTTCTTGGTGTGGGGGTTGAAGAAGTTATCGCCCCAGAGCTTGGCCATCATCTTCTCCTTGTCGACACCGAACTTCTTGGCGTAGCGGCCAGCGAACTGACGGAGAGTGAAAGCCCATCCGTGAAGACCGGAACCGAAGGCGACGGTACCCTTTTCGGGGTAGACCTGGACATCACCGAGAGCCTCGTCGTTGTAAGTCGAGATGGTGACGTTGACGTTCTCGATGGTGCGGCGGAACGACTGGTAGAGTTCCTCCTTTTCGACCTGGAGCTCAAGAAGAGCACGGTCAACCTTGTTGATGACAACGACGGGCTTAATACGCTCAGTCAGAGCCTGACGAAGCACGGTCTCGGTCTGGACGCAGACACCCTCAACACAGTCGACGACGACGAGGGCACCATCGGTGACACGGAGAGCGGCCGTGACCTCAGAGGAGAAATCAACGTGTCCGGGGGAGTCGATCAGGTTGATCAGGAACTCGTTGCCTGTACCGGCGGGTATCAGTAAACAGTCAAGCGAAATGAATCATTATTTTTGCTTACCCTCAGTCTTCTGCTTGATGGCACCAACGTCCTCCTTGTCAACCTCAAAGTACATCGAGATGGCGGTGGACTTGATGGTAATACCACGCTCCTTTTCGTCTTCTCTCGTGTCCGTAAACCGCATGTCACCGGCCTTGGCACTGGCGATGATACCAGCCTTGGAGACCAAGGAGTCGGTGAGGGTGGACTTTCCGTGGTCGACTATCGGGACATCAGATAAGCAAAGAGGGTCGGGGAATAGGAGGCGGGCGCAGACTTACCATGAGCAATGACACTCATGTTACGGATGTTGGTGGGCTTGTCCATAAGGGCCCGAATCTGGTCTACATGACGCATACATGGTGAATTCGATGCTCCAGGCCTCAGTTTCTGGGTACTTGCCTACTGTGAAGTTACTGTGGGGGACAGCATATCAGACTCTGAGCGATGAAAATTTGGCAGAAAAGATACATACACCATGGCTGCTGATTTTTACAGATGATATTGATACAAAAGGGTTAAGAACAGCGACTCTCTGGCTGAGACGCTTTTATACGGGGAGAAAGAGTAAATGAGTCGCAGCTGGAGAGTCCGGGGCCGCAAACTCTGCAGAGAGGGTTTGTGTCGAAGTTTTTGCTGAAGATGAGGCCGCTTATCGATCGACTTTAGGGCAGGCCTTTCGGGACTTGCACCAATCCACCCACGTGGCTCTCACCCGCCAGAGTCCCAGCCTGGTCGCCGCTTCCACATCCTCAACCCCACGAGGACGAGGCTAGACTGGCCATCGAACACGACTGATTTGTCCAGAAGGCTCCCATCAGTGTGCATCACCTACTCCAGGCCACATTTGCGGGGATAGCATCTCTGGATCTGGCCCAATTGCATCGTTCGAATATCCCGAACGCTTCAAGCGACCCCAGCAAGCTGTTTCGTATACGACTCAGTTGACAGCACCCCGCTGAAGTCATCGTCGGCCAGAGTGATCGGCTCGTTACGTTACGGTTGATGTCGACGACTGACGCTTATCTCCAGGCACCATCTTGTCCGTTCCAGCGACAGCGTCTCATCGTAGTGTTGTCGGTATACCAGCTGTATATCATGAATACTAGTACCCGGTGAGTCAGCTACTATACTGGTTGACTCGAAAATAGGTACTTAAAGTCGGAACCGACATGACAGCTAGGTACCGAACATGTCTCGCACACAGTTACACCCCTTGCAAGTGAACCCGACCACGGGGGAGCTTTATCTGCGTCTGCCACACCCGTTCGACAACATCATCATTACGCCACCTCGTATGAGCGATGTATCCTCTATTGTCGAGGTGCTGAACGATGTCAAGGTATATCAGACGCTTTGTGGTCCGCCGTCGCCATATCTTGAGCGCCATGCCGTAGACTGGCTCAACAGAGTCACGAAGCCGTCGGACGAGCTGATACGGGAACTGTGCGATGTGAACCCTAGAAGTTCGCCCAAAGTTGTTGGCGGTTGCCCTGTTCGCATCCTCAGAGAGGTGCGAGAAGATGGGACGGAGCTGTTTTTGGGCGACCTTGGTGTGGACAGGTCTGGTTTTCCCGACCACAGAGATGCGGTCGAGCAAGTCCAGCTGATTGCAGAGAATGAAAGGCGCATGGTTGGAGACGAGGCTATCGTCTGGTGTATCGGAGGTACGTCTCTTCCGAGTCGATGATTATACCGAGGCTGGTTACTGAAATAATCGGGTTGTATTAGACTATCTGCGAAGCTCTCACCACGGCCGCGGAATTATGACCGCAGCAATGCGGACCATCATACACGAGTGGATGGTACCCCGGATGAATGCACGGATTATTCGGGCAGAAGCATTCGTAGGCAACGTTGGGAGCGTGCGCGTATTTGAAAAGAACGGGTTTGTGCTGGAGGACACAGTCTACAAAGAGAGGGTCAGCACGGGCGGAACGAAGTACAGTGGGCAGCATATTTTATGGTGGAGATACAAGACCGTGTAGCACTACTGTCGTCGGCCGCTTTTTGTACGTCGACTGTGCATGACGAGCTGCACGACTGCGTACGCCCGAGTCGAGGATTGCCTGCCGCGTCGGCGTCGTCGGCCCGGCGCGAGGCGCTCCCGCACAGGCCTGAAAAGGAAGGCGGTACCGACACTGCTTTGCGCTCTTGGCGGCTTTTTTGGTCTGCAGTGACCGCGAGGGCGCTGCTACAGCAACCGACTGTTTTCCTTATTTTTTGGTTGTATTTCTCTTCGATAACAGCTGGTCTTTCTCTCCTTAACTTGCAGCACCTCTTCCATGGGCATCGTCCGCCCCGCCACACCAGGTTTCCTGGTCACGCTCACGGCAGCCGTCCTTCTTGGCATCGTCTCGTTCTCCGTCCCCTACTTCAAATCGGTGTTCTTCCTCAAGGCCTCTCTCTCGAATGAAGGTATCAGCGGCGCGATTACATTCGGAACATTGGGCTACTGTGTGGAACTGTCCAATGGTACAACATGTTCGAAACCGAGTGTCGGATATGAACTCGGTAAGTCTAGCGCATCTCGCTCAGGAGGGACGGCACATCAACCACTCCTGTGTTTTCAGACATCAACGCCCTCGTCGGCAATAACTTGCCCTTCGATATACCTCAGGTAGTAGTCAAATGGCTGACCTACTGCTTGGTCCTTCATATCGTCGCCCTCGCCCTCGCCGGGATATCCGCCTTCTTCGGTCTCCTTGCTCATGTTCGGGAAATGTCGATGTCATGCTTCAGCACCTGCATCTCAGGTTTTGGTGCCACCGTCGCCCTCCTCGCCTTCATCTTCGATCTGGCGTTCTTCTTCGTCGCCAAGTCCCGCATCAACTCCGTGAAAGGTGGCTCTGCCTCGATAGGCATAGGTATTTGGTTGACACTAGCTGCGTGGCTATGTCTGTTCTTTGCGGGATGCTTCTTTGGCATTGGCAGGACGTGCATCAGGCGTCGCCCACGCGATGCTAATCGCGGCATGCCCTCAGCAGAACAAGGATACGCCGACCAGATGCGCTTGGAGGCCGTCAAAGCGGAGGCAGACAGGAAGGCTAGACAAAAACAGGGAGAAATTGGGCTGCCTTCCTTGCCGGAGACAGAGCCTCTCACAAAGGGAGACGACGGCGAGATCTACATCGATGATGGCAACAACAATATCGTTGCCTACCGTCGTGCAGACTCCCAGAGCCCACCCAGGGCTCCTGGCGCAGGTGGCGCCGGCGTCGGTGCAGGCACCGCGTCATACGGCAGGCAAGGAGCAATACCTCCCAGAAGACAGCAGTCACAGCAGTCATACGCGGGTGGCTATGCGCAAGCAGCTCCAGGCACGCGGGCTGTCGACGATTACTACAACGCACGTCCTCAAGCTAACAACGGCTATCCCCCACAGCAGCCACAACCTCGCAGGCAAGGCAGTCAGGCTACTCAGTCCTCTGGCTACGGCGCGTCACCTTACGCCACCTCGCCGCCACCCATGCCCACGATAGCCGCTGCGAACTTGGGCGCCCCTGCTGCTGCGACGCAGTATGGTGGGAACCAGTACGGCCACAACCAGTACGCCACGACGGCGACTTCTGCCCAGGATTACGGGCATACTCGAGCTGCAACATGTGCGTATCTGAGCCTCATGACCATGACAGACGCTGATGAAGGATCCACAGACGATACGACGGCTTCTCATGCGCAGTACGCCTCGACATACTCGAACCCGTACGCCGAGCAGCCGAGCACGTTCAACACCGACACGTACAATAACACCGGCTACATGCAGCCAGCTACTGCGCCCTACTCCACCACTACCACTCCCTTCTCCATACCTTCCGCACCCTACTCCGCTGCAGCCACACCGTATCCTGCGCAGTACAATGCAAGCGCGGCGCCAATACAGCAGCACGAACGCAGCTATACCCTCGGTGGCGATGGCTACGGGACCAATACAGTGCCCGCCATGCACGAAGCTCAATACAGTAGTGATGCGTACCTCCAACCACAGCCGTCAGCTGGAAGCGGGGGCAGCCATTTACCATCTCCATACTCTCCACTGCCGACACCGACGTCCTCTAACCTCACAACTGGCCCTGCGATGCCCGTCGCCAGCTCTCCAGTTGATGCGGCTGGACCGTCAGTATCCCATATGCACACCCTCAGCCAGGATGAGCCCATGTACGAGGATAGTCCGCCTATGTACGACGACGCCACCGCCCAACCCCCTGGCGAGTGGAACACTAAGCGGCGATAACCCCACCAAAACGGACCTCTTTTCCCCCATATTTACGTTTTGTCCCTGGACTGTCACTGACATTTTGTTCAAAGCTAATTTGCTATTCGCTATTCGCTATTCTCTGTGTTTGTAATAGGTGGTAACTGTACATCACGATACCCTACTGTCAGCAGAGACCGTGCGTCGTGTTGACCGTTGTTATCTGCCGACTATTTACGACACAAACGTTTTGACGACCCGAAGACCTCTTCTTGGTTCGAAGCTCGACCGTACGACTCGTTATTTACAGCCTCCTACAGCTCGTCTTTTGCCGGGGTCCAGGCCTTGCGAGGTTTAGGGGGCTCTTTCGTTAGCAACATGGACAAGAAGTCGTGCACGATGTCTGCCGCTGCTATGCCAGTGATCTCGGCTGTACGTGATGAGGGTCAGTTCGTCAAGATCTAGGTTGCATCGATCGTCATGCCACCACATACCATTGTCGTACGCAGGAGCAACTTCAACGATGTCGGCACCCCTGTTTGACAGATCGATGTGAATGAGCTTGATGGGCTGAGGTAGATCACGTACACGAAGTTGAGGCCGGCAAGCCCACGAAGGATGCGCTTGACTTCGCGGGTCGTCCATCCGCCTGCTTCCGGTGTTCCAGCTATATCGCACTTTATGAGTATTGTTTATGGCCGTCAAACATGACCTACTAGCTGGTGCAAGGCCGGGATCTATGACATCGATGTCCAAACTACGAGGATGTATAAGCTTTGTTGCAACATAGTTTTTAAGATTAGACAAACCTTAAGTATACGGGGCTGTCTCCAATGCGATCCCTAATACGACGGATTATCTCGTTGATACCATAGTCATCGATGTCGTCTGTCGAGATCAATTTGAAGCCAACTTCCTCGTCGTTGACAAGGTCTTCAACGCCCTATACCAATCACATAAACAAACAGCTCAATCGACCAAGACAAGCTACCCAAACCGAAAGTTTGCACCGAATACCAGCATGAACGCTGGTATTCGACATCAGCTTTTCCTCATGCGCGAGGTAAAAGAACGTTCCGTGGGTGACTCTGGATTGTTCTGTCGACGTGCCAGGATAGGCAGGCCATGTATCGAGATGCGCGTCGAAGTGGATGACGGACACCGGACCGTATACCTTGTTCAATGAACGCAGGATCGGCAAGACAATGGTGTGGTCTCCTCCCAAAGTTACGATCCTGGGATGAGCTTTGCCATCAATGGCTAAGCTCGGGTCAACGGTGAACGCACTACCGTCGACAACCGGCCGTGCTAGCAATGACGAATACGCGACCTCCATCTGGTCAACAGCTAGCGCATTATCGAACGGACTGACAGGCACCTGGAGATCAAGGTTAGCATTCGATACACGTCCGCGTTGCAAAAGCGTGTACATCACCGCAGTCGATAATCCTAGATCCCAAGGCATATGGGTTGTTCTTCCAGGAAAGCGTGTAACCTCGGGTCTCCCTCTGTCTACGGCTGCCTGACCTGATGGCATATGGTCCAAAGCGTGCACCTGGTCTATATGTAACAGCCGTGTCAAATGGCATGCCGAGGACCGCGACGTCAAACGTCACAGACGGGTCCTCCAGGCAACGAGTGTATGTTAAGTGCGAGAAGGACAGAGGGCCCGAGAATGGCTGGTCGATCTGCGGGCCGTACTTCTTCAGCCATTCGTCGGGATTTGGCTCTCCTTCGTGGAATACCGCGTCTGAGTGCATATGAAGGACATTCTGGTCAGTAAACACGGTCGAGTGCGCGAGAACGCGTGAGACAAGGAGGCCAGCAGCTAGGAGGAACCTTGCGCTTGACCACATCATTCAAACAACTGGGTGGTCCAGAGGAAAGCCTGCTCGGCGGGAATTTAGTGGAATGCGTATATGAAGGACTCTTATCATGATACATAGAATGGGAGAACATTCTCACAGCCAACTTATGAACCAGCAGAAGGAGATACAGTATTGCACGAGTCAGAAACGTTGCATGTCTGCATGGAGGTTGCTCTCATGATCGCTAGCCGAGGCAGAGGAGATAACGTATATCCGTCTGATAAGTACTGTACATAAAACCAATAAATAAAGCCTCCCAGTTCGTCAATGCGGCCCTGTGCGATGCTTTGTCGTCCGGAGTGGTAACACGACCCACTGCCGTCTAGCCTTTGCTTTATCACTGACACTCTGCTCGTCTTCCTTAGCAATACCTATGACTCGCACGTCTCGATAAGGCTCAGTCGAATCGTCGACCTCGCCCTCTTCCGTCCGATCCTGTTCCAGAATCTCGTCCTCCCGTAAATCAATGTCTCCGCTATCAAACACTTCGTCTGGATTGGCTTTGAGAGCCGCTGAACGTCCGCTGAGGAACGTGAACGGCATGGAGATCGCGCTCGTCAGCAGCTCGGATGCATCGTCGATGATGGTCCGAGGCTTTCTCAGCGGGAGCGACGTCATCAGGTAGGCTTTGTCTTTCCATGTGCTCACCGCCTCTTCCCGGCCTGATGTCGGGAACGACGGATCGTAAGAGAAGTTGACGATGATTTGTCGCGTGGCTTGCTCGTAACTGAAGCGAGGGAGAGGGTGCGAGTACGTATTTGGGAAAGGGTGCGAGACCGGACGACGATGGCGCAGTACTAGTCGTTCACCTGGGGCAACTCTGAGTGACTGGCAAAACTCCAGAAAGAATGTATGGGTACGTACCTTCAATGTCGATTGCATGACCCGACGACCTCGAGCATAGTGCACCAGAGGTGTCAATGAAGAAGACCTGTGGATTTCATTCATATGTAAGAGCGGCACATTAACAGTAGGAATTAATTGCAAGGCGTACCTGATTATTAGACTCGGGTCTCCTCATATCTTTCAGTGCAGACAGATTCAATAAAGATATAACGTTTCGGACTTCTTAGCTTACCTTCTACCAAGGAGGTCTCGGTCTCCCTATACAGAATCACAGGTGCGCCGTCTTCTACCATATCCCCCTGTATGTCGAGTATCTTATTCGAGGCGACATTCCGGATGAGGAAATATCCCGAGGGAAAGCCGTAAGTATGCAGGTCTGCCTCCATGGGTGTGAGCTGCATGTTGAAGGCAGTGTCGACGGGACTGAGATGCATAGGGCGCTAAGACGAGCACAACTATAAGAGTCCGAGAACGCTTGGGCAGTGCCACAGGTTTCACGTCGACGCCAAGGATATGGCAAACTCGGGCTGTGTGCATGTCAAAGCCCAGAGCTTTATACGCCGCAAGTGCTATCACACAGACAACCAGCCAGGATCCATATACCTGCGGCGCAGTAGTCTTAGAACCCGGTTCGCTGAAGCATTCGACTCTGCGATCTTGTGATACATGAGGATCAGGTCATGACTGCGGGGCAGGAAGTGCAGCCACACGATAATCTGCATCCTTGTGCATGAGATAACAATACAACACTATGCGTACAGCAAGAGTCTTCCAAAATACACGACTTCTAGCTGTGATCTACTCGTCATCGTCAGTCTCGAACCTATATGTGCCTGGCATCAGCACAGCTTGCCATCCAGTTGCGGGACGTCGTCGTGCCCTCTCCGCGCTTTCAACTCTTTCCGCAGACTCTTTCGCGACGTAATCCTCCATGTTGTATCGCATCTTCGAGAGCCCCTTCCACTCGTGACGAGCAATTACGCTCGACTCATTGACACCCCAGCCACTGCCGAGCCAACCAGCACTCATGAGGACAGGTTGCTGGTGGAGAACATGAGCGCGTGCTCTCGGACTATGTGACTTTGTAACGTACTTGTGAATGCCAACTAACATCACGAACGCACACCCTGCGGGGAACGGGGCTCTTCGGCAGATGATGAGGGTAGGGCGCGGAAGGATCGAACGACATGGGAAGCGTGTTGCTGCGATCCAAGACTTCCACGACGCGACCATCGAGGGACCATATCTATTTCCAGGTGAGCGTGTCAGCCAGGCATAAATGTGGACGGCTTCTGTGTATACTTACATGAATTTTACCGTCCGCACCACCTGAATAGATGTACTGTCCTCCAGTCGTCTCAGCGGGGCTGAAGTGACACCTAATCAAGGTCCGGAGAACCTCGTGGCCCGTATACTGCATGACACTACAGTCTAAGGGGTGTGCTTTAAATCTAGGTCTCGGATAACTCCCTCGCCTATCCCAGAACATTGAGAACGATAACTCACGAAATACCAGGAGGGCGGCCATACCTGTAATCGAAATTCGCGATACCGTAGTGTTTGTCTTTAACACTGTCGAACTCAAGGTTGTTGCGCATCTTCCTCAAGTCCCACAATCTGAGTACTTGATCCTTGCCGTTGGAGATAACGTAGCGACCATCGCCCTTGGCTGAGACGTAGGTGATACCTTCCGTATGACCAACGAGGATACCGGAAGGCTTATTTTCCGCTAATGATCGACGGTCCCTTTCTCAAGTGTCAACATATGCTATACTATTGCATGAAGACCAGTGATAGACGTACCAAACTTTCAGGAACGTGTCGTCTGAAGCACTCACAAGAATATTTCCAGACGCGGTGTCAGCCCAACAACAGCTGTTAATGTCGTCTTCGTGGGCCTTAATCTTGACAGTACGTTTGTCCTTCACAAGATCATAGACTGTTTACGGTGAGCACATCATCGTTTGTGTATCATGTAGGGCTCGTACCAAAAACCATCTCCGTTCCACCTGCAATCACCTCATTACCGTCCGCAGAGAACTTACAACTCCAAACTCCATAGTGGTCTTCGTAGTTGTAGCTCCCATTGGAGCGTGGGGGATCTGCAAAATTTATTGGTATCTGTGTGGGGTTGGAGTCTAGCGTCGATGCCATATACACAATATTCGACTGAACTTCGTGCGTCAAGTGATGCCTAACAGAAGATACCTAATGCTTACAACTGAGGCATATATCATCCTAAAGAAAATACGTTAAACGGTGTCATACTTGAGAGTTATCGAAGGACTAACTTTGTATTATCAGGACTCAAATGTGAATCTGTAATGGTCCAGCCTCCTGGATGTGCGCGGATGGTCTTAATGACTTTCATCGACGTATCATGGTCTTGTTCAAAGAGGTGGTTTCTCAGCCGGTTGCTCCGCGCCATTGGGGTAGTCGGTACGATAGGTGCGGTGGTATCGTATACATGTAGGCGGAAATCTGATATTACAGCTCAGTATGACGCAGTACGGTCCCGTTGCATTTGGAATTACCTCGTACGCAAGTGTAGTAGAACGAGGAATCTGGATGACACTCTTAGGGCCGTGAGACTGTGAGAGAGCTGTGGCACAAACCTGATGAGAATTGACCGACGTATGCATTAGCGAAATAGCTTGCGACAGCAGTTCCGTCGGAGTTTGGGACAATATCCTACACAATACCGTCAATATTTGCCGAGCATATATAATCTTCTTCTTACACAAGCTGCATCCTCTCTGTAGGTGGGGCGAAGCTTCGACCTGCTGTTAAGCCAGAACTTGGCAGCACTTCCGTCCTTGTTACGTGATTTTATCTGGTGCCTAATCCTGCCAAATTCACCGCTAAACAGAAGGGACATGCCGGCCTCTTTAGGCTCTTTTACCTCCTCGTGCCATCTCCTGCCCGGTATCGAGTGAGCTGCCATATAGCCAAATATCATGTCTTCATCGTCTTCTTCCTCGTCCTCGTCAAGCTCATCAGCTTCCATATCTTCATCAATGTCCTCTTCGTCTTCATCGTCGCCGGGTTGATACTCTGCATCATCATCTTCGTCTAAATCTTGCATAATGACGTTACCGTCGGCAACTAGTTCACTCAGTAGCTGGTTAAGGTCGTCTTCGGCTATAGGCTGCGAAGAACCATCCCGGTCATCAGTCTGAGCCTGTCTGCGACGGAGATCGAACATCGCTGCAAAATTATGAGCTGATGGAGTTCATGAATTAGAAGACTTCAAGTCACACGTACCGTTCAGGACAGCGCGAATGGCAATCCCTCGGGCAGACTCGTCGCCAGAGCTTAAGATAGAGTCCATGGCGGCCAGCTGCAGCGATGAGACAGTGCACAGAGAGCTCAGTGGGAGCCGTAAACAGAATTTGGCGTATGTAGGGACGCTTTAGAGGAGTCCGTGCGACTTTGGTCCCGCTGAGCAAGCAGGCGGCACGCAGATCGGCTGCATCATCGTTCTCGGCGCCGGCTCCGCTCATCTTATCTCTCCGCGGCGCGTGATAAGATCGCGCTCGACGCGTCGCGTCAAACACCAACCGAACACGATAATTTCGAGAATATGTTTCACGAGGATGCTGCCAGTCTGGATGTACAGACGCAAATGTCAATAAAGGCGGTGCATATGATCAGTCTCACCAGCAACCTAAAAGGCAAAAAGCGCCTATCTTCCTGTTAACGAGGATGATGAGATATATCCGTTGTCTGGTCTGGCAGTCGAAACAGGATATGACAATGCGAAATGGCTGGCGATTATATACAACTCCTTGATGACCTAGCCTTAAGAAGGGAGGTTGCGCAAGCAGAAATAGGGCCGAGTAGTTTGCGAAGCCGATGTGCCACAATCATCTATCCTTTGTTTGTCATCGTGGCGACCAGGATTCATTGTGCAAATGGCAATATTATAGCGGGAAAAGAGGCTTGAAATACGATATTATGGAGATGGAACGTCAAATAAGTTCTGGTGAGTGGTGGGTATGTTTCGAACAGCTCGGTCCGAAGAAACTTTTTTGTGGCCAATTTATGCTCCGTCGGAAACAGCGTGGCGGAGATCGAATTTGTGGCAGGTATGGGCCAGGCGTCACCAAAAGTTTTGTCGGCGCTTTATCTTCAGCCACATTGAGGCTGCAAGTTTGAGTCCGTGCTCTCGTTTCTTCACAGGACTGTTCCCTAACTTATTGGTCAACATATTACTTGTTACTGCCCCAGCCCTCACAGATGGTCCAGCCGTTTCTGATAACGGCAGATGAGGTAAATTGCCTCATACACGCATATTTTCAAGATTCCGGTGCGTCAATTACCTCGTTTCAATGGCACCGAACCAACTGATCGGATAATAGGCTTCGCACATAGCGCGTTCGTCTTACATGCTGAAGGCCGTCTAGACAAGTCGACACATTTCAGCAAGCATGTGCCACGCGGAGAACTTGTCGAGCTTCTAAGTAAAGCGCTGCTTTACGCTGAGGTCGAAGCACACTGGCGCGGGAACGCTATGACTACGAACTGCAAGACTCCGTTCAGTTTACTGGAACGCCATGTCTGCTCCCTCGACCCATCGCTTCCAGCATCCGTTCAATTCAATCCCCCGCCATCTTCAGACATCCACAGTCTTAGTGCTAAAGGGACCAATGGGACTGCAGAGAAGAGAAAGGCGAGCACCCCAGCATCTGAGGATGTGCCGAAGGAGAAACGTGCTAGGACAGAGGAGATGGAGGTTGACAGCGTCACTTCTGAACGTACGTGCACTTTATATTGGCCATCCATGTTTCCACTGTAAGACCCTTCTCTCACGAGTAATGTTCTGGCTTATTCTTCAAAGATCCGCACACAGATGGCAGAGTTTCCGGAAAACTAGTCTCTATGTCATCAAATTCTCAAGATCCGAACAAGTCACTGGAATTAGCTCCGAAGAGTGCTATTGGGTTGCTGAAGGGCCACAATTGTGAGGTGCGTTGGACAATGAATGGCTCAATATACCCGGAATCTAAACCATAGTATAGGTCTATGTCTGTGCTTGGAATCCTGCGAAGCGTAATAGTTTGGCAACTGGGTAAGCATGGGATTCGTCTGTACCCCGTCTTCACAGTGTTAAGCTCTATGGTGCAGGGCGAAGAATGCAGTTATCAAGCTTTGGAATCTTCACGACCCGCCAAATTCCGATACACCTCCAGAGTCAGAGGTACCCCTCACCTTCGACCATCGAACAGCTTGGGAAAAAGCAGACCTAACATCCCTAGATTGGAATTCGGACGGTACGCTACTCGCAGCAGGTTCGTATGATGCCATGCTTCGAATATGCGACACCTCTGGACAACTTTACTTCTCGGAAACTATGCAGAAGGTAGGTTTTCTCTCATGAGTCCATCTGATGTACACTTAGTTACTCCGTTGGAGAAGGGGCCGGTATTTGCAACGCGTTTCTCGAAATCAGGACAATACCTGCTCACGGCGAGCTTGGATGGTACTGTCTGTGTATGGGATGTACGGAAAAAGATCCTCTTTGGCCAATACGACTGTCACAAAAGTTCGTTTATAATCTTTGACTGTCCGCATCATCGAATTGACAATTTATCTTCTACCCTAGAGTGCTGTTTGGACGTAGAATGGCTGTCAGACGATATCTTTGCAAGTGCAGGTGCTGATGCCGAGATCCAAATAATGCGGGTGGGTTCGAGTACACCACTGAAGACTCTAAGGTGCGCTGGTTTTACAGCTGTCTACATACGGCACCTAAGTATTTTTGCAGCCCTCACACAAGCGAGATAAACCAAATCAAATGCAATCCTAGTCGAACCCGCCTCGCCTCCTGTTCAGACGACGCCACTGCAAGAATATACGACGTGAAGTCGATTACAGACCCGCAAGCTGCTGAGAGCGAAGTACTCGTACTCTCCGGTCATTCGCACACTCTGGGTACTAT
The DNA here is from genome assembly GCA_005298045.1 of Pleurotus ostreatoroseus. Taxonomy (NCBI): domain Eukaryota; kingdom Fungi; phylum Basidiomycota; class Agaricomycetes; order Agaricales; family Pleurotaceae; genus Pleurotus; species Pleurotus ostreatoroseus. The sequence continues at coordinate 305,197 of SWBT01000168.1, forward strand.
GACCTGGTGCCCACAGACCGCCGAAGGGGAACACGAAGTGCTTGTAACGTAAGCTTAGATGCTGTTCTCGGGTAGAACACCCACCGATCTAACGTAAACTACAGAGCATCATTCGATGGCACAGCTAGACTATGGGATTCGGTCAACGGTGATTGTTTAGCAGTCTTTTCAGATCATATAGCGGCAATATATACGACGGCTTTCAGTCCGGATGGCAAATTCTTTGCCACTGCTGGCGGGGATGGAGAACTCAACGTCTACGACGTGAAGGTGCGTAATTGTGCAATCTCGAACCATCCTAGCTTCCTGACCGATCCTGGTTTGATAGAAAAGAGAAAGAGTATGGACTTGGCACAGTAACTCAGATAAATGCGGCATCTTTGAGATTGACTGGCAGGGCGCTGGAGACCTCAGCAGGTTAGCGATGGCTCTGGAATCCGGGGAAGTCGGAATCATCGACACCAAACGAATACCAGCGTTGCAATAGCGGCATGTTCTTGTGATCTTGGGGCTTTCTGGACTATGTTACTATATACTGTAATGTTATTCTTATTGAACGCTGACCGTCTCTTCGACCCTTGCCCCGCTTATGCCTGACAATTCTCGACTCTTCCGAATCTTCGGCGCTTAACCGGTACGATGACGCAGTGGGCCGGCGCCATGCCGAGTCCGCCTGATATTTAGCGCCCCGCCGGCAACCCCTTCAAAGCTTCGCTCAGCACTCTCACCTTGACTTCATCCTCTCTCTTGTCATCGTCGTCTTTGTTCCCTCACACGATGTCGACAATGCTACGCATTGGTCTTGCTAATGCGAGGCCGTCAACCTGCTCACTCAAGCTCTCGACACCATTGAACTCGACTCTGAAGGCCCGAACCTTTGTAACCTTCCGGCCAAATGTCCTTCAAGCAATCTACAAGCGTCAGGCCTCCTCAGGCTTCTCTTCGAACTTCTTCAAATCTTCGCGTAGCTTTATGACGGACTCGTCACCAGTTGTGGCGCGTCCGACACAGTCTGAAGCGTGGAAGCGTTATGCCATTACATTTGTAAGTAGCACTTTCGGACACTCGTGGAACGCCGGGATTGACCCCCGAATCAGGGCACCATCGCAGGAACGGTCGTTGTCGTCAACGGCTTTCTCAACCGCGAGACTCGAGACGCGTTGTCTCCCGCCGAACGGTCGTATCTGCATGACAGCTTCAAGTACACTGGGGGCGGCCTTGTTCTCACCGCCCTCGCCGCTCGGTCCATGTTCCGCTCTGGTGTGGCATTCCGTGTCATGTCTGCGAATCCATGGCTGGTTCTCGGTGTTAGTTTGGTTGGATCAATTGGTACTATGATGGGAGCTATGATGACCCCGCCCGAGAACACGGTGCTCAAGCATACCTTCTGGTTGGGTTTCAATGCCTTCCAAGCGGCAACCCTTAGTCCCTTGTTCTTCCTGAGCCCTGCAATCCTCTCGCGTGCGGCATTATACACGTGTGGTGTCGTCGGATCCCTCAGTTATGTCGGAGCAACTGCCAAGTACGTTTGTCGATGCTTAGCGCTAGTATCGTGCTAACATCCAAAATAGGAGCGATAAGTACCTCTACTGGGGTGGTCCGCTGTTGGCAGGTGTAACAGTTGTAGCGTTGAGCTCTTTGGCACCTCTCGCACTCCCTCTCGGTCTTCGCGGTCTTGCCATCACTGAAGCCATTTCACTCTATGGTGGTCTTGCTGTTTTTGGTGGTTTCGTTCTGTTTGAGTAAGTGTGCTCTGCGCGATATATTCTGCACGTCTACTTACCATTTAATGTAGTACCCAGAAGATTCTGCAACATGCTCGCATGGCAGAGCAGGGTGCTATTCCTAGAGATCCCCTGAAGGAGTCTATCGGCTTGGAGCTTGACATGATCAATATTTTGTACGTTGCTTCCCATCCCATCCAATCTTCGCACAACGCTAATGTCATCCGCAGCATCCGGCTCGTCCAGATTCTCGCGATGCAACAAAACAGGAGGAAGTAATCACGCTCTTAAACTCATCTTTTAGTATCCCATGTCACTGTTCACATCCTACGCTAACTTGAAGAAATATCATATGTAAATGTTACTCTCGCTGAATGCATCTTGGAAACTTCGCGTTAAGCTAAAACAGCACCAGGATCGTGCGACTCATTAGTAACCCGAATGAGTGTCTCGGCGTTCGCAGATCTCGGTTTGATGCTGCACTCGAAAGGTGCTTGTTGGCTGATACGGGCAAGTTGAATACTTCGCGCACAATGTATGGATTGTTTTGCTTACCTGATAATTGCACTACTCGGTGCCACAGCCGGCGTGATGGTCTGTCCGTTCTTGGCTTTCTTCGTGATGTTGAAGGTTGCAAGTACGTTTACCACCGCAATAAAGATTGTAGCATCCGCGACGTGTTCACCTGTAAACAGCACGATCGTTAGAAACGGTCTTGTTTGATTACAACGTGTTTGTATGCACCAGGGCAGCTCCTATAATTTTATAACCGTTAGTAATTGGATATGTTGGGTACCGCCAAAACGGCACACACCTTCTCCCAAAACCGAAAGCAATGTTTTGAGGATCCTCTTCGGGTTCATATGTTGCGGTTTTCAAGAAACGCTCGGGTCTGAATTCCGAAGGTTCGCGATACCTCTCAGGATCATTCAAAAGGGCCCTAGGGTGCGTGGTGAACTTTCGACTGCGGACTGTGAGTAACTACCGATAACATACCATCCGTTCACAATGAAGGTGGTACCCTTCGGGAAGAAATACCCGTTGTACTCATCGTCTTGTTTCAGCGTATGGGGGATGCCTAACCCGGTCCGCATGTCAGCACATTTCAACCGGTCAGGAAGGCTATCATACCCAAAGGCACAGCAGGGAGCCATCGGAGGAGCTCGGCGCATATAGCATTGACGTAAGGAAGTTGATTCCTGTCTTGGAGCGTAGGCAGTCTGTCGCTTCCTACAACTGCGTCGACCTCCGCCTGTGCTTTTGCTTGAACTTCAGGATAAAGTGTCATGGCCAGGAAGAACGTTTTGAGGGTAGCTAGTGTCTATTCGCTTTTGAGCTAGATTTTGCCGTTAGAAACCGATAGTGGAACGTACAGTATCAATACCACCTGTTAGGCTGATGATGAGTTCAGGATATCAAATCGAGTGATGATCCGTACCGCCGAGCAGAGAAACACCGGTGCATTTCACAATATCTTCTTTCTCTGGTGAGGACCCAATCGATTCCAGGTTGCGAGACACAAAGCTAGGGATCGCGATCCCGTTAGCCTATCCAGACGTCAAGCGCGTAAGCACTGTGGAAGTCCTATGTAAAGGAAAAATCAAACCATCTCTCGTCTTGTGTATGCAAATCTTTCCTCAAGGGCAGTCTGATATGAATGAGTGAACTTGGCAATTTTCTGTCTCCATTGTGAGCCAGGGAACCAGGAAGGCACATAACGTACTGTCGGTCTATTTCAGCGATAAAACTTTGAGGAAGTGACAGCATTCGCATACGGATCGGAATTACGTCCACAAGGAATGCGCCAGGCATAGTCGCCTCCGCAAAGTCTTCAATAAGTTCAAAAGAATCTTCAAGGACGTGGTCTTCTCCATCCCTCTTTACTTGATATCCGTAGGCAACTAGAAGCATGACTGCACCCGTAATGCTGGTTCCGGACATGAGCTCGCGTGCAATAAAAGATGTCGAAACACTTACCGTTTGATGTGTGCAAAGAAGTGCTCGGGGTCTTTGAGGAGGTTGCCAAGGAATAGATGTGTTTCACGCTCCGTTAACGGCCCAAACTTCTCGACCAAAGCACGAGTTCCAATAGCCTGACCAGCCGTGCGCCGCTGCTCCTTCAAGCGATCGCCGTAGGTGAGCATAGGGAATGTATTGTTGTATCCTATCATTTCAGCGGACACCAGCGGTGGCCGTTCAGAGTACATTGCGCTCCGCTTCTCCAATAACTCGTTAGCGATTTGGAGAGAGTTGATGATGATCATAGGCTTTCCAAGCATGTCGAGCGATATGATGTCGCCTACAACGAATGAATCCAGTAAGTGAAGTCCTATCGAGCTGGTAAAGTCATTACACTCACCCCAACGCTGTCCCCACTCTCTGAAGGTTTTCCATGGATATTCGGCGGGTATGTCGAGGAGGTTTCCAATAATGGGGAGGCGTCGCGGTCCCGGAGGCAGGAGGGCTGCAGCCTTGCGCGATGCCACTTTCTTCAGAAGCCAGATTGCGAGAGCGATAGAGACCAGGTCGAGGACAGTGACGGCTAAAGCCATAATACTACTCCTTTAACGATCCAATGAGAGGATAGAGGGCAGTCTGGTCTGTCGAATCCGAGTGACGGCGGCATTTATACATGGTGGTCGCACGGGATCATAGGTACAACTCCGTTGGAGGAAAACAGAAATTCTTGTCATGGAATCGATTTCCCTGCCTGTAAAGCATCCGACTACAATTATTTGGCGAATCCCGTTCACTGACGGTTGTCTTTCCATGCATCGGAGTCGGAAAATGGGTTATTGGATCTTCCTGCCTGTGCACAAAACACGCTACGTCCGGAGTCTTGTTTCCTCCTACCATACGTCCTTGATTTGTCGTCGACCCGCCTGTCAGGGAGACATAGCAATGCAACTCACAGCGGTCTGTCGATGTCTTGGAGCGTCTTTGTCCCGGTACCGACGTCGCATCGCCCATCCAGACGCGCACCTTGAGAAAGCCTGCGCCCACATGAGTAATCTGAGTCGATGGCTGAGAGAATTTACAGCGGAAGCGTGATGGCAGTTCGTAAGAGAGACGCAACGCAACTCTAAACTTTACCGTGACGCGCTGATGCGCTCTTCGGGAAGGGCGTCGGGGCGGCTACTGAGCGGGCCGGACTCTTTCTGGTAACGTTCAAGTTGTCGGGTGTTTGGTACAGTGATTTCTGGATGCACCATCAACGAGAAAGAAGCTGCCCATGCTTCGACAGCGTTGTCAGTAACCTACTTGCAAAGATGTGACTCATGTTCTGCTAATTCCTGGCACACGATTCCAGTAAATTAGCAACGTTGAAGACGAAAACAGTAGTATGACTCTACGACGAAGCTCTCCCAAGGCTTTCCAGGATACGCACGAATCCTCCGGGGTCAAGAATCTCTGTGCCGCCGTACGTAACTCTCTTACCAGTCCGTTGCGCCCATTCCTCCAGATTTCTGTACTCCACGTAGCCAGCGCCGCCAACGACAAATACGATGCCATCGGAGAATGCCATGCGGCGCGCCCGACCATTCCCTGCGGTGGCGGCACTTGCGCCGCTAACACCAGAGATACCGAGTCCAGCACTCTGATTCCGCGCTGCTCGGGGGTCCAGGAAGAGGTAGTCGTCGGTCTCCTGCAACGACTGATTCGACGCCGAAGAGGAGTCCATGAGTGCTTCGGTAAGACGTGTGACGGGAAGCAGCTTGTTCGAAGGCAGGAAGTTCTTCACACCACTGATCAAGTTGTCCAACCCTCGGTCCTTGACGAGTCTATTACCAAGCGCGCTGAAACCCTTGAACAGTTCGCCACCAGGTGTACCGCTCATGATTGGGGTAGAGCTGCCGCCGACGGCTGCTGAGACGGTCATACGCGAGATCTCCCGCGTTCGCCTGACGTACTCAACTTGACATGATCAATATTTTGTACATTGCTTCCCGTCTCATTCAATCTTCACACAACGCTAATGTGCATCTACAGCATCCGGCTCGTCCAGATTCTTGCGATGCAACAAAACAGGAGGAAGTAGTCACATTCTTTGGATTTTGTCAAGTCTTTCATTACCGCTCGTTCATATCCTACGTTAGCTTGTAAAGATATCATATGTAAAATGCCAGCCACATCGGACGAATACTAGGAGCCTATTCTCTGCATCAAGCCAATACAGCATTGGGATCGTGCGACTCGTTGGTAACACGGATGAGTGTCTCGGCGTTCGCAGAGCGCGGCTTGATGCTACACTCGAAAGGTGCTTGTTGGCTGATACCGACGAGGTGAGTACTTTTCGCACAGTGTGTGAACCGCTTTACTCGCCTGATGGTGGCACTACTTGGTGCAATGGCCGGCGTGATGGTCTGTCCGTTTTTCACTTTCTTCGTGATGTTGAAGGTTGCAAGTACGCTTGCCACCGCAATAAAGATTGTGGCATCCGCAACGTGTTCACCTGTAAATATCACGATCGTCAGAAACGGTCTTGTCTGATTAGAGTGTAATTGTATGCACCAGGGCAGCTCCTATAATTTTGTAGCCGTTGGTAAACTGATATATTGAGTACCGCCAAAACAGAACGCACCTTCTCCCAAAACCGAAAGCGATGTTATGTGGGTCCTCTTCGGGTTCATGGGTTGGAGTTTTCAAGAAACGTTCGGGTCTGAATTCCGAAGGTTCGTGATACCTCTCAGGATCATACAGAAGAGCCCTAGAATGCGTGGTGAATCTTCGAGCGCGGACTGCAAGTATCTGTTGATGACCTACCATCCATTCACCATGAAGGTGGTACCTTTAGGGAAGAAATACCCGTTATATTCATCGTCTTCTCTCAGCGTATGAGGGACACCTAAACCGAGGATCCATGTCAGCACATGTCTGGACAGGCAGTGAAGTGATCACACCTAAGGGTACGGCAGGAAGCCACCGGAGGAGCTCAGCGCAGATGGCATTGACGTATGGAAGCTGATTTCTATCCTGAAGCGTAGGTAGTCTGTCGCTTCCTACGACAGCATCGACCTCTGCTTGTGCCTTTGCTTGTACTCCAGGATGAAGTGTCATGGCCAAAAAGAAGGTTTTGATTGTAGCAAGGGTCTATTCGGCTTTGAAATAAATATGACAGTTAGAAAACTGTAGGTAGAACGTACAGTATCAATGCCACCTGTTAGGCAGCTGATGATGAGTTCAAGATATCAAAGCAAGTGGAATACGTACCGCCGAGCAGAGAAAGACTAGTGCATTTCACAACATCTTCTTTCTCTGGCGAGGAACCGATTAATTCCAGGTTGCGAGACACGAAGCTGGGGATCGCAGTCCCATTAGCCTGTCAGGACGTCAAGAGCGTGAGCGCCTCAAGAACACCGTAGATCTAGTAAGGAGAGATCGGACCATCTCTCGTCTTGTGTGTGCAAATCTTTCCTCGAGGACTTTCACATACGAATGGGTGAACTTGGCAATTCTCTGCCTCCATTGTGAGCCTGGAAACCAGGAAGGCACAAAACGCACTGCCGGTGTACTGATTCAGAGTCAAAACTCCAAACAAGTGACAACATTGACGTACATGTCGGAATCACATCCACGAGGAATGCACCAGGCATAATCGACTCCGCAAAGTCTTCAATCAATTCGAATGAATCTTCAAGGACGTGATCTTCGCCATCACTCTTCACTTGGTATCCGTAGGCAATTAGGAGCATGACTGCACCCGTGTAACTAATTCCGCATAAGATCGCATGGAATATCAAGTATCATCGCACATACCGTTTGATGTGTGCAAAGAAATGCTCAGGATATTTGAGAAGGTTGCTCAGGAACAGATGAGCTTCGCGCTCCGTCAGCGGCCCAAACTTCTCGACCAGAGCACGGGTTCCAATGGCCTGACCCGCGGTGCGCCGCTGTTCCTTCAAGCGATCGCCATAGGTGAGCAAAGGGAAGGTATTATTGTATCCTATCATTTCCGAGGACACCATTGGCGGCCGCTCAGAGTATATCGCGCTCCGCCTTTCCAACAAGTCATTCGCGACTTGGAGAGAGTTGACGATTATCATAGGCTTTCCAAACATGTCAAGCGATACGATGCCGCCTATATAGGGTGATGAGCGAGGTCCTGTTGAACTGACGAGGCTACTGTGCTCACCCCAGCGCTGACCCCATTCGCGGAACGTTTTCCAGGGATATTCAGCGGGTATATCGAGGAGGTTGCCAATAATAGGGAGGCGTCGCGGTCCGGGAGGAAGACGAGCTGAAGCTTGGTGCGACATTATCTTATTTAAAAACCACATAGCAAGCGCAATAGCGGTCAAGTCGAGGATGGTGAAGGCTGAACCCATAGTACTACTTCTGCTATGTCAGTTCGGTAGGCGCGGGTATGGTGGGTTCGAAGGGTGTCCGATCGACTTTGAGCGAGATTACCATTTATACAGGGTGTCCTCACGGAATTATAGGCGTAGGTCGGAGGGAGGAGAATTTAGGTTCCCTCGTTCATAGAAATCGAATTTCGATACCTGAAAGGTACCGGCCTGCCATTTTCTAGCGAGTGCCGTTCACTGACGGTTGCTCGTCCATGCATCGGAGTCGGAGGGTGGGGTAGTAGATCACCCAACCTGTGCACAGAGTACAGTACGTCCAGAGTTCTGTTTCCTCTTACCGTGAGGTCTTGCTTTGTCGTCGTCCCACTAGTCAATGAGACGTAGCAATGCAGCTCACAGTGCCGACTGTCGATGTCTTGGAGCGTCTCCATCTCGGTGCCGACGCCGCATCGCTCGTCCAGACGTGCACCTTGAGAAAGCCTGCACCCACATGAGTAATGTGAGTCGATGAATGGGAGAATTGACAATGGAAGCATGGTGGCAGCTCGTAAGAGAGATAAGTACAACGCAACTCTAAATTTTGCCGTTATGCGCCTGATGCGCTCTTCGGGAAAGGCGTCGGGGCAGATACTGAGCGGGCCGGACCCTTTCTGCCATTTGGTAACGTTGTCGGATGTTTTTTGCAGTGACTTCTGAATGAACCATCAAAAATAAAGAAGCTGCACTTGCTTCGACAGTGTCTTCATCAGCCTATATGCAGAAAAATGACTCAATGTTCTGCTAATTCCGGCCTCACGATACCAGTAAATCAGCAACGTTGAAAACGAAGACAGTAGTATGACTCTACGATGAAGCCCTTCCAAGACTCTCCAAGATGCGCACGAATCCTCCAGGGTCAAGGATCTCCGTGCCGCCGTACGTAACTCTTTTACCAGTCCGTTGTGCCCACTCTTCCAAGTTTCCATACTCCACGTAGCCAGCGCCGCCAACGACAAACACGATGCCGTCAGAGAATGCCATACGCCGCGCCCTACCATTCCCTGCGGCGGCGGCACTCGCGCCGCTGACACCAGATATGCCCAGTCCAGCGCTTTGATTCCGGGCTGCTCGGGGGTCCAGGAAGAGATAGTCGTCGGTTTCCTGCAACGACTGGTTCGATGCCGAAGAGGAGTCCATGAGTGCCTCGGTGAGACGGGTGACGGGAAGCAGCTTGTTTGAAGGGAGGAAATTCTTCACACCGCTGATCAGGTTGTCCAGTCCTCGGTCCTTGATGAGTCTGTTACCGAGCGCGCTGAAACCCTTGAACAGCTCGCCACCGGGAGTGCCGCTCATGATTGGGGTAGAGCTGCCGCCGACAGCTGCTGAGACGGTCATGCGCGAGATCTCCCGCGTTCGCCTGACGTACTCAAACGCAGAAACGTCTGCGCCGGCCGCCTTGAGTTCCTTCTCGAGCTCGGTCACGTCTTCCTTAGAGATTGCATTGTCGGGAGAAGACAAATAGAAAACGAGAACAAGACGCAGTTTGTCAGTGGGCGTGGGCGCGACTTCGGGCTTGGGATTACGAAGAGTCTCCAGGATTGACTGGACAGTCTGTATAACGAATAGATATTAGCATCGCGCGGTCGTAACGCATCAGGACTCTACCTGTTTGGAGATAGCTTCTTCTGTACTGAAGAGTTCGTCAAGACCACGCTTTTTGATCTCTTCCAGCAGCGCGGTAGCAATGTTCATGTGAGTGTCAAGCGTGGCCTTACGCGCCGTTAGTTCTGGGAGGGCCGTGATGGCAGTCTTCAGATGCGCAGCGTTTGCTGACAAATCTCTGCGAAGGAGTGAGCATGCAAAAACAACGCTCGGAGACAATATTCATACACTTGAGCAATATCACTGACGTCGCTCACACCAGTAGAACGCGTGATTTCCGCAGCATCTTGCTTGTAGCGATTCAGCTCTGTATCGATGTCTTCTGCGACCTGAGGGAAGGGATTCGCGGCATTCTTGGCCCAGAAGAAGTCTTTTGAGTCAAGGTCGTATGAACGTTTCTGGGGCTGTGACACGACTACCCGATTGAGCTTCATCTCTAGACAGTCAGAAACCAAGGCCTGGTAGGTCCAGCCATGCGATAACATAGGCACCAAGTCGATATTACGGTCTAGGATTAGGAGCACTGCACACAACGTCAGTCGGTGTTATACTCTATCGCTGTAATTGGAAGCCTTACAAGGTCGTTGTAAGTTGGACAGCCCAGTCGCGTCTTGAGAGAATAGTGACGGTGTGTGTGATCTCGATGCGGACAGAATAGCGTCACGGATCTTCTGTTCGAGTTTCTTGGCGATCATCTCCGCGGCATTGCCTCTCGGACACCTAATGACGGGTGCGTGTCCTGGCTCACAATCAGCTACAGCTATCATGAGTGTTCATGGGAGCATACCCATAGTCGCAACCACGCTGAACAGCCCTGTTGCTATTCGCTCAATTTCCGCTTCGATTTGTTGTTCGGTGGACGAAGGAGAATTAAGGAGAGCATAGGTGAAATGGTTTTCTAATGCTGGTGCTGAAGTTGTTGTAGGAGAGGAGGGCGTGCTTAGAGCGTTGGGGGGAAGTAGCGAGAACAATGACGGTGATGGTGCTATGAAGGACAGATACTGATCTAGTATCTAGAGATGACCTTGTTCCTTAGCTCAAGTCTAAGATGAAGCATATCATCACGCACTTGTTGGACAAATTCACCTGTGCCGTCGCGTGCGACGCTAGCAGCTAGCTCCTCCAGCAGTGCCCGCGGCAATGGTTCGACGAAGTTGATATGAAAAGCCTCATAGAGCTGTTTCTCCAAATCGTACGCTATCCGTTTAATGTTTCCTAGCGTCGGCGAAACAAAATAGACTGCGGGCACGTCAGGGAGAGGTGGTCGAGACGAATGGAGCTGTCTGTTCAACCTAGCTCAGAAGATATCTCATCATGAGATAGACATGTACGCACACATGTAGAGTAACACCGACATCCCTCAGATCCTGGACACGTAGAACTGTCGCGAGTACATCTTTCGTGTATTGGTCCAGTACCAGCACTTTCCACACCGGCAATCCTGGGACAACTGGTCCCTTGCCAGATGGAGCCTTTGTAGCTGTGACAGAGGCTGAGGTTGAGGATTCGACTGGGTCATTGAGGTTCAATAGTGTGAGCAAAGCTGCCGTCTGCGCCTGCTGCAATGTTGGAGGCGTTGCAGTTGCCTGCCCCAAAGGCAGTTAGATCGACAATAGAACCGCGATTATTGGTGACGGTACCTGTTTCAAGGCATTGCTCGCCATAGCGAGAGGTTTAAAAGGTATACAACTTCAGAATTGGTGGATTTGAATCAATAATACAAGTCTGAACACGCTGGAGACTGGAGGTGAGGTCGTCGTTGGCGAACACGTCCTGAGCGCGTAACGATCCACGAGGGACACGTGGAAATTCCATTAACGGTGCGAGGCGGAGCGCCCGCCCGACGCGCGCGCGCCGCTTGGCCCGTTTTCTTTTTGACCACCACCACCAGTTGCTTGGACTCTGCCTCCTATTCGCCAATCGCTGACATGTCCTAGCTTCAAACACAGCGGACCTTCGTCCATCTCACGCTCCGCTTATCCATCACCGTGTATCAAAGCCAATAAGCTGGCTGTGCAACGTCTGTTCTACCATCAATCGCGTGCCTTCGCGATGGAACTGTCAGGGCCACCTCGGAGACTCTTAAGCTGGCTCCCACTCCAAGTGCCACTCGCAGGATCGTTCCCTACAACCGGCTCGGTATGTGACCCCAGCTTGGGACTATTTCACGTTCGATTGACGCGTCGCAGCAGCACTCTTAAGCGATGGGTTGTATACCAAGCAAGCAAGCAGCTTTGGAGGCAGAAGGCTTGTCTGCTCCTCCATCTGGACTTAAGGCATGGAAGGCGCGGAGAAGGCAGAGGAAAGAGCGCATGCGGTCAATGAAAGGCCGTTATCCACCTTCTCCTGTGATACCAGCAGACGCACCACCGTGGGTGACTGCTCGCCACGCAGTGCTCACAGAGAAAGACGGCCAGCTTACTGTCGTTTCTCCAGAAACATAAATTGGTATGTTTTGTTCATTTCCAGTAAAGAACAACTCCAAATGTTGCTACCCTGACCTACAGATTTCCAAATCCTTGAAAGCGTTGCTGGGCCCGAAATAATCGCGCTTGTTTCTCGTTCCGGACCTCCCACGAGGCCGGAGATTCTGCGGGTTAGTCTAAAGCCAACACTTGCAAGCGCTGCTTGGCTCTCGGTGTGAGGAGGGTTGCCTGCGCTGTGCGCACAGTGGTCATGCGATGTCTGCACTGTGAAGGGGTCGGAAAGCTGGGCCGGTGCCTTGTGTTTAATTCCAGGGTTTAATAGAGGTGTCCATGAGTACGATCAGCGTCCAATCAACCCACAGAATGCGTGGGAGTCCGTTGATGGACTTGCCATAGAAGGGAAGCATGTTCGAAGGATGTGTGCATGTGGTAAAGTTGTGCGCTCGTCCTGCTCGCTCTGCTCGGTCTTCTTCTCTCCTTACATCTCCCACAACGTCCCTATACCCCCGCCACGACCTGCAGCGACGCGACGCCCCCAGTCCATAGCCAAAATACCCCTCGAGGGTCCTCATGACCTCTTCAATCACGCCACCCATCGCTCCTTCGACATCACGACACGAACGACCTTTGACGGAATCACATCATGACCTACATGCCCAAAAGATTCGCTGGCCTAGAGACCGAATACTAGTAGACGCGGTTTCAGACTCATCATTGAGTTCGAATCAACCTCCACCAGCATCGCCTGTGCCGTCTTCTCTGTCTTCTGTAGCAGCTGTACTCTTGTCTTCACCGTCTAATCTGGAAGCATCTAATCCAAACTCTACTGGGACATCCATTATACCCTCTTTAACGGTCACTGTCACGACCTCTTTGCCTTCACTGACCCCACTTGCGGCCTCCGTCCACCCGGCGATTACAACCACCCTTACAGATTTTCAAGTTAATACCGTATGTCTCGGACATGGAGTGGACGCTCAGTCTATAGGACTTCTGTCGACGTTGGTGATTCCTAGTGCTGTAGGACTCATAGTATGGGTGAGCTCTCGTTTCTAACACTCGTCTGATTACCCTTCTAAGTCCAGGTTGAAGCTTGTCTTTGCTATTATAAGACCCCGCTATAGACAGGTCTACGGACTGCGAGAATGGTTCGTACAACAAGAGTACGTACCTACCCTTCACACTCTTCTCTACCTGCTAAGGCCTTTGTAGTCTGCGTCCCAGACCTCTCAGCCGCTCGTTCTGGGCGTGGCTCTTCCCGCATATCCCCTTGTTCCCGCTTATATCATCCGACATGGCGAATGCAGGGAAAACAGTGGCTCATGATGCCTACCTTTTCCCTTCTGACGAGCAACTCAGTCAACGGATCCTTTGGACGTGCCTTCTTGTCCTAATTGGGTGGTCGGTCCTAGGTCTTGCCGGGTTCCTGCCGCTATACATGGTCGACACCTCTTGCTTGGCAAATGATACCTCACCTGCCATGTTCACTGGGGCGTATTCGGCATTGCAGGATTTAAGCCTGTTGCGGCTTCTCCGACTACTGGATGCTGATCCTTCAACGGGCTTAGCAGACTTTACCACATCATCGGTCCGCGCATTACTCACGACTTCCGACCGCTCCCAGATACGCACCCGGATGATCATCATAACTGTCTTTGCCATAGTCTTAGGCGTCTTACCGGCATTTGTTCTGATTATTAGGGAATTCAACAAGCTTGTGGCATTGAGGGAGCGCTGGACGGACGTACGATGTCAAGGTCTCGACATGGGATGGTTGAGTGCTCGAGCTGCGCCAGGTTTTGTGGGTTGGGGAGAGCGGAAGTTCAAGGACTTTCTGGTAAAAAGCGGTCTCAGCGCCACTTTGGATCCACCCGAGAATGCGAACGGTAGACGGAACAGACGAGAGCAAGAATGGATCGAAGAGCGAAGAGCCAACTTAGAGATTGACATTAGGAGTCTCTTCTCTATTGGGTAGGTTTCACAAATTGTTCGATGTCGAACGAGATATGCTCAACTGTTGCATATTTGACAGGGACACCACACAGCTTGCGATGCTAATTGAGGAACGAGACGAAGTATTGGAAAAGCTAGAAACGGCGGAAGCGAAGTATATCAGTTCGTTCAAGCTGACGACACCTGAACCATCTGTAATGGATTTCATGCCTCCCGGTCCCAGGCTCTCGGATATACCTCCACCCGTTCCGCCCAAACCTGAAATTAGTCGACCACGTCCTCTCGGAGCCGCGGTAAGCGTGTCGGTCACACGAGCATATCTTAATGCTTAAGTTTCATTTTTCATTTCAGAACCACCAAAGAAGGCGGAGAGGCCGCAACCCAGCATATGGCTCCTCGTCGCTTCCTCCCCCAAGCTCTTTCGTCATGCCTTCACAGTACTACAAGATCCGAGGTATAGGCGGTATGAGTGGGGGCCAATTTGCAGATCCCGAAGGACTGCAGTCGCGCCACCGCCTGCCGAGCTTCACGGACTCGTTTAACTCTCGGATTGTGGGGTCTCGTTTCCAGGAGGTGAATAGGGACTCGGTCGCATATGGGCGTCTTCCGATCGGCAGCCAGGTCATTCTGGAGAAGAATGGGCAGATGGGTCCTGCATCGTCGCCGGATACTAGCCAAAGGGATGCAGCTTCGACGCCAGGTCCTGGGGCGATAGGATCTGCCTCCATGCTTGGAGGCATGCCTATGACGGATTCTCCACTTCCAGATACGGCACCCTACGGCCCACACGCAGCACACTCTTCATGGGACACTGCAGCCTTTAACGATCCTCCGGCACAATGGTGGACACATCAGCCTGGGGACTCTATCCAAGAGGTGCCTGAAGAGGCGGAGTTCGCACTGGACGAAGACTGGGTGGACGTGCTTACTGAGGCGCCAGAAGCCATCCAGCACGGAGACGACTACAACCCCGACGCGATACATCCACGACGCCGCCCTAGGCCTCCACGGTCGAAACACATCCCCCGAGTCGACGACCGTCGCGAGTCGTTCCCTCTGCGCAACCGAGGGCGCGAGCAAGCGGAAACACAGCCTCCGCACCTCCGTTTACAGCCCCAAGGGCCGTTCTTCAGACCACTGTCCGGCCTGGATCACGAGCATCTGACGGAGATCTACAATAATATCAGCCAGTGGCGCGCACGCTTGAAAGTGATCAATAATGAAATCGCCGACATTCAGCGGGAATGTTACAACGACATCGCCGACGGCGCGAGGATCAAAGGCTGGCTGATAGTCGGGCAAGGCATCCGTTTCCTGCCTGGAATTGAACTCATAGAAGGCAGAGCGAAGGAAGATATCCGATGGGATGAGCTGCAGAACGAGGGAACGTTCGTCAGGTCCTTGGCATTTTGGTCTATCGTTTGTACCGTGGGTTTACTCCTCGGCATAGGCAGTACGTCATTTCTTGAGCGCTCATATATTTGTCTTCTAACGAATTGTTCCAGTGACCGCTGTAGCTGGCCTGAGCGTTGCATCTGCTCCAGAATTTGCTCACTATTTCCCCTTCTTCCTGCCCATCTCATCGGGAAATGAGCTTGGTGCTGGAGTGGCTATTGGGCTGGCTGCGTCGATGGCAGCGGCTTTATTCATGGCGGTAGCAGTAGGCTTCGTGCACCGTGAGTTATCACATTCTACAAATTCAATGTGGTGCTTATCTGTGATTACTCCCTAGACTCTGGACAATTGGTCTCGACGGTCTCACTGTCGTCCTGCCGACTCACTGTCTTCAAAGCCATCTTCTACGCTATCCTTTTGGTTGGGACGGTATGGCTTTTCACCGCCGGAACCATGTTGTTCACGTTCGGTGCATTCAGCATGGACGTGAACGAGTCCATGACCGTGGCAAACGGCGCCATCTACATGGCTGCTTTTGCTACCGCACTCATTCTCACAGTCGCTATCATCGTGCCAGCGTTCCTTCTGTTGCAGCCCATGCGACTGTGGCGCGTTCTCCGCGATGAAAAAGCAGCGATTACTCCAAGGCAGCGTTTCCGAGGTGAGCGCGCCCTCTCTGTGGTCGTTAGGAAGATTTCCATGCTGACTTATTTGGAAGCCGTCTACCCTGAGACCTACAACCCGTCATACGCGTTGTCCAGCTGTATCGTGGCGATGATGCTGGCGTCTGCGTTCACGCTCATTTTCCCTCTCGTCGCTCCAGCAGCTGTGCTCCTAGTCCTCCTGACCCTGATAGGTGCGTAATAACATCAAGACCCGGATGCAAATTTGCTGATCACCAGACGACTTCAGCCCACCGCTTCTTGGTGGGCTACGTCTACGGCCGCACGCTGTCCCAAACGGGGGGCCTCCTCCAGATCTGGCTGCTCAAACGGCTCGGCACGCTGCTCGCGCTGCAGCCGCTCCTGCTCGGGCTCATCCTGCTCACGCGGCGCCTGTGGATCGAGGGCGGCGTCCTGTGCGGCGCGGCGTCGTTCGTGCTCGTCTTCGTCGAGTTCTACTGCACGTGGCGCACGCGGCTGCCCGGCCGGCGGTCTCTCGGGCACGCGACGCGCGACGCGCTCGACACCTTCGTGCAGGGCGCGCGCCCGGACGCGCCACGGGAGGTGATCGACGAGGAGAGCACGAGCCTCGTGAGCTCGGCGCGGGGCCCGCCGCCGCGCGGGTCTTTTGCTTCGATCCTCGACATGATGTCGCTCACCCTCGCCGTCATGCCCTCGCCCTCGCAGGTGCGCGGGCCTGTCCCATTAGGTCAGTCCTTATTCGCTTCCTGCTCCCCGGCGATTGATCACAGCTCTAACTTCTTTTACTTCTTGCGCTTCTTCTCATCTCGCGCTGCTGTGCATACATCATATGTTATCACACACATAAACGTGGGACGACAACTATTGAACACCGGACTTTGAATCCTCAGAGACCGAAACTCTGGACGATCTGACTGCCACCGAACGCGCTGCACGTACGAACCCCAATGCGCCGCCTCTGCTGCCGCCATTGCCCTTTGCAGACCACGCAGAGGAGATGGCAGGGATTTTGTATGCCCCAGAACTTCTTGCCCCACCACCGATCATTTGGCTTCCCAACGATGCAGGCGGAATCGGACGCTCAGAAGCCTACGACCTGCACAAATACCATAACCTGCAGGTCACGCTGGACGTCCGCTCCCCAGACGACGTCGCACACCACAGACAGGACACTAGCAATGGTAGGACAGGACCCCAGCTACCACTGTGAGAAACGAAATATTCGGGCGGGTTTTGTGAGTCGTATTTCATGTAATTGTTTTTCTGATCTTCTGTTGTACTCTAACTTGTGTTTTCGGGTGGCGCGTGTGCTCGGTTTACGCTAATGGTGGAGACGTTGCTTGTTTTATGAACGCTTCTCAGGCGTCCGAGGGCGCTGATACCATAGACATGATTGATTATGAATATTTCTAGTTACGAATGGACATGTGCTGTGATACACTCCCGCCTTGTACGCTATCAATCCACTTTATACCATTTACTGACGATCAACGAATGTATCTGACGTTTGAGGGTGCGAACTTAAGCTGGGGGTGCGCAGCGGGGGTCGCCACACTAGGTCCGGTGTGCCGAAGCGTGGAGCACTAGGACTTGAGTGAGAAAGAAAATGAAGTGCGCCACGATACGTAGCACGAGTATACGGACGCGATGCGCCATAGGAGACAGTTGATCGAAGGTAACTAGGTTACAGTTTGTTGGGTTGCCGTACAAAGGTGGAGTCGCCCCGACAGGCCTTGGTCAGTGTCAGAAAACCTGAGCCGCAAGAAAAGGCCTTGTTCCAGATTTCGAGTGCGTTCAGGGTATGGTGCGCAGAGCCAGAGCCACGCGCATACGGTGATCTCCTATTGCCGTGAGGAAAGATGGGTTATGGGCACGGCTCAAGAGGAGAATGGTGGAAACGATCGACCCTACGATATTTGTAGGCGCCCGGCGCGGAGGCATTTCATAAACCGATTTCGGATCGCGAGGCACGAGAAAGGCGAGATCGGGGCGGCAGGCATTCTAAACACGTCGCGACCGAGATCGTACGCGTCGAGAGTGCATTCTGCATCCGCCAAGATCGCGCACGACCGTCGAACGACAACGACGGGGATTGTGAAAGGAGATGAGCGCCGTGAGAATTTGTTGGCGTCGTTGGTGTAGGTGGAGTCGGGGCGATACGGTTGGTTATTGGTCTTGGGCGCACAGACGAGGGGCTGAGGTCAAGGAGGAGTTAAGCCGATAGCACACCGCGAGAAGGTCCTTAGACAGTATGATTTCTCCTGAGGTTCGGACGACAGCTGTGAAAAGGAGGCCTGCACTAGAGTGTAATAATGAATCCTCCGCGGGAATGAGAAGGGGTGACCTCGTGCGGGAGACGGCGCAGGTCGCCGCCCCGCTAAAGAACCGGAGAGTGGAGAGCCTTTTGATGACGTGAATGCTCAGTCGCGTATCCGTGTCCTGTATCATTTCCGGAACATGCTGCCGTATGTGGAACACATTGCCTGGCATTCGCTTACGAATGGGGGTGTCACGAAGCACTTGCTGCTCCATCCCAAGTACGGAGCGAGCTTCTTTCCAACTACCAGGGTCCCCGCCTCTCGACAGCCTATAAACCCGGCCTTGGTTCTTCAAAAGCCACAATCCTTACCTGGGGTGCGTCCTCTGATACCCAACCAAGCCACCACACACCCTCCTCGAGCCGTCGAACGGTCATTACCCGCGCCGGCACGCATCTATATCCGTTAATTCGGTCGTTAATCACATTGTCATACGCCATCACAAAACGACCGGCGACTCACCATGCTCGCGCAACATACCACAAACATTGACCACGAAGCGTTCGCGTCCTACGCACGCTCGCTGCACGAGTACACTCTGCGCCTATGGGCCGACTCGATACGTACAGCGGAGGAGGCCAGCCGGGTGAGGATGGCTGCGAAGGGGGTAGAGATGAAGAAGGAAGAGGGGCGAGCACACAAGGCGGCGGTTAGGGCAGCAGGTGCGGCATAACCACATCGACTCTTCGCCTCCCACCCAACAGGATAGCCTGCTGAGCGGCGTCAGCAGTGCCCTTGCCAGCCCGGGCGTGAGCAACGATTCATGGCTCAGCACACTGCCCGCCCAACGATACGCACATATCATCCTCTCGTGTGCTCAAGAGACGAACAATCACTGCACCTATGACGAGAGAAGCTATAACGACAACCACGATTCCGATTATTGTCATATTTGAAGGTTTTATGTATTGCTCGCTTACCTTTCGTACGTCCTGTAATATCATTTCTCGTCTCTGTATATGGTCGTTGTCCTTCTTGCCGCGTATAACCCTCTTATTCCATAGACGTTCAAATCTAACGTACTACCTGTATTTGCTCCTAGTGAAAATGTATTCTGCAAACGCATATACCTGGATATAACTGCAATGGCGGCGAGATCAAGGTGTATTACACTAGCTACTACGCAGTGAGAAATGCGGGGGGAAGGAAGAGGTATCTAAGGAGGGATGGTAGTCGACTTTTATTGCAGACTCGAGGAGCGACATGGTGCCGTTACAGTCGACCGCGGTCCAGATCTCTTGCGTATGACATAGGCGCCATGACATAACACAAGCGCGCCCGCGACGCTTCACATCAATCCGCCGCGGACCTGCTCTCGCGATCAACTCGCGATACGACCTCGTCATCGCATGCGCTGGACAACGCACGTTTATTTCTCATTTATCGCAAAATACGATAAAGCAGCTCATATCTCACTCATTCAGGGCTATCCAGATTCTCGGCTTAGTATGGTCCTGAGATACCAGGCAAGTTAGAGTTAAGCAGGGTCTCCATGAGGCATCATCAAACGAACGGGATGCTGAACACTTCTGAGGTATCCACGCACGTTTCTCTTCTCCGGCTCTCACGACGTCGCTTTATTCCCAGTATTTAAAGCGCGTTATTACTCTCCGTGATGCCCAAGAGTCGCCCTCTTCGCGTCGACCCCTCGCCAGAGTGCGTCGCTGAACGATGTTCGCGCTTTACCCTCTCGTGAGCCTCGTGTTGGCATTGGTCACCCAGAGCGAAGCCGCTACGCCTGATGTACACGGTCTGGGGCCGTCTGCATTCGCCGCCCCCGGTGTGTTCCCGACGTCGGCCTTCTCGCACTACTTCAACCACCCGACCGCGACCGCCGCCCAGCCGCAACCTATAATCTCTGATCCCGTCACGGTTCGTTGTGTACCTATCTGTGTTCGACGTCCAGAACGTTGACCGATTGATCCTGTCTCACAGCACGTTAAGTACCCGCTTGCGCTGACGGATCCTGATCACATCCCAAAGGTACGTGCCGCTTTGAGTTTCCATCGCGGAGGACACAGGCTTACACAGTGTACGACAGAACAACACCAAGGACCCTCACCCGCTCCCGCCTAAGGCTTCCCCGTCGTTCTTGCTGAATGCGGCCGTCCAGCAAATCGCGTCTATCCAGAAGAACCCCATCTTTGCTGGAGATAGCTGCGCGGCATGCCAGGCTTCGCTCGAGGTCGCAAAGATGCTCATGATGGCGGAACCTGAGCAGGGACCATCATTCCTTGTCCAGTTCTGTCAACTGCTCGACCTCTCGTCGGACTGCTTCACCCAGTACAGCCCGCATGACATTGGTGCGATCGTTACCCAGGTTATTGCTAATGCGGATGTTGGCGGTCTTGATGGGCAGGTAGGGCAGCTGAGTTCTTCGTCTTACTTACACTGACACAAAGCTGGTCCGCTAGATGATCTGCCAGAACTTCCTGTCGCGCTGCCCCCTCGCACCTACTACGCCCTTGAACCTGACAGGCTGGTTTGCGAAGCCGAAACCTAACCCACTTCCACGCCCAAGGAAGCCCAGCGGTCAGAGGCTCAAGGTCCTGCACATTTCCGACGCCCACCTGGATCCCCGTAAGCCTTATATTACACAGACCCTCGTTGCATACGTCTAATGAGGTTTTATAAGGCTATGCTACGGGTGCCGAGGCGAACTGCACGTCTGGCCTCTGCTGTCGCGCCAACAACTTTGCGCGTTCGAGTCCCAATGTGACGCTTTTCCCGGCTCCTCGCTACGGCTCGTATCTTTGGTTCGTATATGCGTGTTCTGACATAGTAAACGATGCCTTGACGCTCCCATCCAGCGATACCCCCTACAACCTCATGCTCGCCGCGATGGAATCCATCCCGGTCCTCGCTGGCACCAAAGGCACTGGATTTGACTTCACTATCTTCACAGGCGATCTCGTCTCCCATGACCCCGACAATCAACTCGGAAGGTGCGTCCACAGCGCATGTCTGGTAAAATATACACTAATGCGGCTTATATGCAGGGATTATATCATGTACACGGAGGTCCGTCCCACCTACCAGGCTTCTCGACTTCTTTTCTCAATGCTAAGAATACCGGTCTTGTAGACGGTGCTGTACGATCTGTTCAAGAAGTTCCTTGGATCTGGGCCCGTTTATGCGGCGCTGGGAAACCACGACAGCTATAACCAGTAAGTGGGCATGTGCTTGAGTGGAAGTGTGGCGTTAATGTTCACAGGGCCCAGGATGCGCCGCATTCGCTTAATGGTGCTCTCGCTGAGCAGTTCAGCTGGTATGTAGACGATTTACAGCCTGCGATATCAAGTATTCATGTCTTTGCAGGAACTACGATCACGTCGCTGGACTGTGGCAGCACGAGAAATGGCTCCCCGAGTCTGCGCTCGCGCTCGCCCGTGCACACTATGCCGCATACATGGTACGACGCGTCGACGGTCTCAGGATCATCACCCTGAACACCGACATGTGTAGGTATCGATACGCCGCTTGTTCTGCGATATCCACGGACTAAAGCTTATTCTCCTTCTTCACAGGGTACAGGTAAGATTGTTTGATACACGTGCTTAGCTTCCCTACTATATGCTGAGATCCTGGTTAGAGCGAACTGGTTCAACTATATTAACTTGAGCCATCCCGACACATCGGGCATGCTGCGGTTCCTGACGGACGAGCTGCAGGACGCTGAAGATACAGGTGACCGCGGTACGTGGAATTTCTGCGCCCATCACTTTTCATTGTTTGTTAAATGAGGCTCGGGTGCTGATGTACGACTTTGCAGTATGGATCCTCGGGCATGTCCTGAGTGGCTGGGATGGCACAAATGCGCTCCTGAATCCCACCGACCTATGTACGTACCCTCGTACCCTTGCACCATTCACCGCCCTACGTCCTTTCCCTCCTCTCACCTCTCCACATGCACCCTTGTTGACGAGGCATTACAGTCTACCAAATGTAAGTGCGCTGTTCTCAAGAGACGGGTTAGTTGATTGACAGCCTGGGAAAGCGTGGACCGCTTCTCGCCGCATGTCATCGCTGGTAAGTGCAGGTTGCCTCGTCTTATATAGTGATGGGTCTTAATGGTGGTGATGACCATGCATAGGTATCTTCTGGGGACACACTCATGAAGATGAGCTATCGGTATGTATTTTAGGCTGTGATGCTACGATGCGTCCTGCCTCGAGCAGTTCACCTATGTTTCCATACAGGTCTTCTACGCGAACAACGGAACCGTTATCGATGCTGAGCACGCGCTGGCTGCCTCCTGGGTCAGTCTCTTGCATTCCTTCCAATGGTCCAAGGATGTATGCTCATTGACGGACAATCCGTGACAGATCGGTCCCTCGGTGACGCCGCTCACGAACCTCAACTCGGGTTTCCGCGTGTACGAGGTCGACTCGAACGTAAGCGAAATGCCGTTCTATATCACAACGTGCCTCCGCTGACATATCTTGACCCTGATCGTGACTCTAGACGTTTGACATCGTCGATGCCTTCACGTGAGCAACTCATTCAGCCTATGTATTCGGACGCACTTGCTGACAGAATCCGCTTTTCTTTGCGTTCGTGCGTTGTAGTTGGTGGTCCGACGTCAACTCGTTCCCGAACCTGGACCACCAAACCAGGTTCGCGCCGACGTACCAGTTCGAGTACAGCACCCGCGAGGCGTACGGCGCGAATATCACCGGCTGGGGCCCGAACGACCCTCTGAACGCCACCTGGTGGCACCATGTCACTGAGCGTGAGTATTTTCTGCTCTGAACTATCCAGAAAAAAACACCACTGACTTACGCACGTTTGTGACCGCCTTGCAGAGATGGAGATCAATCCGTCCTTGGTCGCGGTGCGTGGTCCATGTTCTTGACGACATGCACAGATGCTGACGTTGCGTCTTGTGCGCATATGACAGAAATTTAACACCTTCCAAGGCAAGACCTCCGTGCGCACCCAGCCCTGCACAGGCGAGTGCATCACCGCCAAGATCTGCTACCTCCGCAGCGGCAGCTCGACGCTCGCAAAGGCGAACTGCCCCGCGGGCTTCGGCTCAGTGCAGGGCGGCTGAGCGTCCTCATGCTCGATCTATACCATCTAGGACGATCTACCGTACATCCTGGACTTATGTGTGCTTGTCATCACTGTGTTCTCTTGCTCTCATGTTGGATCAGGAGAGCACGGGGTTGTTCTCGGCGTAGTACTATTGTGCGTCGTACGTGTGTATGCGTCAGTATGAACTGCGACCGTGTTACTGTGAAGTTGAAGGGGGAACGCACCTCGTGGCTGTCTGCGTTCATGACTGCCTGCGTTCATGACTGCCTGCGTTCATGACTGCCTCGCTAACGTTGCTCTTAGCGAGGGCCGTCGCGTCGGCTTGACCGTACGCATAGTCTTGCGTGCCGGCGTTCACGGCGAAGTGCGTGCTCTGCAAGACATTGAAAACTGGTCAGTCTCATGTGCAAAGATATCAAGGTGTTATGTTGGGCATGCCTCATGAATAAGTGTGCTGCCTTGAGGGTCCGTGCCAGTGAGCGGGGCTAACCAGAATGTGCCACATAGCCACACCTTACCATAACTATATTGTCCAGATCACGATAAGTATACGTGCCAGACTTTGATATGGCACGCATTCTCACATAGTAGGCCGCGAGTACGCATATGCACCAGAATCAGTGCACGAGCAGTCGAAGCTATACGCGGAATAATTGTTGCCGTTCAGGTCTGTGAAGTGATCGAGGACGAGGTCGTGATCTGCGGCAATTTATCCGCCGAACCACGTCGTGAAGCGGTCGGTGCTCGCATTGTGGGCTTGAGTATAGCTTGCCGGACAGACAGTACAACAGTTTGGATGCATATTTCAAAATTGTATGTGCACCTACCTGAATGCTTTGGCAGCGTAATTCTGTGCGGCGAGGGCTGCTTGGACCAGAATATTTTCTTGTTCAATAGAGCATGCTAGGGATGGCTGTCGGTGACGCTCTCAAATAATCGCAAATGGAGAAATACTTACATGTATACGTTTCTCGCTTCGTGGTTACGTGTTTGGGTGAACATATAAGGTAGGGCTCATGCACGATCCTCCAACATCATGTGATCAGCGTGACGAATCCACCTTTGTGCAGCTCATATGCGCGTACCGTTCTTTTTAGCTCTACAAAATTTTTTGTGAGTTTTATATGGTTACAAATATCCCTCGCAAGCCTTTTTACATTTCTTTGAGCGATTGTGGCCTTCACAGGACGAAAACGCGAGGAGGCTAACCGGGCGCTCGTTCCTGCGTGACGGGTCGATTAAGCGGGGGTCACATCAAGTCACGATCACATGATGTTGGAGGATCGTGCATGAGCCCTACCTTATCTCCTGTGAGGGTTGTGACGTGCACAGCAGGTTTGTCCGCGACTAGTTCTCTCAGAGCATCTCTCCGTGGGTCTACGAACAGAAAGCGGTTCTTCACTATGCGGCGGAGACTAAGCATTCAATTTGATTTCAATTAAATGAATTGCGAATGCATTGAGAGAGACGTACGTTCATGTTCGATTGAGATGCTTTCTCCGGGCGTAAGAACAGTGAAAGTATCCTCTCGTCCCAGTTCCATTGCATTCAGGGGCTCGTATTTTGCCTATGGTACGATCGTCAGTGTCTCAAGTTTTCTGCTTCTCTATACAAAGATGTGCATACCTTGACGCCGACAAATTGCGGTGCGTCATCAGACTCGTGTACGATACTGAACGTCTCCGCGGGGATCTTCGAGAGCGGACCGCGAGGATCATTTAGTAGCATCAAAGTTTCGTCTCCCGTGTTTGTCATTGTGGCTAAGACTTTGAAATTGCTAGCATCATTAACGGCAGAGGGGTCAGATAGTAGTTGGACCTGGAGCTTCGGCGTCGCCATCACTGCGGCCGTTCCAACCGGAACCGCAGCAATGACGCTTGAACAGAGGAAGCAAATGCGTATGACGGGATTGTGGACCCTGGGGAGAGGTGTAGGACCTCTAATTCATTTGCCTTGGCCCAGGTTTGGACAGTTATATAACCTGGCTCAATAACCGTAATTTTAACGTGCTCTGCGATGCTGCCAAGCGAGTATGGGGATCGACGGATCGCGCATCGGATGTACCAAGGGATTCGATGTGTGGCGTTCACGTCAGAAGGTACCGACATTTGTATTGACTGCAACTCCTGGTAATGGGTTAGGGCCTAAGACAGTAAGTACCACGCTTATCATGAATGAAGGGAATCACAGCGGACCTGCAAGCGACTGAGTCACCTTTTGTCAGTAGGCCGGTGGGATTGGCATTGTGTTCACTCTTGGGGAGCAGGTGAAAGCGATCCAAACCCATGGTAGACCTCCGCCTGCCGAAAGGTCACTTCGTGCTCGACCTCTTAGAGAGGATCCCGCCCTCTTGGGGCTCAAAAGTTACCTTGAAGTCAGGAAATGTCAGCCAACGTGAATGGGACACGCATAGGCACGTAGAAGACATACTGAGCTGTCAGTGATCATGCGGCAGGGCCCACCTCGTTGAGCCTGTCACCGAGCCTGCGTGCTCATGCCTGATAACCTGGCTAAACTCGGTGCCCAGTGTTTCGTTACATGTGGTCTTCCCTCAGCTGATAACACTGAAGATGTAGAGAAGACCTGCATATCCGTCACACGAGTTCAAGGAAGCAACTTTAAGCCGCCCTGACACCGCATTGACCACAGACGCTCTCCGGTGAAGGACCGATAAACTGGATATGGAGTGCGTGGCGACCCATAGTGGCATGGCTTTCTCAAGCAGCAGGCTTTTATCGAAGTTTCACCGGAGGAAGGTTGGAGGAAGCCCCCACGAAACCCGGAACCGCGGGGCATTCGCACGCTCTACTTTCACCCCAAACGTGTTCAAATGTGGAAGTTTCTGAATCTAGACCGACTTCTTTCTGCTAAAACCGGACGTGTGAATCACAAAATGGGTCCACTTCCTGCAGAAATGCACAAACAGCTCTCCCTTCCTCCATGCTGCCGTTCATACGACAACCACCACGATTAACCTCTACCTACGATTATGTTTGGTTGTAGCGGAGCGCGCCAACATTCTCGATTATGCTCTGAACGCAAATAGTCATCATTAGCTCGGTTCTCTCCAGCCTCTCATTGCATGCCATCTTGAGGTCGTTGGTGTAGCGTGGTAGATGCGTACCCATCTGTGGTATTCTCGTGGATTTCGGGCAATTGATATCAAGAGTCAGTGTCCTGGTGACATGCACCATGTATATGTTGGGTCAGAGAAGTTGCTATGCTTCGCAAATTCTGGTTAGTCTTGGTCATGATAAGGAGTTCTTGTTATTAACGAGCATGTCGCACCATATAGCGTTGCTTCGGTCGTCCGCGGCAAACATTTGAGTATCTCCACTCAAGGGATGGCAGACATACTTGTAGCTAACCACATGTTCCGAGATATCCAGAGGGACAGTCGTGCACCAGTCGAAAACGATGACCACGCTGCCGTTCTGCTTATTGACAGCAGACGGACCGGCAGAAGAACACAAGAAAAATCACGCATGACGCAAGGTAAGCATTGCGTTTTTGTGCGCACGTCAGGCTGGCTCATGTAGATAAAGATGGTGCATACTGTGCACGGAGTGCTTCCCTTGGAGCACGTTTCGAGGAGAACATCTGCGTGATGCCTTCAGCCCGGGATGGGCAAATCGTGCTTCTGAAGCCACATGAGCTTCGTTGTTTGCATATGGTTTCTCGTGCTGAGGACGTGCGCTCGCGATCTTCGAACTAGCACGGCACATGCTACATCCGCCGAGTTCTGCTACCGCCAGATATCATGGAGTTCGTCCAAAGTGTCAGCATTTTTCAAAAGGTTTGGAGGCCACTCAAGGCAGCACTATAAAGGCATTAGCTGCAGAGTCAATGTCTCTCCAGCTCAAGGACCTTCACTCGGCCCCAAAAGCCCTTTCAAGCCCTCAGCCAGCCTCCTCAGCCACTGTCAAACATGGTCTTTGCCGCCGCCCTCTTCTGCCAGCTCCTCATCGCAGCTAGCGCACTTGCAATCCCATCCAGCAGCGACCGTCTGGCTGCTCGTGTTGCGCGTCGCGCTGCGGGCTCCCATCTTTCTCGCCCGAAGATCCCCGTCAGCAGCGTTTCTACCCTCACCTCTGGCGGAAACGTTACCCACGCTGAGACCAGTGAGAACTGGTCCGGAGCGGTGTTGGTTGCCAGTTCTGTATGCAATACCTTTAGCATGGTGTATAGCGGCTGATTAACTCCTTATATAGGGCACCTTCAAGTCTGTGACTGGTACCTTCACCGTCCCGACCCCCAAGAGCCCGTCGGGCAGCCGTGGATCCTCTGCTGCGTCCGCTTGGGTTGGCATTGATGGTGATACTTGCGACACTGCGATCCTGCAGACCGGTGTCGACTTCACTGTTGACGGCAGTGAAGTCTCGTTCGATGGTACGGAATCGTTTCAGTGCACATGTTTGTCATGATATTGATCATCTCCTTGTTCTCCTATAGCTTGGTACGAGTACTACCCCGACTTCGCCACCGACTTCTCGGGCATCACCGTCCACGCTGGCGATGAGATCAAGCTCACCGTCACCGCCTCTTCCACCACGTCCGGCACTGCCGTCATCGAGAACGTCACGCGCGGCCAGACCGTCAGCAAGTCGCTCTCTTCGAGTGCTAAGCTCTGCCAGGAGAATGCGGAGTGGATTGTCGAGGACTTCGAGGAGGGTGACTCGCTTGTGCCCTTCGCCAACTTTGGCACTGTTGAGTTCACTGGCGCTTCGGCGACTACGTCCAGCGGCACAGTTACCCCCGCTGGCGCTACTCTCATCGACATCGAGCAGAACGGCCAGGTCCTGACCTCTGCATCCACCAGCGGCAGCAGCGTCACCGTCTCCTACGTCTAAACGTAGCAGGGCACAGTAGGCACCCAGGCTGAGCTAAATTTCTCGGTGAATATCTGTCTCCTTTACAGACGTTGTCTTTCCGCTAATCGTCACCTATATCTAGTTTATCTTGGACTTCAAAATAGGTATCGAAGCTGGGTAAATGGTGTCCGATGTAAAATCTGCATGTTGTACTTTTATGGGTTACGCAATAACGGTCTTGCGTGTTGCACTAACTTGTGCGATCCGTTGGCCAAAGCAATGACTCCAGATTCTGTTCGTGCAGTGACAATGAACATAGATTATGATTGGTGAACTCCACCTGTAGAGCGTGTATGTTAACTTCATACCGCAATGGAATGGATGAGCCGGAATGACCCACAAACTGCGAATTCCCCACAGCTCAGTAGACTATCTTGTTCTTCTCAAAAATTCGTCCTCACCTAGGGAGGTGAGGCTGCAGCACCCGGTCCGGAGTCCGGAGTAGCCCAATTTTGATCGGATCAGGAGCACGCGAGCTTGTTCCTCGGAACGAATAGCGACTCGGACCAACGCGTTCAGATCCAGGAGGTCATGTCCTCGAGATTGCTGCAGCTTGGGATAGGTCGGGTTGGGATACGGAGATATCGTGAGTAATCCTTGTATACATGACGTTCCAATTCTCAATAGATGCCCTGTCGACTGGAGAGATCCTCTCAAGATATTACGCGACAAACGAGCCTAGCAAGCCTACAGTCACGGAGATACCCAAACCACGGCTCGACTATCGTTCCTTGGCAGAAAACGTTATCTTCAAATCCCACAATGCATTCAATAGGAAGGCGAGTCTTCCACCTGGCACAATACAGATAATAGCCAAGCTGTATGAGGAGCGTAAAGCGACCTCTGGCGACTTGGACTACAAGCGGCATATGCGGTCAGTCGCCAGTGATAAGGTGAAATCAAGTGGCAAAGATCTCGAAGCGAGGAAAACCGCTATTGAGGAGGCTAAGCTGCTGAAAGAAACTATCGTTGCACTGGAAGTAAAGCTCGCGGAATTGGACGACCAGTTGCATTCGTTGGCGTTGGCTGTACCCAACGACACACATCCGGACACGCCCATTGGACCTGAGGCCGCTGCTAAGATTCTATCCGAGCATGGCCCGCCTCCCCGTGCTGCCCTTCCCATTCTTGATCATGTTGCCATAGGCCGAGAACTCAAGCTGTTGGACCTAGAAGCAGGCTCCAGCACGACCGGTTCATCCTGGTACTATCTTATGAACGAAGGAGCCCTGCTAGAGATGGCCCTGGTCAACTACGCTATGTCTATCGCAATCAAGCACGGCTTCACGCCAGTCACGACCCCGGACGTAGTTCGTGCCGACATTGCCTACCGCTGTGGGTTCCAACCTCGCGATCGGGAGACCATTGCTCAGATGTATCATGTTACCAACTCAATGACACCGGACGACGGGTCAAGTCCGCCTCTTGTGCTGGCTGGTACTGCCGAGATTCCGCTCGCTGGCATGTTCGTCAACAAGATCCACGAGAAATCTGAGCTGCCCGTGAAACTTGTGGGCTTGGGGAAAGCGTTTCGGGCGGAAGCTGGAGCGCGAGGGACGGATACGAGAGGACTGTATAGAGTTCATCAGTTTACGAAACTGGAACTCTTCGTCGTTTGTGAAGGAGAACAAAGTGAAGCGATCATGGAGGATGTTAAACGCCTTCAGATAGAGATATTCGAAGGGCTAGGCCTGACGTTCAGGTAACCACTTATTTCCCTCGTTGTGACTCTGCTCACCGAAGCCCGCACATCCAGGGTACTGGACATGCCGACCGAAGAACTCGGTGCTAGTGCGTACCGCAAATACGACATAGAAGCGTGGATGCCCGGACGAGATGGATGGGGAGAGATATCATCGACCTCAAATTGTACCGACTACCAAGCCCGCCGTCTACACATTCGCTATCGTCACGAACCCGCGGGTGTGCAAAAGGACACTCCGTCCGGTCCACTTCCATTTGCACATACATTGAACGGGACGGCGGCGGCAGTCCCTAGGCTTATAGTCGCCCTCATTGAAAACGGTGCTCGTTTTGACGAGAAGGGGAAGGCTGTAGGTCTCAATTTGCCCAAGGCACTTAAGCCTTTCTGGGTAGATAGTGGACGAGATATTGTACGCTGGGTGTAGAGGACTCGAGACTTCACTATACATCACGCTTCGAAACTTGTTCGCGTCCGAAAGACTCCGTTCTGAGGCGTAAATTGAGCAGACTTGACCGTGGAAAAGATCCCTCGTATAGATTTCAGCAAGGCAAAGGCACAGAGGAATTATTGGAGGGACGGGTCAAATGCAGCAAATGCCGTCTTGAACTCTTGCGCATCCGCTGTCTCGTCTTGTTCGGACTGAGCGCATTCCTTCCAGTCGAATCGTTCCGGCATGCCGAGTAATGATACCAGTACTTGCCTGTTCACAAAGTCAGCTTATATCTAATGACCGCACAGTCCATATCTTACCGTCCGAACTGTATGCTAAATGGCGTACGGTCCTTGAGCCAGTGCACTAGTTTACGACCGTCCGGCAGTTCCACCTTGAAATATCCACGGTCACCAGGCCCTGTTTCCGCGGTCACGTCTCCAAATTCGAGGTCTACACCAAGTCTGTTCCCCTCGTCCTTGAAAGTGTCTGCAATCTCGTCGGACGAGATTGAATTAGGAACTGGAACCACTTGTATATGCGCATGACCCCCTTTTGCGCTCAGTCTGCCGACTTCAAAGAAGACGGGATGTGCGTTGTATTTGGCATACAAGGTTTTCAACGCGCTTTTATATCTATATACGGGATCAGTAAAGATCATAGAAGAAGGATGAACTTCATACTTCTCTGTTTCCTCAATGATTGGACCCGATAGATCAGCAGGTATTGTCGCGTACGTGGGATAGTGGGTTATGGGTATAATGAGGACATGTCCTCCGCCTGGTACTGTAGGAATCTTGCCACCTCGATGTTGATCAGCTGAATGCGTAGGTATTATCTGCCCTTTCGGCAGGGTAAGATAACACTCCGTTCCAATGGAAACGATAAGATGTTTCCTATTATTGTCATGGCGAAATGTGAGCATATCTCTGCCACAGTTAGAAGAAACGTACGCAAGGTTAGGGTTAGACAGACAGAACCAGCAAGTATCCGCTGAAACGTGAGTAATTGTCAGTCGCATTCCAAGATGCAACATTAGTTGTCACTCACGGGCAATCTCCTTCGGTGGGGCTCTTCTGTGCTTCGGACCCGCCTGCGCTACTGGACAATCTTCTATATAATGCAATTCGCTGCCACAGGCTCTGCAAACGTAGCCTTCTCGAGGTTTCCTGCCTCCCGTATCTCCAACTTGATGCTTTGTAGGACAGTCTCGTACGAAGTGCCCAGGCTATGGTGTTCATGCCAATGAGGATACATGACATGATGAAGCCGGAAAAGTCGCTTACCTCCTTGCAGATCTTACAGATATACCCTTCTTTGGGCTTGGCTCGGTCCGGACAGTCATTGATGAAGTGCTATCATCCAAGTTAGCGAAGGGTTTTCCGATTAGGTATAGCGTACTGACGTCCGGTGATTCGCAAATCTTGCACTTATAGCCCGCAGGTGGTTTCCCAGCTTCGCCTTCTATTAACGGTGAGCATGTCTGCATAACATACTTCAATGATAAGCCATACCGACACGAGTCCGTTTGGCTTGAGGGACGTTGCCCCAGCGGAAGTCCACCCCACTCTCTTCTGGGAGCGCACGTTTCGTTCCGTGAGGTCCGCGCCATTCTGTGAAAGGATTCTGAGTCGCATTAGGGGGACGCGGCGCTGGCGGGGCGTTTGGTGTATGTGGGGCGATGCTAAATGCATAAAACCACTATTGCAGATATTATTGGCGGTCCTGTAGGAATGTGACGCGGAAACATACTCGTTGCTTCTTTCCTCCTGCAGGAGCCGGTGCCCCAAACGCGCCTAGACTAACAACTCTGGTAGCACGATCCCCCTCATCTGACCACACGAAAGGTTCGCGCTCCCAGAACATAGGAGTTTCATTACCTCCGCCGGCGACAAAGTGATATCTTGGTTTCGTGCGCCTCACGACCTCTGCAACGGGCTCAGCCTGTAATGGTGGGAAGTTTGGGGATGGAAGAGGCGCGGAGGAGAAAGCGGCTACGTTGGCCGGGAAGACATTGGTTAGAAGGATGTCCACAAGCTGCGTCGTCGCGGTTGAGGACTTGATGGCAGCGAGAGATCCGTAAGACTTAGTCTTAGTATTCGAAGCAGCTTCGGATTTGGTCATGGTATTGGCTAGGAGCTTCTCTACCGTGACGCTGTTGAAGTATGGAGAAGTAAACCCCTACGAAATATAAGCGTGCATTCGCCAGGAAGTCGGATAAAACGTACATGAGCAGATTCAAACGCAGCATATAGCTTTTCGTCGTATATTCCCCCTAGGCATCCGATGCGAATCCCGTTGGCGGTCGCCATCACACCGGACTTGTCTGAAGTCAACATTAGGTCTTCACACATAAGCTAGAAAAGATGGACTTACGGAGCAGGAACACGTTCTTGCTGATTTGGCGTCCATTCTTCGCAAACTTCTCGATTACAGGCTGTGGTAGTGGATGTTCTCCCTGCATGATATAGCATTCCACCGGAGCTTCAAGGAGCTATCAGTTAGACTCATGCGTACTTGAGTCGGACGCACCATCTAGTGTCCCATTCAGCAACTGCATGATGTCCTCATCATCGCCATATTCCTGACCCTCCTCCTTCGGTGGGCCAAAGAAGTCGCCTATGCAGAACACCAGGTCGAACTTGCCATGCTTCGCGTCAATGGCTTGAATTTTGGCGAAGAGTTCGCGGATGGCGCCGGCGGCCGAACCGACTGTCAATCTAGTACCAGAATCACATGAGTATAATAGCACGCATCCAAGGCTATGCTGCACGTACACTTTCACGTTCGCCGGGGTCGACATGAAGGTTTTGGTGAAGACGCGGGGCTCGCTGAGCATGCCGTCATGCGCGAGCTGTTCGGGGTCTCGGCATGTTTAGCGCTGTGAATTATTGTGCGCGCGTCGACGCGCCGTGGACGCGTTCCTTTTCGACAACCAACACCCGCCCCCTCATCATGGCTTCTTCCAGTAAGGGAAAGGCCCCCGCAAAAGAGAATTCTGATGTGCCTTATGAACTGCCTTGGTGAGTATGTGCACTTTTCTGTCGACCATGGATATTGATATCGAATTGGAGGGTCGAGAAATATAGACCGAAAGTCCTAGACGATATTGTAGGTAACGAGGACACGATTGAGCGTCTCAAAGTCATCGCGAAGGATGGTAACTGCCCACATATTATCATTTCCGTACGTGCCACAGCTCAAAGTCTGCTCACCCCCCTGACATCTGACCAGGGAATGCCTGGTATCGGCAAAACCACGAGCATACATTGTCTGGCTCATCAACTGCTGGGTGATGCATATAAGGAGGGTGTACTGGAGCTGAATGCATCAGATGAGAGGTATGTATATTGTCTCTGCAAGATTCACCGGAGCGTTAATGTGCTTCAGAGGTATCGATGTTGTTCGGAACAAGATCAAGGCTTTCGCACAAAAGAAGGTCACGCTGCCTCCAGGACGTCACAAAATTGTTATTCTTGACGAAGCTGATAGGTATGCTACCAAATTATTGCAAATCATGCCAGGACTCATGAGACGGCAGTATGACGGCTGGTGCTCAACAGGCACTACGACGAACAATGGAAATATACGCCAACACGACCCGGTTCGCGCTGGCATGTAATATGTCGAACAAGATCATCGAGCCAATACAAAGTCGATGTGCTATCTTGCGTTATGCGAAATTGCGCGACGCCGAAATTCTCAAGAGACTGCTGGAAATCTGCGAGATGGAAAGCGTAAGTGGTTTGCTTCCATCAGCGATACATGAACACTGACCACGGCGTGAATATTAGGTCAAATATAACGACGACGGTCTCACCGCGCTCATCTTCACCGCAGAGGGAGACATGCGGCAAGCTATAAACAATTTACAGTCTACGCACTCAGGTTTTGGTTTCGTATCTGGAGACAACGTCTTCAAAGTCTGCGACCAACCACATCCCATCATCGTCCAAACGATCATTCGAGCGTGTATGAAGGGCAACATTGATCTGGCAATGGAGAAGCTTAAAGAGCTGTGGGACCAAGGCTACAGCGCAGTTGATATCATCGTGACCATCTTCCGAGTGGTCAAGACGTTTGATGAGTGCGTCAACACATCCTTTATACTTCGATGCGGTGAACCCGTGCTGATAATTTCAATGAATGCCCCCAGGATGCCCGAGTATACCAAACTCGAATATATCAAGGTGAGCCAGTTCATTTCCCCATTTCTTGGAAGAGGGAAGGACGTCGTTAATTAATCAAACCCGCTGACAGGAAATCGGGTTCACGCATATGCGGATTCTGGAAGGCGTCGGCACCCTCATCCAGCTGGGTGGTTTGATTGCCAGATTGTGCAAAATGTCAGTGCTGCGGGATCGCTTCTCGGATACTTCTCTGAACACCCCTTTCGCAGGAACCTCAAGCCTGAGCTGTTCAAGATATGATGGATGTGAGACCCTGTTTCCCTTTACCCGCTCTGTTTCATGATTGCTGTAGTAGTCCGGTGTGTGGATGCCGGTGTTTAATCTAGCGATGGTCTTTGCATGCGTCGGGATCGGCAACTGAGCTATCTTACCCTTTCCTGCAGACGGATCAAAAGTGTGTTCAAATATCTGCCAGACTATTCAGTTCATGATCTGTTACGAAGTCGATGAGATGTACGATTGAGAAATCTGGACGATCTCAAGAATCTTTAAGCGTAGTTGCTGGGAGCGTGGGAACATTTACAGAATGAATTGATTGGTGATGGTGTCACACGGTCACACTCATTCGGTAAGACCCGAAACCTAACCCCACGCTGGGTTTCTGCGCTCGTTAGTCATCTCGCATGAATTTGCTGACCTGCACTCAGCCTCGAGCCTCGAGCTCTGCTATAGACACACTTTTCTGACCTCCTCATCCATCTCACGATGTCTTCGGTAGCGGAAAACCCAGTGAGCCGGCGACTGCAACATGTGAAGCACATCATTATCGTCTGCTCAGGAAAAGGAGGCGTCGGCAAGTCGTCCGTCTCCGCGCAACTCGCCCTCTCGCTGCACGCCTCCTCGCCGACCACGCGTGTAGGGATCCTCGACGTCGACCTCACCGGGCCCTCCATCCCCCGCATGCTCGGGCTCGACGGGCACCCCGTGCACCAGAGCAGCGACGGCTGGGTGCCCGTGTACGTCGACGGCGCATCCGCGCGCCTCGCCTGCATGAGCGTCGGCTTCCTCCTCAAGAAGAAGGAGGACTCCGTCGTCTGGCGCGGCCCGAAGAAGAACGCGATGATCAGGCAGTTCCTGGCGGACGTGCGGTGGGGGGAGCTCGACTATCTGGTGATTGACACGCCCCCAGGTGCGCCCCGCCGTGTGCTGCCTCGTGCTGAGCTCGTGTGTTGACGTGCGCCCGTGCGGTGCGGCGCAGGGACCTCTGACGAGCACCTCTCGCTGGTAGAGCATATGGCACCGCTGCACGCACGCCTGTCCGCGGTTATCGTGACGACACCACAGGCCGTTGCGCTTCTTGACGCCATGAAGTGCTTGTCGTTCACGCGCGCTGTGTCTCTGCCGGTGCTCGGACTCATTGAGAATATGAGCGGATATGTATGTCCGTGCTGCGGAGAAATCAGCAACGTTTTCTCCACGGGGGGCGGCGAAGAGATGGCAAAGCGGGAGGGTGTAAGGTTCCTGGGAAGTCTGCCAGTCGATACAGAGCTTGTCACTCTGTTGGACGCCGCAGAATCCGACTCATCACAGAACACGGACCATGATTCGGGGAAGTTTCAGCTGTTTGAGCGATACCAGAAGACTTCGACTGCGCCGCTGTTTAAGAAAATCGCAGAGGAAGTTGAACGGATATTGGTCGAAGGGAAAACGGACACAGGAGAGGCTGGAAACGTTGCGGCGACAACATCATGAAGACATAATGAACTCGAGAAATCGAACCTTGGACGCCAAAACGCCTGAAGCAAGTTCCACACAACGTGTTTTGATTATGGTGCCGGTGGCGTCAGATGCTCTAAGGTACATGATCTCATGATATATATCTGTGCGATGCACTAGACCCAGAAACATCGGCTAGGGGGGCTCCACGTCGCTAGTCTCGGGATTGACGACGACTATAAAGGGCCGTAGGACCGAAGCAAGACGAAGGGCCGACTAGGAGGCATGGAGGCCGAGAATACCCCTCAACCAATAGGTGTCATCAGGAGGTGCACGGAGATATGCGTCGTGGTTTCGGGCTGCTTCCAATCCAAGATTCTCGTTCTCCGATAAGACAAGACGTCGACAGAACGTCATCTGAGAGTCACATCAGGACGGTATGCACCAACAAGCATCTATGGAAAGCCACGTTCATTGCATGCAGGCAGCTGAGAATATGGTGGCGTGATGCAACACAAGGAGCTAGACTGTAGACTGGCTGTGTGCATGGCGATGGGCTGATTGTGTTTAAAGTGGGCGAATTGAGGACGTGATTTCCTGTGGGATTACGGTGCTTTTTTAGAGAACAAGGCAAGGGGCAGGTTTTTTCTGCTAGAACCGAAGCTGGAAGAGGCGAAGGGGGGCTGGGTGGGCACGGCAGAAGCGGTCCAGAAAACCGCTGGGAAAGGATGGGATTGGCTGTCGGGAGAGGAAGCGGCAGGAGGACCACTGCTGGCGCCGCACTGCAGGCGGTTACGCGCTGGCAGCCATTTCTTTGGTTCGGGTCTCATTTTCCAACTGCAAGCTAGGCAGGGACGCAGTGGGGAATCTACGACTGCCAGGGAAGTACCAGGGCGTCCGCGCTGTCTATTCCCAAGCCGGGTTTTATTGCTCTTCCCTCGAGCATCTCCTCCCGCCCCCTGTCTCTCTCCTCGCCTCGACGAACGCCATCTTCCCCGCCGCCATACGCCGCCACCCCGACACTCAAATGATCCGCGTCCTCTAACCATTTCCGTTCTAATACGTGTACGACCGATACGACCTTGCACACGACAGGCTACGCTTTTAACGATTTCTGCCAACACCACATACCCCGCTTTCCTCGCCCACTCAACATCCAGACACCACCATGGTCCGTTCCATACGCCTGCGCTCAGCTGACGCTCCCGTGTTGCCAGCCAAGGATAAGGAAGCGAGCGTCATGGACCTGAGCCCCACACCTGAAGGTATCTGGCATGCACATACTTCTTTCATACAGTTCTCATAGAAAGCTACTTTACCAGAGTATGTCCGAACCGCGCGCTCTCCCACCCATCTCCCCTCCGAGCACCCGCCACCCATGCGCACCCTCCGCCCCCTGCGTCGCAGCTCGAGCCGTATCCAACGCTGGGTACAAGACCAACAAAAACGCCTTTCTGGGGAGCCTTCGCCTGACGATTCGCCCGAAGCTACCGATGAGAAGGACACACCGACCGCGGCGCCTGGCGGCCAACCCTGGCTTGCGTACACGGATACCAGTGGCGCGGCGTCGACCAGGAGAAATACGGAGGAGGACGGCGATGGAGTGTCGGTAGCCGACAGTTTTGTTGTCATTGACGAGGCTCTGAGCAACGCCCTCCGCAACGCGTCCGTCACGCAGGTGAGTGACTTCACGTGACAAGCGCCGGCGCCCCCCGCTCACCGCGCGAATCGCGTCTCCAGCTCGGTCTACAGCCAACAATCGACCTGTCTTCCCCTCCGGCGACGCCGCGCAAGAGCCGCTCGTCTGTCGTGTCGTTTGGCACCTCGTCTCCCCTCCGGAACATCGCGTTCCACTTCCCCGGCCGCAAAGGTCCCGCCCACCCGCCGCCGCCGTCCACGGGCCCATCGACCCCGTCCCGCGCGTCGCTCTTCCACCGCGTCGCGCACGGGCGGCAGTCCACCCACGCATATAGCCCGAGTCT
Organism: Pleurotus ostreatoroseus; assembly: GCA_005298045.1. Taxonomy (NCBI): domain Eukaryota; kingdom Fungi; phylum Basidiomycota; class Agaricomycetes; order Agaricales; family Pleurotaceae; genus Pleurotus; species Pleurotus ostreatoroseus. Next base: position 343,474 of record SWBT01000168.1, read on the forward strand.
CACGTCTTCCATTTTCACCCAGCGCCCCGCCCGGGACACCTCCACCGACCTCACCACGCCGTCCGCTTCGCCCTCGTCATGGAAAGTCAAGCGCGGCCTCGGCCTGCACGCGCACTTCCCGTCCGCGCCGGCCGTCTTCCCCGACGCGGAGCCCGTGCCCCGCCCGAGCACGTCCACGACGCGGTCCGCGAGCTCGGAGGCGACGCCGCAGCCGCGCCCGAGCACATCCTCGTCCAATACGCACTCGTCGGACGCGCTCCCGGCGCCGCCGCGCCCGAGCATGTCGTCCTCCCGGACGCGCGCCTCCGACTACTTCTCCAGGGGCTCGCCCGACCCCAGCGCCGGGCCGCAAAGGATCATGCAGCGCGAGCGCCCGCCATCGCCCGCCTCGTTCTTCAGCTCGGCCGCACCATCGATGTGGTCGCTGCCGACGAACGCGTCCCACATGTGTGACCCACCCGGGTCGACTAAAATGCTGGCACAAGAACGTGCAGATACGACATCGTTGTTGTTACCGCTTTCTCTGAGAACCAAATCCCCAAGTCTGATCGGTAACCCGCGGGTAAAGAAACGCAAGCTGGTCATAAGCGGCATACCCTCTGGTGACCAGCGGCGGTACGACCAGATCAGACGGTGGTGCGAGTCCTTCGGTGAGCTGAACCAAATCACGCGCATACCGAACGGTGATTTGCACATCGACTTCCGACGGTCAGAGGTTGCTGAGACGGTGAGTTTGTTGTGCCGTTTACGGTCCAAATGCTCATACATCTGCATAGGTATGTCGTTTGCACGCGCGGGTGCACATCAACGGGGTTGGTAGCGTCGGCTTGTCCTGGTTCACAGGCAAGCGGCCCTAATACACCAACTGCAACACGCATATACCCCATCGAACGACGTGAGTAGTCACGTCACCTAATGCTCCCGCCATCGAAACACGTCCGGGCCTGGTGTGTCAATCCTCCATCTGTCCATACATACATCTCCGCGCGCGTGCGCGCGCACCCGCACCGCGTGCGTGCGTGTAATGTCCGTACCCACCGAAGCATGTACATCCCACTATGCCCTATGATGTCACGATCATATGCACCCCACCGCGCGTGTCCGTCGTCCCTGTCCATACTCCATGTTGCCTTGTTGACTCGGTGGTTCGCTGACCCGTCGATATCCTCAACTTACTCCTCGGACCGCCCGTGCTCACTTCATCTTCATTTCTACCTCCACATTGTACCGTCGAAGCCGTCGCTGCGCGCAGATATCCCCAGAGCATCGTATATACCACTAGCTTTAGTTGAGCCTGTCTTGGTTAGTACCTAGTCGTTAGTCGTTAGTCCATAGATAGTAGCACGTAATCGTTCTGAGAACAGGACGTTGGCTCGGAAGACTCGACCCTTCGCTATGTCCACTCGGCGATGTAGCGTTTCTCGTCCATGTCCAGCGGCTGGTCTTGCTGTACATACCGCAATTGTAATTGCACACTGTCTAGCTGTGTTTGCATCCTGCTCGGTTTGATCCAGGTTAGACATGAATAAGCTACGAAATGTATAGGATACGTTCAAAGTGATGTGAGTAAGGTACAATATGTAGACAGCTGTCTACTAGTACGCGTAGTCCATGCTGCAAATCTTAAAGGACAGACCAGTCATGATGGCCGGCGAGAACATATATAGAAGTCCGAAGCGGTCAGTAAGTGTATGACGAGTACAGTTAGTCGTGAGCAGAGGGTATCTGAATATCATGAACGAGTCCGAGGACAAGGTCCGGTCACAAGCATACAACGTCAGAATCCGAGTAGATCATGTCTCCGAGTACACAGGTGGCACATCATTAGGGGTATCCGCATGCGCATCATGACGCGCCCCACTCCCACTCGCACCGGGGCTGTCGAACCGATACCCGGAGTCCGTGTGCTGTTGCACACTCGCTTGGGCATTCCGCCGTCGCTCCGTTAACGCTTCTGCCGCTTTTCGTTCTGCCGGGGTCAGGGTCGCCGCTGGGACAGTCAACGAGGACGAGGCCGACAGTGCCGCACCGTGCGCATCCGAGCCGAGGTCGAAGTCGGGGTTCGTGACGGTGTAGGTTGTGTTGCGGCTCATGGACGACGCGGAGTACTCGCTCGGTGCGCTTGTCGCGTACGACGCCTCTCTCCGTGGCAGTGATGGCATGTTTTGAATGCGATTCAGCGTGGGCGTAGGAGAATCTCGCGCCAGCACAGGAGGTAAGGGCGAGTACGGCTCTATCACGGTGTTTTGGTACGAGGAGAGCCGCGGGGTGGATTGCGCGAAGGAGGCGGTACTTGCGTCCGAGGCGCGTTGGTAGTGGTACACATGTGTCTTCGAGTCCTCTACACGCCGAACGTAAGTATAACATAACCGCGAAGCACGAAAGTACCTTACCCCCATCGAAGAGATCCGCCTTGTCGGTTGCATGGTAGTGATACGGCCGCCCACCACTCGCCTTCCGGCGTTTCCAATACATAAAGTAGAACGCCAGCGCCGAGCACACGAGCAGCACCACGCCGCCGACCACGCCGCCGACGACCGCGCCCACGGGCACCGCGGCCGTCTCCGCAGCGACCGAGCCAGCCGCCGCAGTCGCGCCCCTAGACGGCGTCGCAAACACCGTCTTCACGAGCGTCACCGGCCCCGCGTTCGCCGTCGCCGTCGCGTTCTGCGAGCCGGTGCTGTTGTAGAGGAGGAGGTCGACGATCCACGGCGAGCCGCTGTCGAGGAGCGTGAAGTTGAGCGTGTGCGGACCGTCGGAAAGCGTGCTCGAGTCGTAGAGCGGGTTGTTCCACGTCGCGTTGTAGCTGTCCGGAGGTGTGAATGTCCATGGTTCGCCGTTGTCGATCACGAAACTTGCGGGCGGAACAGCGCCTGCGGACTCGTCCAACAGTATACCCCCCACGACAGCCACTTCTGTCCCTGCAGACGGTCTCAGCTGCTGCCTCTCACATACGAACACGAACAAAACGCGTTACTCACCTTGGAACGTAAACACGGCGCCTGCGCCTTTCTCTATCGCAAAACTGAGCGTACTGTCCCACACATCGTCTTCTGAACCCAAGGTATCATGGCTCCATTGCCCATAGTACTGTACCCTCGAGCTCTGGTCGTCGACAACGGCTATGCTGGACATGGGTTGTTTCACCCGTCATGCCCTGCGTGAGGTTCATCTTAAGTACATGGCGCTCAAAGGGCGGTGATCGTATTGATGTGCGAGCTCGCTTGCCGAGATTCATCTGCTTCTGGGCTGTGCTAATTGGTATGTCATGGTCAGCGTGAGCACCGCCTGCGTTCAGAACAGAACTTACTGAGAAGAACAAGTGCGTGGAACATACCCGTGCCCGGTCGATGAAAGAAAAATCTTGCTTTCTCGAAAAAGTGGTGCGCTTTGAACTCGTTAAGCGAGACGATCAAACCGCCGAGGTCCCGGAGTTGAACAACTGATGCATGCGCAACTGGTGGAGAATGTCGCAAAGAGGTTTCGACGCGGAGGTTCTCTGGATGTCAACCATACAATTCAGTACAAGCCTGCAGACCTGAAGTAGCAGCGTACTTTGGACTTGTCAGCGCACTTACCGTCATACGGTGGCTGTGAGCCAGTAGGATGAGACATAGTTACCGTACAATTGCAGCGCCAGGGTATCAGCAAGGAGAAGGTAGAATGGGTAGAGTACAGCCATATGAATACATGTTTCTGAGCGCAATACAAAATTTGTTACAGGATGAGCGTTTCGTCGGCTGCCTGCAGCCACCGCCCGATATCTTTCCAAAGCGTGACCTGACGTGCCGTGCCAAACCAAACAGGCGCGAGCGAGACATGGGTCGCGTCGTCGACGTGGTATACGTGCCAAACACCAGCCTCTGGTCGCACCTTGAAAGGCTTGCCCACGTCGGAGAATGTCTGCGCGTGGTGGCGGCAGCGCGTGGACCTTGCGATTGAATGTGAGCAGCGCGTCATGACATAGTGACATGCTGCACTCACCGACACTCATGCGGATGCCACTGAGAAAATAAGGGTACAACGCCGTCGTTCGCCCAAAGCGCTTCGGGGAGCTCGTGCTTCACATTGGGCATAGCGGCTTTTGTTGCATGTTCAACAACCTTATCATCAAGTTCGGGCGGTGTGATGCATGTCGGTACGGGACTAATAGCTGAGAAGTCGAACGAGCCCATGCTCCGTGATAGAGGATATAGGAAGGGAAAGTAAACGAAGGCTTCCATACCAGGTGAGTGATAACCCTGCCCGGTAGAATCTCGACTAGTCTAAATTCGAAAGTCAATAAAGTTCAACATAGTGTAAAAGACAGTTGCCTAGCGCACCATGCAAGCGGCGTAGCTCCGATAAAACGTCCTAGGGTTGACCACGCCCTCCATAAGAGCCTCGCGTTCATCAGACGCCTCGAACGTCACATCAAACGGCGTTGCATCGCGACCCTCCGCCCATTCGCTATGCCACAGGCTCCTCACGAGGCCCCAGATGCTCGAATCCTTGAACGACAGCGCCCGCGCGTCGGCATGGAAGTCGAGCACGGGTGGCAGAATGGGCGCGAGATACGACGCGACGTGCACGAATTTGGCGAGCATGGACCCGACGGAGAAAGGTCGCACGGACGGCGCTGAATCGGTGCGCTCGCCGAGTGCGTACACGGCTTGGCTGCCTCTAAAGGGGGCTGAGACTGGCAATACGTGAGCGTTATGTCACGTAAATAGAATTGGCCACTCACTTGTGGTCACCGAGAGTACCATGTCAGGATGATCGTCTTCGCCGAAAAACCCGGTCGATAACAACCATTGGAGCTTTGTTATTGTTGGGCCTCCCTACGATACCATGGGTTTATAAACGACGTAAATAATAAGAAAACACACCATCGAATGACCAAGAAAATGCAAAGGGTTCTCTTTGGACCACTCTGGATACAACCCTCGTTGATGCGTCCTTCCGTAACGAGCGTGCCCATTTTCTATCGCATGGCTAGCACCGTAGTCCACTACATCACAAGGTCAGACAAATCTCATCGACCTAATAAAATCACTCACCCGTCCCGCCCTTGAGGGCATAATAAAGCTCGCACGCCCTGTCGTGCAGAGAGCTCACAGGACCAACGCTGCCCAGACGAAAAGTAAATATCTGACTGCCGCGAGAGCGTCGAATATATGTTCACCTCGCAAAAATAACCCTCCTAGGTGGGCTCTCATCGTCGACGTCGACGTCGGGATTCGAATGATGCTGGATATTACCCCACAAAGCCGGGCCTGCAGCCGAAAGAAAACCTTCCACGATGACCAGAGGCGTGCACTGCATCGAAAGACTGGCTTGTGGAGGGTGAGAGTAAGGTGTACGGTGCTGGTTAATGCATCTCTAACTTTTCTATAAGCGTGGAAACCATCCGCGGGAGCCGGTGTTGTGGGGAGATGACGAGTAGACGACGGCCCGGCTGTTCTCTTTTCGTCGAGATCCTTGAGGCGTACGGGCGCCAAAACATGCAAATCAGATCGATCGTGACCTCGATCGGGGACCTCGGGCACCACACTCAGGAGCTGTAGCACACGACCGGCGTTCTAAACGAAAGTAAGAGCCCGGAAGACTAGAAATACAGGTGGGTAATCGATACAGAAAGCTCACTACAGAAGAGAGGAAGAACAGGAAAGTCAACAGGGTATGAAAATATTTTATCGAATAAAATTAGGGCGGTGTAGAAAGCGAAGAACGACTACCAAAGCGTAGATAATAGTACCTTTTTCTCTAACTAACCATACCATATGAATAAATAGAAACGAACGTCAGAAGGGAGCGAATTTCACGATCAGATCACCAGACACAAACGAAACATCGAGTCCGAGTAAAGGGACCAGCCCACTTGCACCAGAGACCCACCTACTGCGGCCCATGCGGGGGAGCATCCATATAACCCTGAGCACCATGTTCACCCGGATAACCACCCCGATTATTGAACCGTTGGCTAAAGTTCCTGTTCTGCCCGAAGTGCTGGTGGTTGCGCGAGAACCGCCGGTTCATCATATTATGACGAGGTCCGACGTTCTGATCCACGTACGGCGGCATCGAATGGGGGCCACCGGCCGACGACGAGCTGGAGACGCTGTGCACAGAGGTAGCGGATATGGAGGGCATTATCTGTGACTGGTGTACGGGATACTGTCCAGCTGGTGGCGGAGGCTGCTGCTGCATGGCGTATGGCGCGTAGGGCTGCGGTCCCCACCCGCCGGCAGACTGCGCCATGGGAGGATACTGTCCAGGCGGGTAGGCTACCGGGCCGTACGAATACTGCGGGTACTGCATCATCGGCATGGGGGGATACCAGGCAGCCTGTGGGGGCGGCTGCTGTTGTTGAATAGTGGCAGAAGGAGGGGCACTGTTGGGCCCAGACTGTCCCTCCTTCATCATCTGGTAGTCTCTCAGATCCTCGGGAGGATACATCGCCACAAGCGCGCCCTGCTCATTGCGGTAGAATCCAGTAGGATGCAGAGGTGGCTGCATGTTCGACTGATGCATGACAGGTACCTGGCCGCCTTCTCCCTGCGGCGATGCATGGCCTGTAGTAGGTGCCTAAGTGCGATGTCAAACCCTATTCATAGATATACAACTGAGTAAGCTCACCTTTTGCGTCTGACCCCCAGCCATCCACGGCATAGCTGGTGGTTGCTCACTGCCATTACTACCCGCAGACGATGGCTGCATGGGGTGTGCATATGGGATCATGGCTGGCGGTGGCACGGGATAGCCATATGGATACACGACGGGTGGGCCGTAAGGATAGTAGTAGTATGGCGCGGGAGCCGATACAGTAGACGACGGACCCACGGAAGATGGTGCAGGTGATACAGACGAGACAGCACTAGACGAACCATCGCGGCTTGTGTTGATGGGGTAAGGTTGATTTCTTGGCGGACCAGATGCGGCGGGCGAAGAATGGTTCCCGGTGCGCGAGTAGCCTTCGCCATGCTCTCTCTTACTGGAGAAGCGCGAGACCGAACCGGGAGAGCCATTAGAAACTCTGAAAGGGTCGTCTGAAGCAGACGGCCTAGGACTCTGCTCGGCGGACGAAAAGGCCGTGTTACCCTCGGGTCCACGAAGACGTTGGTAAGGAAGATCCGTAGTCCTCTGCCTTCCACGCCCACGAGAATACCTCATGGGACTCCCACGTGCCAGGCCGTTCAGCTGCCTGATAGCGACGCGAATAGGTCGACCATCGTATGTGCGGTCGTTCTATAAACAATTTACGGTTTAGTCCCAGAATGAGCAGGTCACGTACGAAACGTCGCACGTACCTCTGCTGAGACAGCGCGAGTACTAGACTCGAGGCCACTGAACTTCACAAACGCAAAGGACGGCATTTCTGCTGATTGGCACACTATTAGCAACGCCATCAACGTCGAGAAGATGGATGTCATACTTCTAGCGTGGAACTCCAAGTCTTCTATGTTCCCGTATTTCTCGAATACGGCTCTGATTCTAGCTTCCGACCACCGCGATGTGTCGAGGCCTCCCACCCAGATAGACTGGGGATCAAACTCCATGGTATCTCTGTAAGTATCTCCACGGTAACCGAACCGCCCAAGTTTCTTAGGCGTGGTCTGGAAAACAGGAGTCTGCCCAGGGGGAGCTACACCTGGTAAGCTGACGTTCGCGGAGCTCAGCGGAGTCTGAGGCAGCGAGTGGTCGTTTTTAGGTGTAAGGGGCGTCAGAGACGAATGGGAAAATCCCGGAGTAGAAGGATTGGTATTGTGTCCTGCTGTAGACTCCGTGTGCCCAGTATCCGTCTCATCGAGAGCTTGGACGCTGTCTGGTTCGCTGCGGTCATCGTCGAGGGCCTTTGAGGACATCGGGGTAGCCGGCTGTACGGATAAAGACGATGACGGCGACGGCGACATGGCAGAACCTCCAATAGACAGCTCGTCTTCGCCATTTTCTCGCGAGCTCCACGGTAAAGTGAGTGTACTACTCCTAGGATACAAGGGCTCAGAAGCCCGGTCGCCGCCATGCGTACACGACGGATCATCATCGGCCCAATCCGGGACGAGAGTTGAGTCAGTAGTGTTGTGTGTATCCTCACGGTTTGTCGGTGACGGAGGTATGCGCAATTGCGGTGAACTGTACGCGGGGGCCCAGTGTTTCAGCATGGGCGATGTGACGCTACCCGCCGACCCATGTGAGGAGAATCTTAGGCGTGATGGCGAGAGGGCATTGTGAGAGGCGGTAGAGGGGGTCTGGTCACCCGGACGATAATATGCGCCAGCAGAAGTTGCATATGGATGCTGACGAGGATAACGGTTGCGAAAACTTGAGTGGGGACTAGGCGACGACACGGGGCTTGCGTAGCGCATATCCTGTCCTCCATACGTGGGGTGATGATGAGCCCATGTCAGACTTATATGAGGGACTGCGTGACGCAATATCTGGCATAGATGTAAGTCGCAAAGCAACTAGTCTCAAAGCTGATCATACCGATAAGGCTGCTGAACAATCTTCTCTTTGTTGCCATTTGACTTCCCAAATTCCGCACTCCATATCGGAGGCTCGAGGTCCGGAATGTTCGGGAATACGAGCTTGTTCACTACCAGGAACATCTGGCGGAGTTGGCATTAGTGTTCACGGAAATGTCATCTAGTAACAGAACCTACCGCCGTCTTCTGTCGCAGCCTCATAAGGAGCAAAGTGTTCTAGCGGGCCAAAGGCCCCAGCGATTTCTCGCAATGTCTGACTGCACGTCAAAATCCGAGAGGAAGACTCTGAATGAGGACATACTGTTGCGTCAAACTTGAGTGGGTGGTATAGAACATTTTTTGAAGCAACGTTATCGCCGATCGCGAGCTGCTCGACACCGTGAAGAGACTCGTCGTACTCGAGAGCAGAAGTATCCCATAAGAATTTACACCTTGAGCGAAGTGTTAGCCTCAATTTTATAATCCTATCCGAGCTGACTTACTTTGCATGAGGCAGGCGTACGATTCTCATAGCCTGAGGCAGACTATCGTTAGTAGGATCGGGATCATCTGACGCGTCGAATCCTGAGTTAGGATAAGCCGGCCGGCTTGGTAATCTGGATAGTATCGCATCAGTAAAGACGCATATAGCCTGCCCAGTAGAAACCGGCGGAACAGGAAGAAGACCGTGAACTCACCGATAGGACATCAGCAGCACGCGGGGCGAACGTGCCTTCTCAAATCGGAGCGTGCGTCCCATAAAGGGACGCTGATGAGTACTCCGCAGAATCTGCAACAGAGAAGCTGCAGCCTCGTCGTCCTGAGGGAAGAGAGTGGGTAAGACAAATCTTCACGAGCGCATATATGGTCCAAACTGTCATGAAACCCTCACCTGACACTGAATGAAAGCACACATGCCGCCTTTCTTGTCGGTCGTCACTTTAATATGTACAATCTGGGAATATTCAGCGAGATGCTGCGACAGCGCACGCGCAACGTCCTCTGGCACCATGTTCGTAGGAAGGCTATGGCCGACAGTGTTAATGTTGACCGTATGAACGGTGGAAGAGGACAGATCGTGTCATACCTGCCCACAAAAATGCTGCTGTCATTACGTGGCTTTTCAGATCTGGGGGCAGTGCCCCCGACATCAACGTTCTTGTCGTCTGACTTGTGTTGGCTAGTAGGAGTTTGTGGTGTCATTGTGGTAACTTGGGCTTGAGTAGTGGGGGGAGAGGTAGTCGGAGACGTAATGAGGGTATCGTAGCGTGTACCCCAAGCGCGTCCTTTATGGACGTGTTTAGGAGGCATAGGTCAAGAGAGAGATAGTGGAGAAGATGGTGAATAGAGATGGCACAAATTACGACGACGAAGGTAGGTGAGAGGAGGACGAAAGAGTCCTGAGACGATGAGGGAAGGGGCGAAGGAAATATAAGCTCGTGACGACGCTGAGTGACGAGCTGAGGACAGGGTGACGGAAGTGCTTCCCGTCCCAACTTAGAACTACTGCATGAGGAAGGTTTGCACTGTGTCGGCGGCGGCGATATCCTCGTGTTTTGTCGAGAAACCCAAAGATCGGGAGCCGACGGCAACTAACGCGAGAACAAATGTGTGCAGGCGGAGTCGACCAACCAGCGTCGTTTTCGGAGGACTTCCATCGAATGTGCCGCAGCACCAGACATGTCGAGAAATAGTTGTTTTGATGCTCTGACATCTGATGTACTTGTGAACGAGGCGAAGGCAGCAGGGTTCGAATACCCAGGGTGAGTCAAAGTCGAAAAGGTGGGCAAACGCAGCCCGAGATACCTGATGGGGGTTAATTAAAAGGTTTAGATCAGAAGAAGAGCAGGAGTGCCACAACGGCGAACCTCACCTCCGAAGCCCATGACCTGCCATTTCCAGTGCCACTACATGCCATGAAGCTACCGCACGTCCGATGCCCTCAGAATATCAAACGCCATCTTGTGCATATTGTTCATTATTCCAATCTGTGATCCAGCGGATATCAAGTCAAGTGCAATACAAATACCTTTATTGTCGGTTGCATGTGCAGCAATAGCAGCGTTGACGTCTTCATGTCCACCGGTACAAACGTTACCGGCTACTTGCAGAAACGCTTGTAGGTCCCATGGTCGAAGATGAAGCTGATTTACACGCGAATCGCCACGGGTAAAGTCGAGAAGCCAAGAAGCCATGCTGCGAAACGAGCGGATCGTTGAGAGAGCTTTCCTCGACAGACCAGAAGCGTCGCTGAGTCCATTGTAAGAAAATAGGTGTGGATTCGAACTGATTGATTCGATCGCTGCTGTCCACATTGAAGAGCCGACTATGAGCTTTTGATCTACATGAAAATTCCTAACAGCGAACAGGACCAAACCTGCGCACACATCTTCTTTATGAAGCTTCCAGGCTTGATATGCTCACCATCGTTCCATGAGGTCACAGTAGGGGGAATGATTCTCTTTTATTCCTGCTTGCTACGAGTTGTCCAGGGTGGTTCACGGTCGAATCGCCTGTAAAATCGACATGATCTCTGCGGAATCATATGGGGATAGTGGACTGTTGTCGATTGGTGTTCGATCGAGGAGAGAGGAGTCACATTGTTGACGTTCGCTGGATCAAAATCGATACCATCCCGAATTGGCAACAATTTGAAGCTCCGCAAAACTGCCGGCAGGACCCGACGTCGCGCATGTGGCGTTTGTTTTCGACAAACGTCCTTCCTTATTCTCACGCCCCAATTCTCTCCTCGCCGTCTGTCGAAGTCGGTCATCCCTTGTATCACTAGCTTGCACAAACCCAAAACACCATGTCTGACGACGGCTACGATGGCGGAGGAGGAGATGACTACGATTACGGCGGACCTAGGTGAGTGGCAAGCACAGCATCACCAACCTGTACAAACGTTGACCTTTATCGTCCAGCTTCAACGAGGACGCCTTTGTGTGTATCGTACATCGCACTAGAAAAACTAGTCTCATCACTCATTGACCGTAGGACGATAACTATGACCTCCTTACCACCGAAGCACCAGAAGGCGAGGCACAGGCAGAGGGCGAGCAGGTGAACGGGTTCGAGGGCACAAACGGCGAGCAGCCCCAGGACATCGATATGCAAAACGGCGCAGCAGCGCAACAAGAGGAGGCGGCAGCGTCGGGGGCAGGCTTGCGAGGCGAGCGGCAACCCAACAAGACACGGGTTACGACGCCGTACTTGACCAAGTACGAGCGTGCACGGGTGCTAGGGACGAGGGCTTTGCAGATCAGGTGCGTACCGGTGTCCATATGTGCATATCGATCATTGTCAAGTCTGGTTGCTCTATGTCTTGTATAGCATGAACGCGCCGGTACTGGTACCACTAGACGGTGAGACGGACGCGTTGCAAATTGCCATCAAGGAGCTCTCCCAACGAAAAATACCCCTCATCATTCGACGATACCTCCCCGACGGAAGCTTCGAGGACTGGAGTGTATCAGAGTTGATCACAGATTGAGTCATACAGGTCCAGCCGTTCCTTTGCTTTCTTGTTACTACTGCTTTTGTCATTCTGGTCTTTCTTTCATGTTTTCGGTAGTCGCGCAATATACGATATCTCTGCGCGGAAGCTCTCGCTGGAACGTATCATCTACAGCGCCGATGTGTCGACAGTGATTACAGTAAGTGCGTAGGGAAGTGGGTTGAGCAGAAGGTGGAGGGTATATATACAAATACGGATTCATCCTGAAGTCCTTGCTTCATCGGATAGGCACTGTCCTAGAAGACATTGCTCTCTTCATGGTCCGCCCCCGCCCCGTCTTGGCCTGCACCATCACCTCGACCTTTGACCTGGACTTGGCAGCTGCACCAACTGAGCGACTCCGCGTCTTGGACTTAACCGGCGCAGGCGCGGGAACAACCTCCGCAGGAATTGCAAAGACATCGTCGCCGTCTTTCAAATCCTTGACAGGCTTGTTCGTTGTATCACCAAAGAGAGGACCGCACTCAAAGTCGGAAAGGTCGATCTCGCGCGAGGCGCGTTTCTTCGACGGGCTGCACTCACTGTCGGAATAGTGGCAATCGCCCTTTCTCCGCTTGCTAGGCGACGGTGGAGGCGTGAGCGTCGTGAGGTCGATCGACGACCGTGGCTTGCTGGGTTTGTCTTTCTCGTCCGACGGCGGCTTGTTCTCTTTCGCCGATGCTGGAAAACAAAACGTCAGTTTGTGTTTGATCGCCGGGCGCGGGGAGACGAGTGGGGTGCTTACACTTCGGTTTGCCAGCCACGGCGTTCGTGACGTCCTTCATCGCCTTGAAGCCCTCCTGCGCATCGAGCGTCTTCTGCACCTCCCAGTCCGCCGGCCGCATCTTCTTCCAGTCCTCGATGACCCGCTCGCACCACTTGTCCGTCTCGCCCGCGACGTGGAAGTCGATGATGCCGTCCCACTCGCTCCCGGGCGCGGTCTTGTTCACGAAGACGACCTTGCCCGCGTGGCTCTTCGTCGCGGCCTTCGGGTTCGGCGACTTGCTTGGCGAGCACGCGGGCGCCGCGGACTCGTGCACCGTCCGCGCAAACTCCTTCACGAGCTTCTTGAACCCGTGCACCTTGAGTGACGTGCCCATGATGATGAGCATGTCGGGGCGGCGCGTGAGGTCTGTCGACTGGATGGCGCCGATCTCGTCACCGAGTGGATGCGGTTCGTCATAGAGCACGATAGCCGGTCGCAGCGTGCCTATCCGGAGTGCCCGTGCGGAGCGGGCTTGACGTGCGGCCGCTAACAAGCGTAGGTTCGGATGTGAGCGCTAATGAACAATGGATAGTGGCCGAACAATACGTACAGCGTGTCGTGCACTCTGGGCAGTCGGGGGCGTCGCCGGAGTCGAAGGCGTCCATATACTCCTTGGTACATGGGAACTCGGCCGAACAGAATGTGCAGCGCACACGGTGAATGTCGCCATGGAGCTGGACGTTGCGCACCTCCTTGGCTTTTATCTTGGCTTTGCCCTTGCCAGTAACCTTTACGTCCTGGCTAGAGCTGCCCGGGAGGCCAGCGCGCTCCTCGAGACCATCGATGTTCTGGGTATACGACCGGAGGAGTTTACGTTTTGAGTCAAGTGTCTTGATGAACTTGTGCGTGGGAGAGGGGGAAGCTTTGTCGACGGACTGTTTCAGCTGCGAGATAAATGTGTAAAACACAGCGGTCGATGTTGAGTCCCTGAACAGCGACGCGTCGAAGAGATCCCGGCCCTTGAGTACGACGTCCGGATACTGTTTCTTCACGAGCGCATAGAGACCGTCAGATGAGCGAAAATCCTGTCAAACATAGTCAAGGCTGTGATAAAAAGAACTCAAATAAGCCGGCAACATACTGGAATACCACAAGAACATGATATGCCCGCCCCTGTCACCACAACGATTTTCTTGCATTTCGCCACCGACAGCGAGAGGTTAGACAGCGTTCGCCGAGTAGATGGCTCGCCAGCGGCGTTATCGAGGTCGAGAGTTACCGGCATGTGTGTTTCGAGAGGGGGTGGTACCAATGACTAGGGGGAGTGAGGACCGTGCGTGGCAGTGGTGGAAGTTGAGGCCAAGAAGCCAGCCCTCGACGGATGTGGCTGGAGCGTCTAAAAGCGCGTCGCGTCGCGCACATGATCGAGTCCGCTCTCTCAACGCGCCCGTCTCTATGTTGGGGGTTGTTGGGCTCTCGGATCACTCCATGGTGTAGAGGTTAAGTAGGTGTATACAAATACATAGTACATGAGATTGGAGAAGGTTAGGTACAGGTCAGTGGAGACAAGTCAATGTGAGGGTAGTCCCAGAACGAGATCGCTATTAGTACATACACGCCTGGAGAGTTTGGGGAGGAGAATCAGCAGGGGTAAGCTTCGTTCATGGGACGGAACGAACCGACGAGAGCGACACCGCTCATCCAGTGGCTCTTGCCATCTCCGATTGCGAATTTCACCAACAGTACGGACAAGAATAAGCACTGCAAGCGAGGCAGAGTCAGTGATGCCGATGAACGTCGTTCGGAAGATACATACCATAGTTTCAATGGGATCGAAGAGGAGCGTCAGCGGCTTGCCTAGTCCCCATGCGATAATGACCAATATCGGGATAACGAACAGCGCAATCTGTATGCAACTGCCGACTGCGACTGACATCACTACGTTCTAGCAGTCAGCACAGGTCTCAACAGTTATGAGGAGACATACTGAGATCGAATTTTCCCTTGTGCGCTACAATGACTGCTGTCGTGTGCTCAGCAGCATTACTGACGATGGGAATGATAATAAGAATGATCCATTCCTTGGAGACGTCGGAGTGTTCTACCATCCCACTGAGCGAAGACACTAGATTATCGGCGGTAAAATACGCGAAAATCGTTGCCACTACGAGGATGCCTGCAGCAGTGGGCATGTTCACCTTTGGATTCTCGATGTGCACAAGGTGTTCAGGAGTAAGCAAGGGGTTGATGACAGGCAGGGCGGATTCATGTTCGGGGCAACTCATAGACGAGCGTGTTGAAGTTGGAAACGACTTGAGTTCGTAGGTGTCAATGAATATGTCGTTATGTGAATAAAACTGGAAGATGAGCTGTAAAAAACAACGACTGAGCGGTTTCCCAATTCTGGAAGCGAAGTACCCACGTAGGCGACATAACTGTACGGTTCCAATGAGCATCAGGTCATTACCGGAGGCCTTGGAACTTACATGAGGATCAGCACTATCGCACTTCCACGGCTCAACTTCAGCAACAATGGTCCCTCGTTGCCTTGTAATCGATCTCCCAGGAACTCATGCTAAAGACTATGAGAATCGAGCTCGTATATACAACGCATCGACTCACGAACGCAGCAGGGACCAAAAGTGAGATCACAGCGACAGTCATGAGCGATGTGTTCAACTGAGCTGCCATCGGTTGAAACTCCTGTTGATGGAAGCGATACCCACCCACTAAACGGAATTTCAGGATACGAACTAGGCCGGAGACGTGAACAGCCTACCTATCATTGACATACCCAGAACAAGGAGTAAGTTACTCATAAGTCCTCCTAAGAGCGAACTCTGTACCAGAGCTAGATCACACTGGAAGTCGTCAGTTTTGATATACTCACATTCACCTCAAGCCCAACTCACCTTGTTGAGCGCAATGCCACCGATGATCATCTCCACAATGTTTCCGAAGGTCGCGTTCACCAGACCTCCCGCAGACTGGGTCGTCCTCAATGAGATTTGTTCCGTCGCCAGCGTCAACAGCGCGGCAAGAGGGACGATGGCGAGCGCGGAGCACACGAATGTCAGCGTAGCGGAGGCCTTGGCGTAATGTAATGCCCATGAGACAGGGATAAACACGAGCAGAACGTTTAGTGGCGTGTATGTGAGAGCCGACTTGAGTGATGAGAGATAGTTTGGGGAGGGGCCTATAGGACGAGAAGGTACGAAGAGCGTCCGGAGACCCTCCATGCGGACCCCGTTCGCAGTACCAGGCAGTGCGCCTTGCCTACGAGAAGGTTGCTGAGACCGGTCGATAGAGTTGCCCTGCACGGATGACACGTCCGTATGAGCAGTAATGCTAATGGTAGACGAAGCGTTTGGTTCTTTAGAACCGCCCTTGGTATCTGGTTCGCGATATTCAACGTTGATGGTCGTTACTTCAGTGTTCCGAGAACCACGACAGCCACCGGGTGGCTCATCGTCCTCCTCGAGCAACTCGGCAGTGGCAGATTGGACTGGGCCCGGTAAGGCATAACTGCTGTTGGTCAATGATGGAAAGGTCGCAGGAGTGGTACCCATCCGAACGCAGAAAGGCCTCACTGATCGCAAGGTGGCAGGCCTATCAGTCAGACAGACTCGCCCCTTTTATGCAAATGCTGAGAGTCTTGGGTCGTGCGCGGCGTGCTTGAGCATGGATGGCCTTGGCGTATAGCCGATACGGCATCCAGAGTGACAATACACTAAGGCCAAGCATGTCCAAGTACCCCCTACCTGGTGAACTTGAGACTGCATGGAAGACCAAGAGTAACTCGCAGCTACTACGCCACGCGCGCCAACAAGCGCGCCGGCCGCCGTGGCGCATCAAATATCGAGCGCCAAAAGCGTGGTAGCGGCACGGTCTTTCAGAGCGTCGCTCCCGCTGGTGAGGACAGGAGATAGAGCATTCATTCATTCCATACATGCAAGAAAGTATGTATACAAAAACATCAGAGGCATCGACATCGTCTACGTTTCATTACCCGAGACTGAGCTGCCGTAACTTCAATTATAGTGCCTGACCATCACGCCCGCAACGTATTCAATCTCCGTGTTAGCCTCAGGACCTTTCTCGAGCTTGATCTGCCCGTAAGATTGAATACGGCCCTTGCGAAGAGCTTCTGCGGTCGGTGCCTTGTCGTCCTCAACCCGCCGTACAATACCGACTTCCTCGAGGACAGGACTGTCCCTGACCGGAACGAGGACGACATCGTCATCGGGCATGCAGAAGTAGAAGAGGCCAAGCCGAGGTAAGCCGCGCTGGTCAATCGGGGGCTGGACGACACGGTGGATTGTGGATTTGTAGTAGCCACCGGACATGAACTCGAGGCAGTCGCCGATGTTGATGACCTATATCAACGGAAACGCAGCAATCAAAATACGCTTTTTATGGTGAGGTACAAGTCTTACCAGTGCATCATCTATGTGCTTGATCCATTTCCAAGAACCATCAGGACGCATCATTTGTAGACCAGACACAGGTTGAGACCAGAGAATGCTGATGCCAGTGAAGTCTGTTCAAGATTGATACAACTGTCAGTGATGTATTTGTAGCATGTGAGATTGACAGACCGGTGTGACCCTTCAACCAAACATTCTTTGTCTTCATTTCCTCCTCTTGGGAGTGAGGGAAACTGTAACGGAGAGAGCCTCAGCATTAATCGCAAGGGTATGTACATTCCTACTCACTACTTCATGAATCTGACTGCACGCCGCGCTATGTCAGACAGCGTATTATGTATAAGGCAGTCGACTTACGCCAAGTTTCGCCTTTCGCCTCGAATCCGAACCGATCAACAAAAGCATTTTCTGGAATCTCGAGACCAAGAGCTAGAAGCCTGATAGTCATAGATGCAGTCAGAATGCTGTGTTGAGTAAGAAGAAAAAGAATCTTACCGTAGCAAAGGGTGCAAAATATTGAAGTGATTGTACCGAATGAACTCGTCAATCTCTGGTAGAAAAGGTTTCAAAGCATCAGGGTGGTCTTTAGCAGTAATGTCCTTATTAACTGTGCGGTTATATCAATATGACTACGTTCATTGAATATCCTTGTAACACTTACTATTGTAGTGCTCAATCTGGTCCTGTACGCCGTTGTCGATATGCTGTAAGATGTGATTATTATTAGGTGCTTCACGTACTCCAAAGCTTCGGTCTCTAGCTTACCCAGTACTTGCGTAATTTGTAACCTTGGTACGTCCCCTCCTCTTTCAGCTTGCCCTCGAATTGTCTCTTCTCTGAGTCCGAAACCTTGCTGAAAGCGAGGTCCGCAATATCCGTCATCCGTTGGTGCTAGGCACGAGTCTGCATGAGTATTCACCCACGATCAGGCAAGTTTGAGCCGGCCTACTTTCTCCTTGCTAATGCCATGGTTGATGACGTAGAAGAAGCCGATGTCACGCATGGCATCGCGAGCTTGCTTGACAGTCTCTGCGAGACCCTCGGGAGTGTTCATCTTTGACAAGTCGATAACAGCCAGGTCAGCGTAGTCCACTGTAAGTATCGAAATATAGTCAGATACACCGACGAAAGTGGGGAAAAGAGCACTTACAATCCTCTTTGGTCACGGGAGGCTGCTCATAGCGAGGTGCATACGGAATTCCGGATACGTCTGGCATGTTGGTGAGCTAGCAATGCTGAGGGTGTGTTGTCTATCAGTACTAGTCTACTCGCGACGTTTTATATCGAGTCTTTGGTTCCCATGGGGCGCAGCGGAGAATCATCAGGTGTGCACACCAAGGCGTCATGCGAACCTGTGCCAAATGTCTGCTGACCGGTATAGAAACGCATTCAATAAGATTCGCAGACCTATAGATCCCTATAGACCCGACGGTGGGGAAGAGTCTCCTACCTAGGACGGCTCTCTTATCTTGAACCGGAGCCGTGAGGAGCACTTTCTCTAGAGTTGAAGATCTAAAGCTATCCGTGAGACTATACGGCATGAAGGAGCTAGTGAGACTAAAGCGAGTAGCTCACTTCGCAGACGGGACTAAGAGCCGATGGAGAGTTGGTCGGTGCACCAATGTCCGACTAGCAAGAAGTCGCCCTCGCATAGAAGAGGAACTCCAAGATGCTCATTGTTTGGGAGGATGTGGTTAGATCTTGACCGGCCTACTACTGCTTGTCGTCAGTAAGCTCGAGGTTCACTTCTAGAGCTTCTGTCTGTGGCCAGCGTTTGGTCCTGACAAGATGACGTCTCGGCAGAAGCCAGGAACACGAATGGCAATTAGAAAACCTCCATAACAGGCCCGATGGCGCAAGTACGGTTCCCGGAAGATCAATGATATTGCAGCAGGTCATCGAGAACGCCATCCATTGTAGCCACTAGTGTATGCACGTTCGTCCAAGCTGTTACGGTATATCTCTAGCTCTTCTATAATGTTCGTCAATGCGTTCACTTCCCAGTGCCCATACACGAAGCCGATGTACAACATCGTCGTCGCAAGCCACGCGAGGAAGATGGTAAGGATCATAAAAATCGGGTTAATCCAGGCCCGAGGGAGGAATGCTGAGCCGACAATTATCGCAAGTAGCAGTAGCAGACACACGATGAATATTGTGAGATGCACCCGTGCTTGAGCGGTCGCGTAGCGGTATCGTGCCGTAAGCGATTGCAGCGTCGACGTAATTATCTCCGGCGACAACGTCTTGCGGGGCGTTGGGTTTGGGTTTGGCACCGATGTGAGCACATACGATGGACTCAGCGGCTCAGCAGGCGCAGGAATGTACGTCTCGTCTGGGTTCGTCACATCTGCGCCAGGAAGGGAGATCTCGAACGTCGCCTCCAGACCAAAGTGGTCTGAATATGAGAACTCGTTCCCGGGGACGTCTTCGGTGAGGAGTACCTTGGTGTCAACGCAGCGTAAGTGCGGCGTACGGTCGCTCGCAGGCGGACTGCTCGGTTGGCGGTAGAAGATGTAGTCGAGACGTTTACCCTGGAACTTGCGCGCGTATGGCTCTAGGCGTTTCCCGGCAGAGTACGAGTTCAGCGGCGAGTCCGCGGTGACGCCGTACATGTGTATGGCGTCTACAGGCGAAAGGACGTTTGAGGAAGGCGTCCGGACGTGTTTGTGCGTCTCAACCCACGCGTCCAGTAGAGATGCATGTTCGCGGATGATGAGCATGGGCGGCGCATTGGGCACGCTGTTGAAGTCTCCCGCGGCAATGACGTAGCGACCAAGTTCTGCGGACTGTCTGGCTAGTTTGGCGAACTCCCAGGCATTGACGAGACGGTGCGCTTTGAAATGGTCGGGGCCTTCGTCTCCTCCCATGGCAAATAGCTATTACAATGCATGAGTCATTACAGCTGAGACGAAAGAACGGAGTGCTCACATGTGTGTTGAAGACCTGAACCTGACCGAGAATAGGGTGCGCAAGTAGAACACTCGCCGCCGCTTTACCGACGAACCAATCTCCAGCAAGGACGTCTATGGGCGACCCATTGAGTGAATATGGGTGCACCGTGACCGCCAAAATAGGGAAGCGGGAAAAGACGACGAGTCCTGCACCTAACGCTCCGCTACGTAGTGTCAGTAAATAGAGTTCGGAAGACCGGAAGACGGAATGGAGCACACCTGTAGAAGAATTTCGAGTGAGGAAGCTTCTTAGCCACCATAGCTCGTACATGTTCGTAGTCCGAGAACACCCAGAGCTCCTGGAGGGCAACAACGTCGTAGTCCGACTCCGCTAGGAAATTGGCGATGGCTCCAATACGCTCTTGACGGTGTTTTGAGACATATTTCAGGCCCCTAAAAAGTTCAGCGAGTCAGCTTGTGGATATACAACTACCTCAGAGGAGACATACCAGCAGTTGAGTGTGAATATACGGAGGTGCTCGTCCGGCATGGCCGTTGGGAACAAGCGGACGCCATGCGAAACGCGACCGCCGTTTGGGCGACTGTTCGGGCACACTCTCGCCGTAACCAATGTCCTTGACCTCCCCAGTACCAAATTATCTCTCAATTATCACTATGTTGCTATACTAAAGTCATCGCATATGTGTATCAGTCCTCCGAAACGTATACAGATAGTGCATTATCTCGGGCGTGTGCACGCTCACGCCCTCGCCCTCCTCACCACCAAGCTTCCCCCACCCACTCGGCGCATTCGTTGTCCGCACGTCCACCACGTCCCAGTACGGTCTCAGGTTCACTTCCGATTCCCATCCTCGTCTCTCCTCTTCCTTTGGGCGCACAAGAAACGGAAAACGGTTGCTCGAGTATGATAATGCGACCCACAGACCGCCAGGTCGGACGAGCGTCGCGAGATGCAAGGCGAGGAGCTCAAGCGGCTCGAGTTGGAATGTTATCGGCGCAGGTGTCGATGTATTTGTACGCAGTAGAGGATGAGGAGGTATTGCGGTGGTATTAGCCGTGAGTTCATCTGCTGTAAGAGTCAGGAACTCCCCGCACGAGATGGCGTCCGAGGTGCTCTTGTCCGCGACAAAATCAAAGACCGCTATTTCGTTTTCGGTCTGGGTTGCTGTGCCCAGCGGCGGGCGACACCTTTGCTGCAGTTCCGCTACTTCCTGCCACTTCAATAAGTCTGCCTGCTCCCACCGCACCCCCGCTCTGCATTTCGCCCTTTCTGCTGCATTCCCTCGCTCAACTGCTTGCCCTGCAAAGTCCGTGTTAACAATAGGATCCTCGGCCAGTCTCTCGCCAAACACTTCTTGATACAGCTCCAGGATATGGTCGGACAGCGACGAAGTTCCCGCACCTATGTGCAATAGCCGTGGAATGCGATTCGGATGGGAAAGTGCCGTGGCTCGTAGAACCGGTCGTAAAACAGGAATGATCGTCTCTTGTCCATCGCCCAACCACTCGAAATGCCGCTCTTCCTTGAAACGATTGTCCCAGAACGCTTGGGTTTCGTAGTCCGGCGGCATGTCGAAGTTGATGATATCAGGTTCGTGACGATTAAGATGAAGAGAGGATGTCGTGAAAATCGAGAAGCGTCCGAGCCTATGACAGGACGCGCCCCTGGCCGCGCGACGCGACGCGGCGATACACGAATTCAATAAAAGGTTTGGACGAAGCATGACATCAGTTTTGTGGGCTCATCCCCACAAGTTGCAAGATATATATATCAAGGCGCAAGACCTGGGAGGCTACAACAATGCAGTCGATCATATGCCAGTCCATCCCTCAACTAACCCATCAAGGTAGCAGTCTGACTTCATGCTCCGATCCACGCGCCCGCTCGTAGTACCAGATAGGTTCTGTCGAAGAACACGTCGACGGTGTCACCGAATCTAGAGTCTTGAAGTGGCCATATTGCTCCTGAACGAATTGCAGCATGAATGAAGATCTCGATCAGCGCTCGGTCATTGAAGCCTGGCCAAAGAGGCACGTACCGTTCCAAAGACATGGCTGAAGTACCACACTTCTTGCAAGACTGTCCCGTTAAAGCCACAACCCAGGTAGGGGACGGCACCGGTTTGCAGCTTGAGCGCGTTCTGGATCTGGCCGAGCTTGTAGGTGGTCTTGTTCGAGGGCACAATTCCGACACTGACCCGAGTTCAACACAGGGTGCCAACAAAGATCATCCTGCGTACGTACGATGCAAGCATATCAAAGGTCGGATACTCCTGGAAAGCACGGATCGCGGCCTGGTAAAAGTCAATGACTTCCTGGTGTTTCTTGTATTTGGGACCGTAGCAGGCTACATCGAACGTAGACGTGCAAGTGGCATGCTTGGAAAACTCGTGCGCCCAAAAGTCGCGATTTGGGGCACCCTGGTTAATCCAGTATTTGTTCACTGAGAAAAAATGGTCAGTTGCAGTTCGAATGGAGCTCCTATTTACTGCACTCACTGTAGTTAAGCAGGTCTACGCGACCGAATTCTTCGATGAAGGTCTCGACGGAAGGTCCCTTCCAAGGAGGGATAACGGTCCCGTCAGGCAGCTTCGAAGGCGAAGGATCCGGGTCAAATTGGCGAGAAAAGTCGCAATATTGGCCGAAGCTGCCATCACAGTTATCCGGCCAGAGACCGTGAAGCGTCCAGCTGCCTTTGGGCAGTAGTTGACCCTGCCTCTCCAAACCGGTATAGATGGACCAGAACTGCGTGGAAAGGACTGTCGAGTTTATGAGCAATTCAATCGTCAGACCGACAATATAGAGAAAACAACGTACCGAGACCACCAGGGGTAGGTGAGCAACATGTATCCTTGATTGCAGTCGTATTTTCGCAAGAGTAGAACATTGGCTGTTCCAAGCAAGACGTAAAATTAGCGTACACCTCAGGGACCTGCAGCAGGCCCGTTAGGCCCGCGTTCGCGACAGAGGACGCGACGAGCACGGTAAGAATGCTTGTGAACTTAGACATGTCGTGGGTCGGAGAGCAGAGGGGGGCCGGTTGGGAGACGAAAAGTCTATCTCATTAACCAGAGATTGGGGTAGGTATTTATACGCCACATCTTGCGAACGTGCTATCTTGCCGAGGGCTTATTCGGCAAGGGCCCGAACTGGGCGGTGAGCGAGGCAAATTTCGACGGTGTCATGCTGTAGCACGCTGTCGATAGCACTCGCCTAGGTAGTGACGGGCGAGAGAAAGGTTCCAATCAGAGTACGCACGCACGAGTGATGCACCGTGGAACGCCACCAACTCGACAATTTCTGGCTGTGCCCTGACGGAATGCACATGCACCGACCTCCCCCACATCATGATCCTCTGTGATTCACGGCATCTTCTTACTTCTTTCGATACGTTTATTCGGATTCTAGCTGCGGTACTGGCGGTAGTTTCTCAGACCGCGACAGAACTTCCGACATTCCTCCCTCTCACCTGACCATGAGCATGTCCGCATGTTGAATTCCGAGCCATAGAATCACCCATTACTGCCCAAAGTACTCAACGACTACTGCGCGTCCCTTTGCCAATTCTTATGATGCTTGAACATCCGCCGCTCGTATGACACCCATGTCTTTACGATCTCGTCTCTCCAGGGCGTATTCATCGCTGCGTGATGCTCCTTCGAATCCTTCGTAGGCAGCTCTGTGTACTCGTGCACCGCCAAATACTTCGGAGGTTTCTTCTGCCCCGCCTTCTCAGCCTCTACTCCTAGCTGGCCCCAGTCCTTCAACACGAACCGCCGGCTCCTGATCCACCCTGGGATCTTTGAGAGCAGTGGAATATGTTCCTCATCGTACCACCTGTTGTAGTTATCCTCCGTACCCTCCTTCACGTCAGTCGCGACAGCGACGATATACGGCGCGGGCTTCGCGGGATCAAACAGTTCAGAAGGCGCGAGGGGGGTCGGGCTTTCGTACGCTTCATAAGTACGCCGGTCAAGCACGCCAACCTCCTGGATGATGCGCCTCTCGCGCTCGCTGCGCGTCGCCGCGAGCGTCGTGTAAGGCGGCTGCTGCGTCGCCTCGTACGACGTTAGGTCATACGTTGCCGCCCATCGCGGCTTCTGTTCATCAACCGCGACCCAGCGGTCCCAGCTCAGGAACGCGGGAACAGCGACGCGCAAAGGGACGTGTTCGTTATCGTACCAGTCGGTGAACTCCTCTTCGGTGACTTTCTCGCCTGGGTCAGAGTAGACGAGCAGATAGCCAAGGGGTGCCATGGTGTGTAGACTCGAGTTAATATCGAGAGGCGGAGCTAAGGACTGGCCTGAGAGCTATGCTCGTTTTGAGCTTAGGCGTAGGTTTATATACTCATGCGGACCGTGCATAGCCGTGTATCGCGTCGCGGATGGTGTCATACACTCGTGAGTCGATGCTTGGTAAGACCAGCAGTCTCACGCTATGTGCACCCACAAATTATCCCAAGGGAGGATGAGTAGATATTTCCAGGAAATAACCAGGCGAAACAGTGGATACGAAGCGCTGTGCAGACGCGTTACAGTAAGGTCGAGAGCAAGTGCAAAGTGACGAGGAGGCCTCAGGAAGGTCAAAGTTGTAAGCCCTACTTAGGGTTAGGTCTTGGCTGATCGCGATGGCGAGTGGCGATCTCCGATCAATGATGAACTATAAGCGCGCGTGTTGCTTCGGCCCCTGGATCCTTCACTTTGTTCAGCTTCCAATGAATCGCATAGAAACTACATGGACGTATGCCTGGTTCGTAAAGCTCTCAATTACAATAAAAACAGTAGAAGGCGTGTCCAAAGACATGATCGTCTAGAACTCAGCGCTGTGGTTACATACTCTGATCAGTAAGTTTTACCACAGCCGCATCCGAGTCATGTGTCCCAAACCTCATTATATTCTAGGAGAGCAAAGGTTGGTATGGAGGCACATACCTGTATGTGGCACTCAATAAACATCTGTGGCGGTGGCAAATATCATACATCCACGCTAGAAGATCGCAGACACGGCCTCACCTCATTTGGCATTGAGGCATGCAGTAGATTACCGGCTCAAAAAACCAACGGGAGTCCCAGGTCGGACCCTTTACGGCTACACGTCCTTATCAATGTTGTGCAATGGTAATGACGTTGATTTTCCAGATACTTGCGCGCGCCACATAAACAATTCACGGCGAGCCGCTAGCTCCCTCATGGTACGTACAGACATTTAATTATAATCTCCTGAGTGTGCTTTGAGGAATTCCAGATATCCAGTATTGGCGTACTTGATAGCCCGTGAGATGTAGCACATCCGATATACACGGCTCGCCTGGTGAGGAGGCAAAGCCCCGCCCGGTTTTTGCCTTGCAGCCGGCGGCTTGTTTCACCTGCAGCTCAGAACATCCATTACAGTGGTTCGAAAAGCAATTACCAGTATTCCAGGTTTCAGCTAGCCGAATCAGTATTGTTTCGCATCGATCCAAATACTCCAGTGTATCATGGCCACAACCACCACTCATATCCCAGCACAGCATCAATGTTCACTCCCACAATGAACCTCTTTCCCTACGATAATACGACCGCTGCGGAGCGGCCAAAGATACTCCAGCAAGGCTTGCACGCAACAATTCTGGAGCCACTCTCGATAAGAGTTTTGCCAGCCACTCATTTGCCTGTGCGGGAGAGCGGAGCAAGAGAAGGAAGATGTCCTTTTGGAAAGCGACGAAGTCGGGAGCCTAGTTCTATTAAAATTGGGACCCTCGGCATGGGTCTCCTGGATGACGATGTCGCCGAGGATAGCGAATCTCGGTGGACAGAAGTGGGTCGAATGCTGCGAGCTACTCAAGTGAGACCCTTGTCATCATCATCGCCCGCAGCGACGACGTACTCCCGGTATTGTAACTAAGGGTAATGGGTGATGGTGAGCTACCCTTTATAGGATCTTGTGCTTTTGAAGTAACCGTATTACTTGCTCTAATAGGACCGGAGGCCGAAGATAGGGCTATAAAATCGAAGATCCTTAAGACCAAGATTTCAGACACAACGACTAACGCAGCCCACCCATAATCAACACCCCCATCCTCAAATTTTGTCACGTCGACTATCGTGTATTCACAATGGATAACAACGGTAACAACGGTGAATTTCACTGGCCGGAGAATCCTCTTGTGGACTGACAGAAATACCGTAGAAGGCTTCCGCATGGAACTCAACAACCTCTTGCAGCGCACTTGGGGAGTTGGTACCTTGCGCTGGGAAACTGCTCAAAACGGGGTCCAACACAACTCAGCCTGGACAGCAGTCGCTTATAGTTCGTATCCAGCCCTCTTAAGTCTATTATGTTTAAGCACTAATCATCATATAGTCAATAACGTCGAATACGGCCGCGGGGAAGGCTGGACTTTGGGTGCGGCCAAGGACATGGCTGCCAGGGCTGCTTATAGAGCCGTTTACACTGCAGTGTATGGTCAGGACCCGCAGGTTTAGAGAACGCTAAGACCTCAGAGGATGTATCTGCGCTGAGTTATTGATTTAATACTTATCGTCTACAGACTAGTACCAGAAGGTTGTTAGAAGCAGTATTCTGTCACTAATACTAATGGATCGGTCAAATGTACCGTTGATACCAAGCTATTGCGGATTTGACTGCAGGCCATTCACCGGAAAGCTTTTCACTGACCCGACTATGTGCACTTGGGTGTTGCCTCTTACTGGACCGATGGACAGCACTAGCATATAGGGATTACATTTACAGTGATTCGCCACATTTAACGATACACGTTCATGGAATATCAGGAGTGAGACTATAAAGTCCGGAAAAGAGTGTTCCAAGAGAGTTCGATGCGGGGTCGTCCAATATTTCAGTGACAGCTTACACGTCGGCCCAGCCGCCTTCATCCAGTTTATAGGACGCTTCGCTCTCGGGTCGATCGGGGCTATCCACCAATTTCGCCACGCGTTCCTCCGCGCGTCCTTCGAAAAGCGTTAATACGAGTAAGGGCGGCACGTAGTCCACGGAACAGCCATCACTCAAAACTACCAAAGAGCTACATACCTTTGCGCAAAAACATACGCGTTGCCGATGCGTGCGACAAAATATGACCGCCGATAGGCTTGAGGGCGCCGCCCGCAACGAAGGTCATAGTCGCCCCAGGATCAGCTAGCGCCAGAGGCGGTGTGAGGCTCCCTCATGGAGAACAAAGTGGCCGAGGAGCACGCACATTGTACTTGGTTGGTCATCAATATTGCGATCTAGA
Source organism: Pleurotus ostreatoroseus (assembly GCA_005298045.1). Taxonomy (NCBI): domain Eukaryota; kingdom Fungi; phylum Basidiomycota; class Agaricomycetes; order Agaricales; family Pleurotaceae; genus Pleurotus; species Pleurotus ostreatoroseus. The sequence continues at coordinate 370,696 of SWBT01000168.1, forward strand.
AAGCGACAGTATCTGTTAGTCAAATAAAGGGAGCTTCGCATCAATGATGTATACGTTATATTCCTCGGAGAGCTTGCTGAGTTTGGACAGCATCTAGCATAGTCGATCAGTACGTCATGCTTGCCAAGTACCCGGTCATTAACTAGTCACCTGTGCGAGCTGACCGTCAAGCGAACGAAAATCAGTATATATTGGGCAGACAGAGCTGAGTCGGTTACCTTCTGTTGCCGCTCGCTGAGCTCTCCTCTCCCAGAGTAGTCCGTCCGGAAGAGTGCCATGATACTATCCACGATCTGTTTCACATTGTGGATCAGAATAACAGAGAGTCCATTATAAGCCTACAAGTAAACGGAAGTCCTTGTCTTCCGCAAAGCGCATAGAGCATTCGTTGATGAGCTCCATCTAAAGACTCGGTTGGAAATGGTTACGGTAATACAGAGAATGTGCTCGCCTGGTGTTCGCTGTTGAAAGCGCGAGCTGATGTCGCAGTGCAATGAACCAGCTTATCGTATGGACAGCTATAATATCTTACCATATAAGATGTTCTCTAAAGCCATATCGCCGTTGACACCAAAGCGTTCGGCAACGCTTCGAATTCGGTCCGGGCGAAAAGTGCCCTCTGTATCGATGTATGCAACCTACGTTTATCTGAGTGCATATAATATGGCAATATGCGGCGCACGGACTCACTTTGCCCGATGCACCGCCCATATCCGGCGGGAGCTGGGTGACTACACTCATTGTATGCGCCAACTGGGTCTTCCCAGTACGAAATTCACCATACACTAGCCATTAACTTCAATCAGTATCGCATATATGCGGTATGAAAGAACAGACGAACCTTCCGTAATGGACTGCGACATGATCCCGCCTGTAGAAGGGCGCATACAGGCTGCTGACTTGAGTGATGCGAGTAAGACTTACCACCTAGAATCGTGTCGACATTCTTGCTGCCTGTACTGATGATCAGGACTTTCTTTCGCTTTTCCTGTACTTCGAGACCTGTTGCAAACGAAGAACCCTGGCGGGATGCGAGGGATCAAAAAGTTTTGTATGCCGATTGTGAATTTATGCTTACGAGAATTTTATGTGCAGCTTCCTGTATGACATCGTGAGCGATGTAGACGCATATAGCCAGCTCACGATACCTTGATCTTCTCGACCTTCGCCTCGGACATGCCCTAAACAATGTAAGGACAGCTTACTATAAATTCAACCTACACAATATTACCTTGATCTTAAGCAGCTGTCTGCGAGTCGTCATGTTCACCCCAGAGACCGTATTGATAGCTGCAGACTAAGGCACACTGTAGAAGGTGCCGCTTCGCGAACAAGCTGCAGATAACACGTACCTTCAGCTTCAGGATATCTTGTACATTGATACCCTAATAGCATTTCAGCCGTAACTAGCGTAGATCTCATGATTGTGGCTCACATGCTGCTGCAACTCATCGACGTTATCGAAGTATGGTACCTACAATCGTCCCGGTTATTATGTGCAGGAAGAGGGGAGGAGGAATACTTACCTCCTCGACCTCCTCTCCAGTAGGACTGTTCGCTCTAGGCGTCTCAGGGGCAGCTGTGGAAGCGGTGCGGCGTGCCATTGTGGTCAAGCACGTTGTGGTACGAAACAAGCTAGAGCGGGGTCCGTGCGTTTGTCACGATCGAGCGCTCTTGAGGCGCGTATCACGTGAGAGTGTCACACCGCGTCGCGATTCGCGATTTTTTAAAATTTCCTCGGGTTTATAGTGCGTACGTCGACGCGATTCGCTATTCAGGATCCTAGATTCATGAACCGAGCTCGCTTCAAATTTTCATCGTGACACTGGCCGTTGAGATAGAAGACACGACGAGGCGGCTTATGAGAATCCAAATTTGATACTGTACGAGCGTTACAATCGTTATCACAGATCGACTACGGGCCATTGTTCCATGTGAGCATGTTCTCAACCGTCATCTAAGAAAGAGAAGGGTTGTTCTCGGCGTAGTACTGTAGTTATGACATATTAGCCTCGATTACGAATATAAACAAATCTATACGTACTTCGTGATTGTCAGCGTTCATGATAGCCTCGTTAGGGTTACTCTTGGCGAGACTCTTTGCATTGGTTTGACCGTAGACGTAGTCTTGTGTGCCAGCGTTCTTAGTGAAGTGAGAGCTCTAAAAAAGTCTCAGCAACAGCCACGCGATCTACAGCAGAAGAACGTACCTCGTGGATCAGGGTTCCGCCCTTGGAATCGGTACCAGTGGTGGGTGCTTCCCAGAATGCGCCGCAAAGGTACACATGACCGAAGCTAAGAGATAGTGAGAAAGTGCAGCCATACAGCCATTGATGAAGACTCACTCGTCAGGATAAACATAGGCATAGGTACCAGAGTCCGTGCACGTGCAGTCGTAGGTGTAGCTCGCGTAAGAGTTGGAGTTTAGGTTGGTGAAGTGCGTCTGGATGGTACTATGATGCGAAGTGGAAAATGTTCCAAACCATGTCGTGAAGCGAGTAGTAGAGGAAGTGTGCGCCTCTGTATACCTAGAAGAATATAGTGCATTAAGCAAGTGAACCAATACTCAACCTGGGGATCCCACTTACGATAGGGCAGACGCCGCGTAGCTTTGAGCAGCAGACGCAGCTGATACCAAGCTACTCTCCTCAGATGAAGAGCACCCTGAAGTTCTTGTGTGAGTCTAATAATAACAAACCACTCACGCCAGGGAACGCACCGTTGTATGTCTCGCGCCTAGCCAGAGATGGGCGAGAGACAGACAACTTTCCCGAGACAGCAGCAGTGTGCGCTTGCGGCTGCTCAGCGTAAACCTTGACCGGTTCGCCGGTTTCAGGGTCAACGTAATGGAAGCGATTGACGGCAGCGAAAGAGTAGTGTCCGGGACCCGATGATGTGAAATTGTAGGCAGTGGACACTGTTAAGGAGCCAGTCGTCAATAGGAGCTCTACAATCTCCACAAAGTTGCAGCTTACGATCGTGTTCAATAGAAACCGACTGCCCTGGAGCAAGAACGGTGAAGGCGTCCTCCTTTCCTATTTTGGCCGCAATAGACGGTACATATTTGCCCTAAAATAATTCATGAGCGGGAACTCTTGGGATAATAGAACCAGATGGGGCATACCTTGGCACCAATGAAGTCGGGAGCCGCGCCTGAGTCATGAATAATCATGAAAGTCTCTGTAGGCAACTTGTTAAGTGGTCCCCGAGGATCGTTCAATAGCTTCAAAGTCGAGTCGCCTGTGTTGGTAAGGGAGGTCGTAATCTTCAGGTTGTCCACACCATTGACTTCGTCCGCGCCAGACAGACGCAACTCGAGTCCAGGCGTGGCCGAAGCGGCGATGGAAGATGCCACCACGGCAAACAGGATAGAGCGGAGAGAGGTGGCGAACATTGTGAACTGCTAGAACACCAGTCTGTCGTGATGAATACACGAGCGTTGGAGAGGAGCTTTTATACGTCGTCATTATCTGCGCCTCGTGCTTCTCCATGCCATAAAACAAACGATAATGAGCTAGAAGGAAGCGACGCACAGTGGACACACTGCCAAGACATCAATAACGGCCCCTCACGAGTGGGAGAAGACAAGCCCCTCATGCAGGAATGCACGTCCATTGCAGCTTGGACACGCAGATCATGGTGCATGCTTTGTTCTGTTATTTCCGAGAATGTTGCTTCAGGTGCCGGCAGAAGGGAGTTTATCAATTGGAGATGCATGCAGCAAGTTGCAAACAACAGACCTTGTGATAGAGCTGGCGGACCGTACTGAGCCATAATACATTGATCGGGGTCGTTCCCTAATCCAAATACGTATCAGTCGTCCTATAGTGATGACGGATACGTTAAACCTGGAAGTCAGGTAGCGGAAGAGCATCTAGTAAGGAGAACAGACAGTGAACTATACTATTAAGAACGAGAACTATTGACTGTAACACCAGCGGTCAGTGTGCCACTTTAGACAGCTTCATGATAGCAAGTCGACGCACCTCGAGGTCTTCGAGAAAGCTGATACTGAAAGTAACAAATGGCATGGTATGTGACGCCCTCATCTCCACATGACATCGACGACTTGGCACCAAATACACATGCATAGGTAAATGCCCAGATGATCCATCACGCTGCTCGACTTCTCTTGCGGAAAGAAGATAAGCACCTTGAGGAATCATCTGCTCTTCCTGAGATGTTGGAATGCTTGAACATAGTGGTCCAGTGCGAAGAAGCGACCCGCCAACTTCCGGCGGCAATTGAGGATCTTGTCGGGTCCTTCTATCCGGTCTCCGTCAAGCAGCGAACCGTTACAACACTCTGCGAGCTTTTTGAAGGCCGCCTGAGTATGCAGAGAGTCTAAGGCGCATGCTAAGCGGAATCTACCTTGTTATGCAACCCAATCGACGTCATGACTGGTTTCTTTCCGCAGTCTCCACAGCATATCGGTAACTCACAGCATCAGAGCTTTCACTTGAGCTCCCACCTGCCATAACCATACCTTGCACGCTAGCCATGTCTCAAACTCGGTCTCAGGACACTTCAACACAGCCCGCTGCACCACAGAGCGACGCTGAGGGTGCGATGGCACGTCTTCGTCGTACCGTCAATGAAGCGAGTGAGAGTGCAAAGAGTTATCTCGGTCAACTAGGCAGCTCCAGCTCTACCTCTCAGCCAACGACACCCAAGCCTGACGAGAACCACAAGACCACAGATTCCAAGTCGGGTATTCCACAGCCTGGAGACGGATTCAGGAAGCCCACCGCGTTCGAAAGATTCATGAGCCTGGGCAAAGCTCGAAAGGATTGGGAGGTAGAATGGCCTCCTAGTCATTGGGCAGATTCTTCAGGTGTGTACAGTCCTTCGTGAAACTGATAAATGACTACTAATTTATCGCCCAGCTTCAAGTGCGCCTGGCACGTCAGACATAGCTACTGAAGATGCGACTCTGGACGAAAAATCAGAGCCTTCACCAGAGCCTACAGCTCTGGCAGAACAGATACGGGCCATGATCGCAAACTCCCCACCTCCATCGTTCCACAATATCGATAATTCATCGAAGGCACCGCCCGCACCTCCTACGCTAGTAACTGATCCACAGATGGTATCATATCTGTCTTCCCCAGCAGTAATGAACGGGTCTGCGTCCAAGGGCGGTCAAAGCGTATGGACCTCCTTGAATCGATTACGTGCTGTCTTCCCCGGTCAGTCAAAGAATCAGACGCCAACGGATGCTCCTGTAAATACGGAAAACAGACGTGAGGAAGTGCTTGAGGATGACGAGTCTGGCGTCATGGTCTACGCGCCTTTGTTCCCTACAGATAACTCCGAAGTAGAACTGGCACAATCCGAAGACGTTGTGGGTTCCGAAACGCCTCACGGTAGCGGACAGGCAACGCCCTCGTCGTCGCGAGTACACTTCCATGGCGGGAAGTCGAAGAAGGTGTGGGTCCCGTCCCCAGACAAGATTTCCGTACAGGTGATGTGGTGGGGCTATCGGATGTGAGTGCACCATAAAGTCTTCCTCCTTTTTGATCTCAATATTCACATTGTTACGATATTTAGCTATCTCCCGCCGCCTGTTCTTGAAATTCTCGATAACAAGCAGATCGAAGGTGCCAAACGTGCTGCTTTGTTGACGACTGCTCTCAAATGGGCCCTGGACCGCGTGCCTATGATAATGCTGCCACCTCCCGCGCGACCCGCTATGAAAATGTTCAAGACGTTTGCGCCATACCTTGGCTACGTGGGATCGTTTGTAGCCTGGAGCTGGGGCACGGTAAAAGGTTTCGATAAAGGTCTGCCATTTCGTTCAGTGCACTCGAGCCGTGAGCTTACGAGTCCCGGCTACAGGCCATGGTGTGACACTCACCGCTACATGGCTCTTGACTGTCGCCGTTATCCCCGGAACTTGGGAAGAGAAGGATTTCCCTCCACTGCGCCCTAGCGATGCAGAGAAGCAACCCGTATCGTCGGAGGTTCCTAGCGATGCCAACATTTCACAACCGCCGAAACAGAGCCCTTAGCTTGTCGTATGAGTTACGCCGGGGTTACGAGTGCAATTGTCGGAATATGTGTATTCTCATCTCTACTTCGGTTATTCATTCTGACGATTTAATGTAAGATACTGTACTCAGGTGGAGAACATTCAATTCAGTCACCATATACATGGAAAGAATGTAGTTATGCTATACCTGTATCTTCTAATCAATCTCCTGGCCATCCACGTCCGTAAAGAAACTTTGCAACCACTTCGCCTCTTTTTCCATTTCGTCTACCGCACGTGGTTTTCGATCCTCGTCAGCATCGACTTTCAAGGGCTCCGCGCTCTGGTCTAATCTGGCCTTGGATAGTGTGGAATTAGCAGCCTGAAACTCTTCAGGCATTGTCTTGGTGGCGCGTTCGATCTCGGGATATACCTCGTCGTTGTTTCCTTCAAAGCGATCTCCGCGCTGCTTGCGGGGCAGTAAGTGGAAGTGTACGTGAGGCATGGTTTGGCCTGCAGCCTTTCCATCCTACAGTCAAACACTATGAGCCTACTCGACAATACAGTCCGATAAATGAGATACGCACTTGGCAAGCAACAGTGAGCGCGTCGGCTCCGTACACGCGCTCGATGACGTTCCCGACACGCTGTACGGAGAGCATCAAGTCTGCAAGCTCATGACTCTCGAGGTCTTTGAGGCGAGTGACAACTCGTCTTGGGATGACCAGGACATCTTGTTCCAAGACTTTCAGCGATGCACCATACGACCAGGTCCATGATGGTGCTCACGTCCGGGGACAATTGGTTTGAGGTTCACGATGGCATAGCTAAGCGGTGTGCGGAAGAAAACTTGGCGAGTAACTTCTATGGTAGCAAATAGAATAGGTTTCATGACTTATAATTAGGATGCACTGTGGTCGTCGTAGTCGATAGTGGTAAGTGGAGGGTCATGGTGATTCGCGGATGAGTGTGAGTGGTGCGATGGCAAGCGCCGCAAGCTTAACCTCGGTCCACTACGTGCTTCTCTCGATTCTCTTTCATGAAACGAGCTGACGACCCCGGAAGGCGTTGACAGTATTATTTCTCCCATAATGAGCCTTTCACAACTTCCTACCGAATTATATGCTGCTATTATTCGACAATTTGACCAAGAGGACCACAAACCTTCTTTACTTGCGCTCAGCCGTGCTATCCCATTCTCTCCTGTTCCCGTGCATACTCTCTTCGAGGACATACGCTTGAAGAGCTCGTGGCAAGTCACAGGTCTCTATCTACGCTTGCGCAAGCACCCAGAAGACATCGCCTACGTGCGCACCTTCGCGCTCGAGTCCTGGACCGTTGATGCAGACATTCTCGTGAATCTGGTCGCTTTGCTGCCGAATACACGGGAGTTGACCTTGTTTGTCGGGCCCAACTTTGCGCCTGAGCATCTCGAGGATCTGTTTAAGAAGCCGAAATCACATCTGAAGTATCTGTCACTAAGATTTAGACCTTAGTGAGTTTTGTGCTGTCACCCTCTACAAGAATATTGACGCGTCCTACAGTGTCCAACGTGCCACATATGTACAATTCATGAAGGTGTGTGAAACGGACAATCACGTTGGACTATACTCATGTATCTATGCCTATGCATTATAGGGTGCCTATTTCGATTCTATGCTGTCGGCCCTGTCTCTATGGCCTCGTATAGGGCTTCCTGTAGTTTCCATAATCCAGGACCCTTTGATTCAACCACCGGGTTCTCGAGAGAAATTTGCTCAGCCGCTCGTGTTCTTCCACTTGGACCCACTGAACACGTTCGCCGCGTCACCCGTCGGCGAAACAGTGCTGCGTCTTCGGGTTCGCGTACCTGGAAGACCAGTAGCTCGCCATATTATCAAGGATCCCAACGCGCTTCCTAACATCGACCTGCTCGATTTAGCCACTTCCGACGTCAATCTCAGCCACGTTCAAGAAATTCTTTGTACGCTCATTGGCCTCAAGCATCTCATTCTAGATGGCTGTCCTGTGGTTTCTCAGCGAGTGGATACACTTGACGCTGCAGGGGCTGAAGATTTCAGCCATTGGGCGGTGCTTGGTCAAACGCTTGCCACGACAGGCCTGAAAATAGCCAGGGAACGTGAGCAACGTCTTCAGCGCTGGCTCGAAACCACCGCCATCACCCAGGACCTGCAAAACCTACATATCGCGCCGAACGCAAGTCCAGCTTCCGCTACCAAGAAGCGGAGGAGTAAAGTGGCTATGTCGCCATTCAAGCTAAGGACGTCTTCATTGTCTACTAGTAGTGGCCCATCCGCTCAGTCACCGGTCAGCAGTTTTTCACGGCAAACTGGGAATACGGGTGTAGAGAAGATCCGCATCTTACCTCCTGTACCGGCCCTCCGGTCGCTGGCATTGACTGCGCCCATGATTACTAGCGGCGGGCCGGATTCGGAGGACCGCTGTGCTGCTGCACGAGCGGCCTTCGAGCTCGGTTGGGCCGAGGGCCTCTCCATGCTTGCAAAAAAGCGTCTGCTGATAAGAGCAAGCTGGACAAATGGGGTTCGGGTGATGCGAGTCGTCAAATCAGGCCGCAAACCTGATGACGAGACTGGGGAAGACGAAGAGGGTTTCGCGGGGCTAGAGGACGTACGCATTGTGGAGGAATTTAATATCCAGGATGAAAGATGTCCTCTCCTTTGCCTTGCAGGCCCTGGGCGAGAAGGACGTCATCTGGATCGCTGCCCGCACATGCTTGGCTGGGACGCGTTCAAGGACGAACTGTGAAGAGATGACTCGTGCGGACTCGGTGGACTCAATGAAGGCCGGTAGGAATACCTTGTTGTATTATTATTCTCACAGACCCTGGAATGTTTTTGGCCAGCTATAGGCGACCACATAGACATAGAACATGTTGCAGGACCTGCACAGCTCCGGGGTGTAAATGGATGGGCGCTTCGCGGATGATACCAAAAACGCGTCCGCCGCGGGCTCGACCTCCGCTCAGACGCCACGAGCGTATTTGCGCACGAAAATGACTAACCGCCACAGACTCTGGTCCACTGCGCCTGGACCTCTTTAGTACAGGATGCCCCTCACCAGCCCTCCTCCGCACGATCGTTATCATCCCCGGCCTCTCTCTCTCTTCGCCAACGAGGTCGAGGTGCTCAAGACCAGCGAGAACGTAAGTCCCGACCCGTTCTGGAGTGACAGTCGACTCATCGTCAAATATGCATGTTCATATAGGCTAGCGAGGAAGAAATTCTTTGGACCACGTCCCCTGTCCTCCACGATCTTACACCACGACGTCCACCCATATAATAACTGCGTTCGTCCATAATGTCAGGTTTAGCACAATCCAGTACTTCGGTTAGGAGGTCCCTCGTACGTCCTACCCATCTGATATCTAGTAGAACATGCACGCTAATGCATTCACAATCAGGTTGCTCTGAAGGGACTCAGAACAAACACATACTCCCGCACCTACGCAACTTTGCGCAGGCCAACTTACACGCAAATCCAAGCAATGCACACCGTACGTCATTCCGCGTAATCGTTAATCCGCGATGCTAAGTCCGCACACGACCTCTACTAGACAAAAGCTGCCAAAGCACCAGGGGACTTTAGGAGTGCAGCAGGCTCCGCATTTGCAGGCTGCCATGACTCGATGACAGCTTTCCGTATGGCGCCTGGCTGGACTTCACCTCACCGTTCTGAACTTCCGGTCCCGATACCGAAGCCTAATGAAGTCCTTGTAAAAGTCCTCGCTGCCGGTCTGTGTCACTCCGACCTCGGCATTTTAGACCCTCGCAGCAACTTGCACACGGTCTCCAACAACCACTACACACTAGGTATGCACCTCACGCCTTACTCTGATCGACATGACCATTCAGCGCTGTTCTGTAGGTCATGAAGGCGCGGGCGAGATTACTGCCGTTGGCTCGAACGTCGCAGCCACCCACCCTGATCTGCAGGTTGGCACCTATGTCGCGGTGTTTGGCCCCAATTCTTGTTTCGAGGCGTCTTGCCACCAGTGCTCGACCGGGAGGGACAACCTTTGTCCCAACACCGTCTGGCTCGGCCTTGGACGTGACGGTTCGTGGGCGGATTACATGGCTATCCCTGCCTCGTCTTGTGTCGTCGTTCCCGGTGACGTACACTCGATCCCTCCGGCGGTCGCTGCTGTCGCGACGGACGCGGTGCTCACGCCTTACCACGCGCTCAAAACAGCCTCCAAGGTACAGCCCGGTCAAACCGTGCTTTGCATGGGCATTGGTGGACTCGGCCTCAATGGCATCGCCATCGCGAAGCATTGTCTCGGCGCGGGCACTGTCATCGCGTGCGACATGCGTCATTCGAGCTTGAACCAGGCCCTGGAAGTCGGTGCAGATCTCGCGCTCACTCCTGAAGCACTCGAAGGCTACGTCAAGGAACACAAGATCTCTATCGACGTTGTTGCGGACTTCGTTGGTACCCAGACTACATTCGACCTCTCGAGCCGTGTTGCGGCGCCAGGAGGCGTTGTCCATATCATCGGTCTCATGCAGCCGAAGCTGACGATCACGCCATTGGAGATGATGGCAAAGGATCTTACGGTCAGGGTCAGCCTTTGGGGTTGCAAGTCAGAGCTTTCCGAAGTTCTTCAAGCTATCAAGGACGGAAAGGTCAAGCCTCACGTCGAGGAGCGTCCACTCGAGGAAGTCGAGACAGTTATCGAAGAGCTCAAGGCGGGCAAGCTCAAGAGTCGGGTGGCTCTGATACCCTCGCACTCAGACTAAAGACTTAAGGGGTTATAGTACATTCTTCAGTATATTTTGGTAAATGGTGCAGTCGACTGGTGTAGCTCTTAGCTGTAACATATTCGGATGTTTTCTGTATCGCAATGATATGTAGCCTTCTCGTTCAGTGTAGACGGTGAAACTTATGACTGTCAAGTCACGATTGGAATATGAATCGTCGCACATATTCAAAAGATAGAGCCGAGTGAAGTACATGTTCCAGGGATAAATTCGACTGCTCTTGTAACATAATCATTAACTTGCACTTCAATTATCTTGCTGCCGACTAAGAATGATGAACGACGCAGCGCGCAGGTTCTATTTCGAGTACCGAGGAAGCAATACAGATCTAGGACACCACAATACCGCCTGCTTTCATCGGCCATCCCAGTTGCTCGTAAGTCCACCCAAAGACATTGTCTCCCTCGGATGGGTGATAATCGAGCAAGGAGCGATGCATGCCTGGCTTCTTGTGGATGTCATCAATCAGCTCCATCTCTTCCGGCGTAAGATGAATGATCTGTGTTTCCTATGAGTCGAGGACAGATGAATTCATGATACATACGGGACGACGTACAGTAATGTTGGTCTTGGTTCGTTCAGGGTTGGCGCTTTTGGGGATGACTGAAGTGTTCCTTTGTAGAGCCCAAGCAACCGCGACTTGTGCGACAGCAGCACCGTGAGCCTTAGCAACGCTTATAAAGTCCGAATCATCGAAGAAGAGACGGTTTCCCTGCCCTGTAAACGGAATATGAAGATTACGCTTGTAAAAACGTACAAGAGCTGACACACCGAAAGGCGAGTAAGCCGTGAGTAAAATGCCCTTGGCATCACAGTATTCCTTCAGGTCATTTTGAGGAAGACAAGGATGCATCTCGACTTGGTTGACAGCAGGAACGATCTTGCAGTGTGATCGAAGCGTCTCTAGAGTCTTTACAGAGAAATTGGACACGCCAATCGTATTGACCTTGCCTAGGTGTATACGTTGAGATCACAAATGATATGTAATCAAGGTTGGTACCTGTATCGAGAAGTTTCTCCATTTCTTTCCAGGTATCAATAATGGTTGGGTGTTCGTCCGGTTGCAGCCCACGGCCTATTGGGGATAATTAGTATACGAACAGACTAAATACTAGAAACGAGAACTCGCCATCAATGGAGGCCTGAGGCCAATGCATGAGATATAGATCGATATACTCGCAGTCAAGCTTGTCGAGTGATTCTTGGAAAGCCTCTTTCACACGGTGATGCGCTTCATTCCTGGAGCACGATAGACATTGATTGCAATAGATAGGCAAGAAATGGGGCACTTACCGTAGTTTAGACGTTAGAAAGATCTCATTGCGAGGAATACCTGATTCACGAATGGCCTTGCCTACGAGCTCCTCATTTGCTGCGTCGGGCGCACTATGTTGAGCTGCCATACTCACCGACCGGAGGTAGAATACGCACCATAACCCGCAGCCTGGTTCATATGAGTTCGTAATACATTGTATCGTTTTTGTGAGTAGACGTACCGTATCAATATGACGATAGCCAAACTGTTGCACCGAAGCGAGCGTTAGTCACGCTGTTCAGCCGCATCGTTCATATTTCACGCACCTTGAGAGCGTTCTTACACATTTCCTCAATCACGTCGAGTCCTCCACCAAAGCCCAGCCAGCATCTGAGATGCAAGTCTGATCAGCCTTGAAAAGATGGAACTGTGAAGATTACAACACACCCCATGCCTACGCCTGGCATTTTGTGCCCATCATTGAGAGTGAAGGATGGTACATTGGGTGCAGCCATTATGATGTCTGAAGAGCGAGGTCAGATTGTCCGTTTGGTGAGCGTGGTCTTTATCGATACGCTCCAGGAAGGCAGCTGAGTCCGGTTCCAGTGTTCAGTGGGTAACTCCTCATGATATAGTTGCAACAGTAGCCCCATGGTACTGGTAGCTCCCCACGATACATTGAGTTGTTGATCACATGCTGGGCTCCCTACAGTCCCATCATGCTTCTCCGCACGGCACATGAAGATTTTAGACGGGAAAGCGAGTCGTATAATCGTAGTGGTCAACAGCCCGAGCAACGCGCGCCGGCAAGCGGGGCTTAGCGATATCGTTTGATCTTCGGGCCGCTTCCTCCGGCAGTGCAGCGCCTGGCGTTGGCTGTGGCGGCTGGCATTCAAACTGACTGGCATTTCATCGTTATTTCACTCGGTAGCTGTCGCATTGATTCAGAAGATGAGATTTAATTCATTCTTGACCTCAAAACTGCCGACTCAGAATTAACGATGTCTTATCTGAAGTTCTGGGGAGGTCTAGGACACCACAATACCACCTGCTTTCATTGGCCATCCCAATTGCTCGTAGGTCCATCCGAAGAGATTGTCGCCTTCTGTCGGATGATATTTGAGCAAGGAGCGATGCAAGCCTGGCTTCTTGTGAATATCATCGATCAGCTTCATCTCTTCCGGAGTGAGATTGACAATCTGTGTTTACGATGAGCCGAAGATGAATGAAACCATGGAATATGCAAAATGGCGCACAGTAATATTAGTCTTAGCTCGCTCAGGGTTGACGCTTTTAGGGATGACCGAGGTGTTCCTTTGCAAAGCCCAAGCGACCGCCACTTGCGCGACAGTCGCATCGTGAGCTTTGGCGACGCCAGTGAAGTCAGGATCTTCGAATAGGAGAGGGTGGCCTCGTCCTTTGAGGCGATCAATGAGAATTCGCTCGCAGAGGAAGTACGGATATTCGACATACCGAAAGGCGAATAAGCCGTGAGCAGAATCCCCTTCTCATCACAGTATTCCTTCAGCTCATTCTGGGGAAGACAAGGATGCATCTCGATTTGGTTGACAGCAGGAGCAACCTTGCAGTGCGGCAGAAGTGTCTCCAAAGTCTTTACAGAGAAGTTGGACACGCCGATCGACTTGACCTTTCCTGTATGTCTAGTTGAGACTATAAACAAAAAGCGGGAGCGTGTACACTACCTGTATCAAGAAGTTTCTCGATTTCTTTCCAGGTGTCGATAATGGTTGGATGCTCGTCTGGTTTGAGCGCACGGCCTATTGGGGAGACCTATGTGAATGAACTGAATACTAGTAGGAAAGGAATTTACCATCCACGGAGGCCTGAGGCCAATGCATAAGATATAGATCGATATACTCGCAGTCGAGCTTATCTAGAGATTCTTGAAAAGCCTCTTTCACGCGATGATGAGCATCATTTCTAGTGTAAAATCAACGTCTGATGTAGGGAGAAGCTAAGATATAGGGAACTTGCCCTAGTTTCGTTGTTAAAAAGATCTCGCTGCGAGGGATGCCTGATTCACGAATGGCTTTGCCCACGAGCTCTTCGTTCGCTGGTATGTAGTGTGGTTAACTATCGCATTCTTGAACAGCCCCTTCAATACTCACCATATCCTGCAGCCTGGTTCGTATGAGTTTGCTATACAGTGTGTCAATATTTTTTCGAGCGAGCGTACCGTATCGATATGACGATAGCCAAACTGTTGCACCAAATCGGAAATTAGTGCTACTCAATCGCATCGTTCGAGGCTCACGCACCTTAAGAGCGTTCGTGCACATCTCCTCTACTACGTCGAGCCCTCCATCGGCACCCAGCCAACATCTACGACGAATCTATAAGCAATCCTAGCAAGCCAGAGTAATGTACAGAGTACCACATACCCCATGCCTACACCCGGCATCTTGTGCCCATCATTGAGTGTAAACGAGGGTACGTTGGGTGCAGCCATTGTGATGTTTGCAGAGTGAGATAAAAGCGAGTGTTTCTTGACGTGGTCTTTATCTATACGCCACAATTAGGCGGCCGGATCCGGTCCCAGTCTCCAGCGGATGACTCCTCAGAAGATAGCTGCTAAAATCGCCCCAGGGTACTGGTAGTTTTCCACGATACGCTGAGTTGTTGGTCACATGCGAGACTCTCTTCAACCAGGATAGTGTTTCTTCGCATTGGATATAAACCTGCTGAATGGGTCGGCGATTCTGCACTCGTGGTAGTCAATGCCAGTATCGATCTGCACACTAGCATGCGGAGCCTCGGACATCCGGCGCTATAGTCAACGGGCCGTTTGATCCGTTTTTACAGTGCCTAGCGCTAGTCACTGAGTGACCGGCGTCACATTCTTGCAGGGTTTGTCACAGTTGACTGTGACGACCAGTCTGTGCCTCATGATCATCGTACTGGATTTCATGGTACGAATAACTTCAGCGTTTTATAGCCCAGCCAGAGGCCCTACATGTTCCACAACTAGGCATATTTACTATTACCCGAAGAATCTTGTCGTGCTATATACCATTTTCCTCCTGGGTCCCATCGCCAGTGAGAATTTGCGAACGTCGGGTCAACTCATACTGGGAGATGATAGGTGCGCCATCTTGCATAACCAAGGTACCCGTGGTGCATCCACCATGGTTGTCGACCTCACATGGTAGAATGTTGATGCCGTTGTATTTCACAGCTGCATGAGTTGGAGTGTGCTTATCGGCGAAGTGGTAGTCTAGGTCTTTCGTGTCGAAAACCAGACTATTTGCCTGTTGCTCTGTGACTGTAACTGTTTCACCACAACACTTGGAGCGAAAAGTCCTTAGGCCTTGGGACAAGTACAGGATCTCGCCGTCGAAGACATGTGGGATCCGACATCTCTCGTCAGGTTCGAAGTAATTGGAGTGACACCGCCTGCAATGCTTCTTGACGGGTTTCGGAGGTTCTTCACAACTTCGGGTGCTGTCTGTTGAGATTTGCTGTTTAGAAGGTGAGTCTGTATGTAGCTGTCGATGATATGCCATCACTCACCCGCGTCATAGAGCACGACATGTTTTCGAGAGAGTAGCAAGTTTTTTAGATGATGTTGGCTCGAGCTAACTTATCTCGTGCCTCGCTCCTCTAGATGCCATGTTTAAATATAAGGATGGGACAAAGGGACTGTTTCGCATTGCCATGCAACCCATAACCTGTCCTGGCCTATTTTGAAGGCCAGTCTGACTGGCTGTCCACGGCAGCCACTAATGCCTTGGCCATCGACAGACACTCAGGAGGAGCTACCGGCCCGGTTACCGCACTCGGAATATCGCCGTGGGATCTATGTCCTCTATCGCTGCTTCGTCGTCCCACATGCAGATCCAACTGGATGGGAAATGCACCCTGCGCAGTATCCGGTTCCATCCGCTCAAGAAACAAAGAAGTATGGATGTTGCTGAACGCGCTATATGAGTAACGCTCACTATAAGCTCTTATGTTATCTACTCTCACGACCTTCTGTCCGCAGCCTTACCCTATGTCTCGACCACTACCAAAACCCCTCGACATCGCCATCATAGGAGGAGGCCCGACGGGTCTTACATGCGCTGTTGCACTTGCGAGAAAAGGTATCTTCGCTAACATCTACGAGGCTAAGGTAAGTACTCATTTCACCACCATCTCGTTCATGCATTGATCTTCGTTGTTAGACGTCGTTCAATGAAGCCGGGGTTGGCATTGGCCTGGGTCGGTAGTCTCTGATTCATGCTAAATAGTAATCATACTCAATCCGTGTCGTCATTCTGCAGGTCCCAATGCGCTCCACATACTAGATGGTATTGGCGTTCTGCAGGACGCACTCAGGATGTCAGACGAGGATGAGGCTAATATGGCTCCGTTTGTGTTCTTGTCGGGGATGGGGAATCATGAACTAATTTACGACGTGAGTGGCTTCATATTGTTTACATGGAAACTCAGCGAACGTAGAAATTGTATTAGTATCCTGTAATTCCCGCCCACGTTAGTGCTGGCCTTCCAAGGTAACCAATTGCATCTGCATATCATACTCTCCGATTGATATCATATATGTATAGATCCTCGCTTGTTAAAGCCATGGGATTTCATATCGACCCTAAGTATGCTCATTTCAACAAGAAATGTACCGAAATTACATCTAGTCAAGTCAACCCCTCTCGCTCAACTCTGTGCTTCTCCGATGGTTCTACCGCCGAAGCAGACGTCGTTCTGGTTTGCAGCGGCATCAAGAGTGCTGTCAGAAGCGCAGTGACCGGCAAAAAGTCGACGGACTGTGTCTCGTACAGCAACACTTACTGTTATCGTGCGGTAGTGCCAACGGATCAGGCAAAGGCAAGTGGGGTAAAGACAGACTTTACGCGCCGCCCCGTGTGTTTCGTTGGGAAAGACAAAGTGAGTGATTAGATGAGCAAGTAACTCTTGTACTCAATCCCCGTGTAGCATTTCATCATCTTCCCTATTAGAGGCGGCAAACTGGTAGGGCCCACTCTTTCCTACCATATTTCGCTCACCGACACTCAATTAGATCAACATCGTCGCATTCGTGGCCGACCGGACTATCAACATAGGCGACAAGAATCTGCGACCTGATCAGCCTACAGTCGTACCCGTTTCCTGTGCGGAATTGATGGACGCTTTCGATGGTTGGGGAAACGATGTTATCAGACTTCTAGGTTGTATGGTCAAGGCGACGAGATGGTCTATCAATGTCCTCCACCCGCACCTTCCGACATTTGTTAAAGGCAAAGTAGCCCTGCTAGGAGATGCGGTATGTTCTCAAGGAAGCAGGTCTGACCAAGCTCATACTGTCTAATAGGCTCATGCTATGTTACCGCATCTCGGAGCGGGAGCTGGTCAATGCATTGAAGATGCTTACTTGCTAGCGAATTTACTAAGCCTTCCGGAGGTCAATATCGATAATATCGAGGTGAGCATATATTCTCGATCCCCTCGTAGTCTTCATCCCTACATTCTGAATATGTTCGACCTCTACAGAGTGTGTTGAAGGTGTACGACGAAGTGCGGCGGCCTCGGGCACTTAGCGTCTGGGAAGGAAGTCTCCGGCAAGGCGAGAATTACGAGAGTTGCGGCAAGAGCGGCTCCTCTGCAGAAGCCATCCGACAAGATTTGACCGGAAGTTTTGACTTCGTTTGGGACTACCCCGTGGACGATGACATGAAGAAGGCTACGATACGGCTGAGAGAGCTACAGATACTTTGACTCTGGCGTGTCGAGCCATCGATGACCTCATGCCTCTGTGTAACATGTGTACACCGTTAGATGAGTTACAATACAAGCAGTCATTGAACTAATTGAGTGTCTAGCGGCCTGTTTTCACGAAAAAAAAACGTTTCGCCACATCGTACCTTGAAGTTGAACCATACTATCCTCAACTCAGTCACATCGAGGGACTCGTCTACCTTAACTAGTAATGTTGCCGCAGCTGATCCTGATTGCTCATTCTAGTGCGCTCTACAGGATTTCCCGATGCAACCTATGCGGTCGAATGTTAACCTTCGACGAAGGCCTAGGTTGACATGCTCCCTCACATGCTCTGCACGTTCTCCACGGTCACCCATCAGTTCCTGAATCGGCCGCTCAAGGTTCCTTCCCGTGTATAAGAAGGCGCGGAGGGAGTAAGTACTGCACAGTCTACTAGTCTTCCTCTTAGCACGTTCTCGCGATGAACGGAACCGAATTTGACGTACCCAATACAATGACTGCATATAGATTCAAGCCCTCGTTGGCATACCCGGTCGAAGAGAGGATACCGGTTCCCAGTTTGGGTCCGAACGAGGTTCTTCTGCAAGTCCTCGCTAGCGGTGTTTGCCATTCGGATCTAGCCATACTCGACTCAAACAGTCCTGTGAATCGTTGGTTTTCCTCAAGTTTCACAATGGGTCATGAAGGTTCAGGTACGACTATAGCTTCGTTATACCCAACGCCAGTATAGAAACTGACCGTACCCATCTTTCTCTCAGGTGTCATCGTGGCTTTGGGCGCCACCGTTCCGCATACGTACCCCGATCTTAGCAAAGGCACATACGTCGCCGTATGGGCCATAAACGCCTGCTTCCAGACGTCATGCGCACCATGTGCCTCTGGACAGAGTAACCTGTGCACGGTCAACCCCAGTACAGGAGCGGGGCGCGATGGATCCTGGGCCCAATACATGGCCGTACAAGCAGCATGCGTTGTCCCCGTTCCTTCAAATAAATCATCTCTCCCGCCCGCTGTCGCCGCTGTGGCAACCGATGCCATACTTACGCCCTACCATGCGATGAACATGAGCGTTAAGAAGGGTCAGACGATCTTGTGCTTGGGGGTCGGTGGCCTTGGTCTGAACGCTATTAGCATGGCCAAGACGTGCTTTGGCGTCTCCTGCGTTATTGCTTGCGACACAAGAGAGTCAAGTCTCGTGCAGGCAGTAGACGTCGGTGCGGACCATGTTTCACATCCCGACGACTTACTACGTTATCTCTCCGACAAACACCTCATGGTCGACACTGTCATTGATTTCGTCGGTGCACAGACAACCTACGAGCTGTGTTTCGCCGTAGTCAAACATGGAGGCACCATTCATTCCGTTGGACTCGCAGGTCCTCCTCTCCAGATCAGCCCTCTCCTCGCGATTCAGAAGGATTTGACGGTAAGGTTCAGTTGCTATGGTAGAAGGGATGAGTTGATCGAAGTGCTTCGAGCGATTGTGGACGGCAGGGTCAGACCTGCGGTAGAGCTGAGGCCGATGTCTGAATGTGTGCAAGTCTTGGAAGACTTACACGAGGGAAGAGTGAGAAACCGAGTTGTACTGGTACCTGATGGTTTACTATGAACGAGAAAATCTTTGGTAACTTTAAATGTATCGCTAGAGCCTTCGTACATGCCTTCTTGAAGTCAACCGTTCGGCCGCAAATATATTACTCGTCATGTCTTCATCAGACACTGAGCTGAATTCAACGACGGCGACAAAACATGACGTTCAGTACATACATTCTTGTTTCGTATGTGCAGACGCCAGTGAGATCCGTTACTTGAGCTAATAGAGATACCTGAAAACCTTCTTTCTTGCGAGCGCTTCTCGGAAGGACAAGCCTTCTAACACTGCAGCTCGTTCAACACGCTGGCGTTCTTCGATGCTCATATGTTGAAGCTGGTCTCGTTCCAAATTCTTGTTTTGAGCCACCAAGATAAACCTCATTACTGTGATTGTAGATATCAGCATGAACGGATAATGGAATAGAAACAACGGACCAAGCGCGAGGGAAATACTTAACGCCAAGGAGGTAAGACAGATGATCATGGAGGGATGATACTGCGGGCCCCACTCCACCTTCCAAGCGTAAGATCCTATCCTGCAGCAACGGGAAGTGCATCAGTTAAACGTGAGCGAGACCGCCACGCTGCCCACGCACAGGCTACCAATATTGCCAATTCCGTTGACGAACGCGATACTTGCAGACCGCTTGGAAGGTGGTCTTGGTACTGCATTCGATACCCAGACGAGGAGAAGTGCAGTACCTGATCACGGTAATGGAAATGTAAATTTGGGGATATCAAATACATAACGTGTTACTCACCGGCGTAGCCACTTGCCATTATGAACATACCGAAGTAACGACCACCGACGGATGATGTAGATAGACCAATGATGTAACCAACTATGACTCCCCACCACGGAATCGTGACATGAAGAAATCGCTCTCCGGATTTATCTGTCATAAGGAGCGAAAGAGTTTAGTATCAGGCATAAATAACGAAGATTAGAGCTCTCGTGCCTGCATGCCAAGCGTTGGTGCAGCTGACAATAGTGGTGAAGAGCCAGGGAGGACTGCGATATGATACGATCAAGGGCAAATCATCTGGCAATGGGCTCTGTACAACTTACGCTGCAAGGAGGAGACTGACTGTGGTCGAGAAACCAAGCGTAGCGGTCAAACTAGAACTCACGGTGTCAGTTCTACGAAGTTTCGTCAAAGTGTTCGTAACTCACGTCGGGAAAAAGTTATTAAAGCTCACTCCTAGTAACATAGAGCAAGACATCATTGCAAAGATATAAACCTTGGGGTCCTTCAACGCCAATTTCAATCCATGAACAAGTCTAAGGGAATCCTGTAAGCTATAAAGCAATCGGCCGGGTAAGTATACGTACGACTCATTCGTGGAGTCCTCATCTGCTTCACCTGCGTCCTCAGCAAGGCGAACTTGTGCCAGCCTCCTTTGCGCTGGACTAAGCCATCGAGTGTTGTGTGGCTGAAAATTACTCGTAACGCTCTGCGTGCATCTCATTGAATAAAGCTCACATAGTCCGGTAGCAACCAACTAGCAGAGAGATGAGGTGAAGGATATTCGGGAGAGAGTTATAGAGACCGCACATAGTAACAAATCCGATGCATATGGTGATTGCACCCTTTTAAGGCATTGAGTGCCCAAGGGTCGCTCATATGTAGGAAGAAACTCACTTCAATGTAAAAGAGCCTGCAGGACCATGTTAGTCATTGGTCTGCGTAATCGCACGCGACTCACCACCTCCAGGCACGAATCCCCATCTTACCCTCCATTCTTGAAAGGATCCCCGCAGCCATGAGCTAGGAATAAACTGTAAGACATTATATGCATGCTTCGAAGAGCGTGTCCGTACACTTCCAAAGGCGTTCGATATCATGAATCCTGCCTCAAGAACAGAACATCTGAAGGCCAGCTCCTGGTAGTGAAGGTGAAGTCGATAGTCTGGCCTTAGAAGATAGTCTGTCTGACCTTTCTTGTGTACCATCTAGAGAGCAGGTAAATGGCTCCTGGGTAATAAGCAGACTGTTCATGGTCAGCTAGATGTAGATCGGCACTGTACTCCACGATACTTCGTACCGCAGGAAATCCGATCAAGAACCGCACAGCTAGAATCCCGGGGTAATTGCGTGTTACCTGGAAAGGAGCCGTTAACAACAACACCATAAAGCAAACAAGACATAAGCATACGCCAGTGAGCACACTAATAAGACCCCAGATGATAACGCATGCTGCAATATACCAAGACGGTCTATATAGTGTCGATGGTCACAAACTTGGTACATTCACTGAATTAGCTTTACCTTGAGACACGATTGATCATCATGTTAGAAAGTATCTGTGCGGTGTAGGACACATAGATTACCGCAAGAACTGTTGAATATTGTACGTCTGGGGAGAGTGATGAACTAACGCTTGATAAGGACAAAGATTGGTGTGACTTACCTGTGAGATGCAGGTCGGTTTCGAGTCCCTTCAATCGTGCGGAGGTGAGAGCCAATCGCTTCAAGAAAGGGTTCAAATAAAAGCGTTGAACGTGAGGGAGAAAGCACATACGTCGATAGAGTTCAGTATGTAAATCAGAAAGAGCGTAGGGAGAAGACGCAAGTCGAGTCTCCTGAGTAGTTCTTTCTCTGCATCAGGTCGGCGAGACTGCGAGAGAAGTATCACAATAGCATCAGCCGCCTCGGAACTAGACGTCTTTTCTAGCTGTGTGACAAGGAAGGCGTCGCTCGAGTCGATGGCATCTTTACCTATAATCGGAGGCCGGTCCACCACATCATCTACGGAGGACATCTTCAATGGTACGAAAGGCGTTTCAGCGTGCGGTATGAGCGACAAAGTGTAAATGCTTACTACTGGTTCCGCAGAGCTATATAGCTCTCTTCCAAGGCTGAAGGCGCTGCATGACTGCGAGACAGAAGTAGTACGGACTACACGGACTGCCGCACGCGTGACTAGTATGCACCCGAGCAGCATACCGATTCAGTCTTCAGTGGCGAGTCCGCGCCATGGTGACAGCAGCCGGGCAATGAATAAATGACGGCAGATCTTGATCAAGGTGCTGTGTAGTTGTTAACCTCTACTTGAAGCCTCGCCTCGAAACTCACCTACATGCGTGACATTTCCATTCTATGAACACATCCTTAGCACTTGCGCATGCGGTGTCTACGAACGTGTTCGTATCTGACCCGTGCGAGTACCCACCGGAAAGTCTCTAGGAGATAAACTATGCGTATTCATAGTAGCAGACGCCAAGACGTGGATCAGCTGTCTTCAAGGACTGTGAGATGCACGGTGTAGGATGGGAAGGTCTGCGTCAGGTACTGGTCATGAGTGCGAGAGAGAAGTTGGCTGAACCGAGGGATTGAATCTTGTGTGCATCAGGGTGATTGCAACATGGCTCCACACGTATGCGATTGGCCTCACTGGATCTTCCATTACGCGACAGTCGTTGAGAATCAAATCACGAGTGCGAGTTCGAAGTTCGTTGAACGTTGATGATCTGAATGACGGCGCCAACGTGACACTTATCCATGTTGGAAAATACAGTTATCAACAAATTATTAGGAGACTGTGGCGTGGGCGCTAGAGCATCCGACTCACTGACACGGGCATTTGCTTTTCAACGAAGCTCAATCTCGGGGTAACGACCATGAATTAAACGATGCATCTGCAAGGCGAAGTAAGTGATAGTTTCACTTTTAAGCTCTCATAAATTTCTTCGAATTTGGTGGTCCTTCGTCGCATACACAGTGCACACTGTCGATTCAATGATAGTTCAACCTTCCTGGTATCGACCTCGGTTTTGACTGTCGCGCTTCAAAGTTCAAAGCTTCGCCCTTAGTAGGCTAAGCATCCTAGTCTCATTGAATTCCTCTACTCTGGGAGCGGCGATGATGCGCCGAATCCGTTCCAATTATCTCGAAACAGTCGCATGACCCGGCCATAGGTGAGCGTGGAAGACTTCGTTATGCTGATGCCTTATAAGCCTACCAATTGACCCTCTGACTATCAGAAATCTTCACATATCGTCTCCAAAGTATGTGCATCAAGAGCTCTTGACCGAAAAATAGTTGACCTCAATTTTCAGGTAACCGAAGGCCACCCAGCCATGTCCACGACAGCATCCGATGGAATTAAGACAATGTTCGCATATAGATTCAAACCCGACTCCGTGGATCCAGTGAAGGAAGAGATCCCTGTACCTACGATCGCCCCAGATGAAGTCCTAGTGCAGGTCCTTGCCAGTGGTGTCTGTCATTCGGATCTTAGCGTCCTTAACCCAAACAACCCTGTCAATCATGCGATGAAAAGCGCGCTTCGTGCGCCAGGTTTCACGATGGGACACGAAGGAGCAGGTAAGCCTCAGTTAAATCCATCTGTTTGATGGAAGCATATTTATTGACTCGGACATCGTTGTTTGAAGGTATCATCGTTGCGTTGGGCTCAGCGGTTTCCGATGAGTACCCTCAGCTCAGCAAGGGCACATATGTCGCTGTGTATGCGCCGAATGCCTGCCTAAAGCCGCTCTGCGTAGCTTGTGTCTCGGGACGCACGAATCTTTGCAGGGTCCATTCTACCCTTGGACTTGGAAACGACGGTTCATGGGCACCGTACGTGGCTGTACGGGCCGCATCTGCGATCCCGATTCCAGCTGATCCTCAGACATTGCTGCCTGCCGTCGCCGCCATCGCCACCGACGCTGTGGTCACACCGTATCATGCTTTAAGAACCAGCGTAAAAGAGGGGCAAATCGTGCTATGCCTGGGCACTGGCGGCGTCGGATTGAATGCTGTAGCCATCGCAAAGTCTTGTTGTGGCGCGAGTAGCGTTGTGGCCTGCGATGTAAGGGAATCGAGCCGCACACAGGCGATGGACGCTGGAGCCGACCATGTCACACATCCCGACGACTTGCTCAAGTATCTCGCTGAGAAGAACATCTTCGTCGATGTCGCTATTGATTTCGTTGGCACTCAGACCACATTCGAGCTTTGCTTCGCAGCGTTGCGCCCGGGTGGCACCATCAATCTTATAGGTTTTGCAGGACCACCTTTACAGGTCAACCCCTTGATCACGATGTCGAAGGATCTGAACTTGAGAATTCTGTTTTGGGGCACTAGGGATGAGCTAGTAGAGGTGCTTCAGGCTATCGTGGATGGTAAACTCAAGCCCAAGGTGGAAACGAGACCGATGTCCGAGTGTGTGCAGGTACTGCAGGAGCTGCGCGAGGGGAAGCTGAAAAACAGGGTCGTTCTCATTCCGTGATCTGTAGCTTGGAATATGTTCACAATCAATACAATAGTTCGCCTTTGGCAACAACTGTCGCTTGGCCGCCGAGCGTAAGTATAGAGTCCTTTTCGCTCCATGAAACCCTCAAAGTCCCGCCGCGCTGGCTTACTTGCTTCGAGATCATTACCCCATCTCCCTTCTCCAACTTCTTCGACCAGTAAGGTCCGAGGAAACAATTCGCAGAGCCGCAGACGTGGTCCTCCGGTATGCCTGCACCTGGAGCGAACATGCGGGTTACGAAGGAGACTCCAGGGACTGACGAAGCCGATGTGATGATATTCACCCAATGACCAGTCGCTTTCTGAGAGTCTCTGTTAATCTTTTGAACAGATTTAGGACACTGAAACTTACAAATGCGTCATGATTTGGTCGACGGCCCTCGAGGTTGTCAGCCTCTTCTATCTCCGCCAACAGATAATGCTCGTATCCTTCGCCCCCGACCTCTATATGTTTCACAGTAACGTCCTCGCCCAGCGCTTGGCGAATCACTGCCGCGATCCGCTCGAACTCCTCTGGGGATGGAATCTTCACCGTCCCCGTCGGCATGGTTATCTCTATCCAGTCCCCGTCTTTCCGTGCCGTCAATACGTGCCCGGAGGCGGTCCGATAGTTCAAGATAGGAGCGCTGGAGGGCAATAGGGACGGTGTAGAGAACAAGAGATGCGAGGAAGCAATGGTGGCATGTCCGCACAGCTTGCTTTCGTTCACCGGAGTGAACCAACGGACCTCGAAGTTGGCTACTTCCGAGTCGCTACCTGTAGCACGTAGGAACGCTACCATAGGCTGGTTGAAGTTCTTAGCTATGCTCTGCATAACCGCATCTTCCGGGAACTCCTTTACTGGTATAACGACTGCGGGGTTGCCACCGTACGGGTCGGTGGAGAACGCATTGGCGATGTAGAACTGCAGTCCCGACATCGTAGAAGATGTTAGGGGTATCGATATTACCTGTAAGCGTTACCTGTCATGAGTTATATGTTCGCGTCTACCAGTGACTCACCTAGACTCGGACAGTACGACTCATCGCTAACCGATGTATTAGGCATCCATGCAATGACGTTCGGGCCGTGCTGAAGCGTATGCGCGCGTAACGCGGCACGTAATGGTCAAATTAGGGTTGTATTCTACCTGAACACGGATACAGTACAGATACACCAAGTAGTATAAGCGCACTCACATTACTGAAAGATACAAATGGCCATAATCATTCAATTCAAACTCTGCTGCCAGTCTGCGTCCAATACATGGATTCCTCTTCGCCCCAACCGCCGTTTCCAGTCGTACATTTCGCCCTGAACACCAGCTTCCCGTGCGATAGCCCCCATCCCGGGACGCAGCCACCGTACATCGCGTGCGCGGACGGCTTTGAGGGCAGGCAATTTGGGTAGTAAGGATTCGAGCACTGTGAGGAATTCTGGGTCCGGCCGCGGGATAGATAGTATCTGCAATGGATGCTTCGGGTAGATGGAACAGACCGTCAAAGTAGGTAAGGGGTTTTCCAGAGATAGATGACGAAGCTTGGGGCACGTGTGTAGCAGCGTTGTAGGAGATGGGAACAACATGGTAGGCCATGTCTTCGGCGCATATAGATGAAGGGAGGTAAGGTTAGGGCCGAGCTTCTCGATGAGTTTAGGCACCAAAGACGATGGGATGGAGACATCGTCGTAAGGAGTAACGGTAAGGTGCGTAAGGCTAGGTAAGGGAGAGTGAAGCAGAGATTGCATGACCGGGGAGGAATGCATCGAGATCATGGTAACCTTCTGTAGGTGTGGAAGACGCAGTACTTGGACGGAATTGTCATTGTCTCCCTTGTGTCCTTCCGCAATATCGGGCAAGACACCATCGACGCCGGGGCCAGAGCACTCAAGCTCTACAAGGTTGGGACATTGTTTGAGAAGATCAACCAGAGAGTCGTCGAGGGCGCAGAATGGAGTATTAAGTTTAATGCCCTTTAGACGATGCAGTCTGCTGTTGCCGTCACGTCCACAGAGACTGAGAAACACTCTTCTGCTGAGGGTAATGGAAAGGTTCAGGCATATATCCTGTACGAAAGGGACGAGTGGGAACAACCGGGTAAGGAGATTGTCAACATGACAGATCTCTGACCAGAGTGCGCACTGCAATCCAGATAAGTCGAGCGTCTGAACCCATCGTCCTGGGGCAGAATAGGGTGTGCGGCGTATGGAGTCCCAGTGTTGCTCTGCGGCATATAGTCGCTGAGTGAAGCGTTCAAGTGACGACATCGAATGGATGCAGATGTTCTCATAGAAGAGAGGTAGAGCAATATCCTATGAATTTCCAAGTCATAACCTCGACTGCGGTATTTACAATGCGCGGGACGTACCGTGAGGTTCTTGCATATATGCAACAAGCTCTCCCTCGCAGCGATCAGCCCCGCCCTATTTGGGCAACCCTCCGTGACCTTGTACCCATCATAAAGATATCCAAAAACCCTCGTCCACACTT
Source organism: Pleurotus ostreatoroseus (assembly GCA_005298045.1). Classification (NCBI taxonomy): domain Eukaryota; kingdom Fungi; phylum Basidiomycota; class Agaricomycetes; order Agaricales; family Pleurotaceae; genus Pleurotus; species Pleurotus ostreatoroseus. Next base: position 397,751 of record SWBT01000168.1, read on the forward strand.
CCGAAGGTAATGGTTTCGTAGGCGGCTTGTGAGGAAGTAACGGTAGCAAGACGAGTCTGCCCGAGCTTTTGGCGAATGGCCGCGGATGCAAGAAGACGATCGAACGGTCGCTTGTGTCTTGAACGGAAGTCATAGGGCTGGATGGTGTAGCATAGAGATGTTCAGTTGAGGCGGGGTAACGAAGGAGGGGTATCAAAAAGTGAGTAGCAGCAGCAGTGCTGCATGACCGCTTTCCGTGTCCTTTTTCTTCGCTCGGGTGGGGCGGGAATGACTTGCGCTGGGAACCAAACAAGTGAACACGCGGAAAATCACACGACCACCGACTCTGACCAGGCCTTGACCCATTTCTTACGAAACGCATAGATAACGAGCTACGACATGTTACGATGTAAGACAATCCCCAACGTGCTACAGCTGAGGTCCCAAAATATCGCTCATCTCATCCAGGAATTTCGTGTAATCGTCTTTTGGTTTGGGGTCCTGAGCTGCATCTTTAGCACTCTCCTTGGTACCAAATTGGCTGCGTATAGTGCTGAGGAGGTCCGGACGAGGAGCGGCCGCTGGACCTGGCTCATCGCCCGACTCAACTGTGGGTGCCGCATTGACCTTGGCCCCTGCGCCAGTGACTGCCTTCTTTCGTTTCAAAGACGCAGGTACAAACGCTGTGGCCTCTTTCTTGAAGTCACGCAGTTCCGGTTCCGCTGACACCACCGCCGCGGCGGAAACCGGCGCGCTGCCAGATGTTACAGCGGCAGACGGTTTTGGCGGCAGAGATGGGTGAGCAGGCGTAGTCGACTTCGCAGCCTGGTGCGCCTGGTACGTTTGGTGGGGAATTGAGGACAACGGATCTTGCTTGGACGCTTGTGATTGACTCCGACGAGGGAAAAAGCCGGGCGGTGGCGGAGGCATTGGTGGCATTACCTGAGCAATAAATCCAGGGGGAGGGGGCGGCATCCAGTTACCCATTGCGCCAGGAAAGCCTGGTGAGGGAGGGAACGGAGGGAAACCTACGGGCGGAGGTGGTATTGGCGCGGAGAATCCTGCAGGTGGCAGCGGAGGTAAGCTTGGTATTACCCCTGGGAATCCAGCAGGAGGTGGCGGCGGCGGGATGCCGCTGACCATGGGCGGAGCCCCAGGCGGAAGTGGGGGAAGCGGTGGCATGGGCATCGGAAGAGCTGGGGGTAATGGTGGTTCTGTGCCATGTAAGTACTCGATAGAAGAACCGTACAGAATGCACATACGTTGAGCCTCCTCGTTCCTAGGTGGCGGAGGGCCTTCGGGCATAGGAATATCGTCATCGCTATCGACCTCTTCTGAACCAGGAGGTGGACCTTCGGGCATCACAACATCGTCGTCCGAGTTATCTACAGAGCATGTTAAGTCTTGAACAGGCGCGTGTTTTCAGTGAATGTTACCTTCTTGTCCACTGTCAACCTCGTCGGGTCTGAGCGCTGTACAAAGTATCAGAACTGCACAAAAGATGGTACGAATGGACTCACGTCGCTCCACGTACGGCATGCCTGGCGGCGGAACGCCGTAGGGATTCATGACAGGATCATAGTAGATGCTTCGTTCAGGATGTCGCGGCAGGCCATGTTTATTGAACAGATTGCGTTTCTGAGGCTTGGGGGCATCCTGTTCCTGCTCTCTTCCGCTTTCGACTCTCCGAGCTCGGAATACGAGTTTTCTGTGGTCTGGATGCTCAGCTACGTAGTCCTCCTTTTTCTTGTTTATCTTCTCTAACTCTTCTTTGACCTCCTTCAGGCGGGCCTTGTTACCGTTGGGTTCCGCCTCGAGTTTCTCAATTTCCTCTTCGAGATCTGTATGCGGCTGGATCAGCGTGATATAGTCAACACATGAAAAACACGAGACGTACCTCTCGTGTCTTTCTTGACAAGGGCGAAGTCTCGGGCTTTGGATCTATCTGCTTTATTCTACTGTTTGACATGTGTTAGAATTCGTCGCGTCGTAATGAGCCTATGGATGCTTGCCTTCTTCAACTCTTTCTTCCGCTGAGCCTTTCCTGTGGTTGTAACAATATATTAACATTATTTTGAATCTTGTATCCACTCTGCTGACTTACGATAAGCATCTGCAGGGTTTAAATTCTTGCCTTTAGCCATCGTAGATGAGCGTTGAGGACGAGTGACGAGATGGCCCGTTTCGGCAGCGTCGCACGTGCATTGAGTCACCAACGCCCGTCCGCGGCTCCTGAGATAGAGACGAGTCTCTTTGACCCCCCGGTGGTGGTCTCACTGGGAAGCTCCCCGCCCGCAACCTCCAGCTCATTTTTCACATTTTATTGGCCTCGTCGACGACACAGACGACGACGCCGGCTGCTTACGAAGACTTCACCGTCTCTCGTACTCCCACGATGACCTCCATACCCACTGACGATACGCACTCTGGTACCAACAACAAGCGTTCGTCCAAGAAGATGGCCAATGCCCAGTCTTTGAATCATCTCTTGAACTTCTCTCTTCCTCCGAGACAGAATCATCAGTACCAGTCGCTTCCCAGGAGGCGGAAACCAGGAGTGCATCAGCCTGTCTTGAGCAAGGAGCGTGAGTATGAGATCATCCGTTTCTCAATCCTTTACTCAAGTAATCTACGTTCAGGCTTCATTAATGCCCAGTATCGTTTCGTTATGAACCCAAGCGGTGACTACACCGTACATTTCGCGGACCCCGACATGTACGCATAACTATTCTGTGAAGAGATCGGTCTCACAGAAGTCGCCTACCAGTTATTTTCAATGGCATGACATCCTACAGGTTATCATACCTCGCACATCTGCTCTAGCCTCTGCCTCTCGGCCGTCAGAGCACACTTCACAGGAAGAGGGTGTTACGACGTGCCCGATCTGTCTGTCTCCGCCTACAGCACCACGGATGACCAAGTGCGGACATGTAAGCCCTTCCATACCTCGTTCATCGTTCGCTTTGACCATCGCCCTTGCTCTGTAGGTATACTGCTATCCGTGCATTCTACGCTACATTAATACGCACGATAATCTGAAATGGGTTCATTGTCCCATCTGCCAGGACTCTATCAACGAGAAGCAGCTGAAGGCTGTCAAGTGGATCGACAACACGCTGAACATAGAGGACGAGGACGACATAGCCCCTACGGCCTCATCGTCGTCCACAGCGGCCGAGAATCCGATGGTCTCCTCCCCTGCTCCGGGGACTGTCCTTCGCATGCGGCTCATGCAAAGGCCCCAGATCACGACACTGGCTCTCCCTCGCTCACGTACCTGGCCCTCAGACCTCCTCCCGCCCCATCAGGCACCCTTCCACTTCCTGCCGGACGTCCACGCCTTCGCCAAGTTCATGCTTGCGACGCCCAGCACCCTGATCACCGACCTCACGGCCGATCTCGACGATCTCGCGACGGAGCGCCGCACGCTCGCGGGCATGCAGGACGACCTCGGTGTCGCCTTCGTCGATGCGGCGGAGCAGAAGGTCCGGCACCAGATCGCGAAGGCGGCGGCGCTGGAGACGCCGCAGCTCAAGGACGCAGTGGAGGCGGCACATCATACGCTCGAGCAGATTGAGGGACGTGCAGCGTTGCATGAGCGGAAGGCGAGAGAGGAGCAGACGCGCAGTGCGACACCCCTCACGGACGTGCCGAGCGAGTTCCTCGCATACCAGGCCTCTGGTTTCACAACTCCCTCGAACCGCGCCGCAACGCCTGCCGCTGCCGCGCCCGAGAGCCCCTCAGCCGCACCCGCGCGCGGCCCGAAGCAACGACGCAACGTGAACCCGCCGCCCTCCGCATCGTCCTACTACTATTACCAAGCCGCCTCGGGGATGCCCGTTTTCCTGCACCCGCTCGAGATCAAGATGCTGCTCTCGCACTTCGGGAGCTACTCCGCGTTCCCGGACACGATCGCCGTGCGCGTCGAGTCGTGCGCGGAGAGCACGGTCGACGAGGCGCTGCGCAAGCGCTGCAAGTACCTCGCGCACCTCCCGCTCGCTGCAGACGTCGTCTTCGTCGAGGCGGATCTCGAGGGCGTCGTCGGCGCGGACGGGCTCAAGAACTTTGAGCGCGCGCTCGCGATGCGTAAGGCTAGGAGAGAGCAGAAGGAGAAGAAGGACGATAAGGCGAGGGTGAAGGCGGAGGAACGCGAGAAGGAGAGGCTCGTAGACGAGTGGAATCGGCTTACGCGCCATCGCGTCGATGCGTACATCCCGCCGCCCGCCCCGCGTGTGCCATCACCGTCGCCCGGCGTCGACGTCGGCGACCTACACGATTTCCCCGAACCAGGGCGGCTGCCGCCGCCGCCTGCAGCAGCGCGCACGCCAGAGGCGACGGGCGTGTGGGGGTCGCGGAGCTTCGCCACTGCGGCGCAGCAGCACGCGGCTTCCCGGTCCGCGCCGGCACAGCGTCCAGCGCGACGTGTCGTTAATGAGGAGGACGAGTACGATCTGGACGTCGCGTTCCACGAGCTCGAGCAGCGGGCCGGGCGCGGTGGGGGCAAGCGACGGAACAACCGGCTAGTCGTGCTCGGAGGTGGGGGCGGACGGCGACGGTAGCGGTCTCAGACTGTGAACATGGCCAGCAGTCGATGGGCATCGTATAGATAGTCTGCATGTATGTAATGTATCTATGGACCCTTGTGTTGTCCGTGTCCCTCCTTACAGTTACTCTCGGTACCAGCAACATCATTACCTGTAGCAACACACACTTCAAGTCAAATCAAATCAAGTCAAGCAAGCATAATCCCCATAATACACCAGAGAAGCCCACTGTAACAGTGCAAGCATATACATTGTTGTGTTCTAGTCCGGACTTCGGATGGAATACAGCAACACAAGCGGTAGGTGATAGTGGAGTGACTATCGAGGTATATGCAGACCTGGACGCACTGGGCAGCGGGCTTGGGGAGCGAGAACATAATAATAGCGGTACGAGACACAGTGTGGGCTCGACACAAGCGAGAACTACAGGAGCAAGGGCATCGCGCGTCGTATAGGGAAACATAAATGGAGAAGAAATGGGTAGTACACGACCTGCGAGCATTATGGGGTATGCGGAACGTTCGTAGGGTCGTAAAAAGACAGTCCGTGAGCGTACAAGAAATTGAGAGATTGACATTATCGAGGGCAGCTTCACAGTGGCTGGAGGTAATTTGATGGTGCAACTGGGAGGCAGAAAATCATGTCAGCGTTCAATATATTCACATTGATTTAAGCTTTCCGGGGGGAAAGAAGTCGGAACGTACTGCCTGTTTGGCCGGATGCCTTTTTGGCTGTCCACCATTTGCCTGTGCGGTCCAAGATCTCCAGGATCTCGCCCTTTTCGAAGGATATCTCATTGGGATCATCATTGCTGGCTGTGTCTGTATGATACGTCGGTAATATGCTACATTGACATTGTCTCGTGCGTACTCACATGCGTACTGCGCTCTCGCTTTGACGGTGTACTGCTGCTGCTGCTGCTCCGTCGGCGAAGGCGCGGACGGGATGCTCGCTGATTCGACGACAACAGGGATGCTCGTGTTACCGGAAGTTGGGCTCCCCTGGCTCCCCTGCACGGGCGGAAGGCCGCCTCCCGCCCCGAGGCCCGCAGCTCCCGCACCCATCAGGGGCGTGCTGACGCCCTGCACATTGTCGCCGCCGACGAGGGCGACCTGGTGCACGCTGTTGGCCTTCATGCTGCGCGCCTCCATGCTCCCGTTCTTGAAGCTGGCACCGCTCCCGAGCGGGCCCGCCATGCTGTTCGTCTTGGCGTCGTATCCCACGGGTCCGAGAGAGCCTGCTGCGGCGTAGCCGGCCGTGTACCCGTTCCCGCCCATGTTGTGCACGGACGTGGTGCGACGGCGGCGCCGGCTGGGGGGCGTGAGGCCGCCGGTACCCATGGAGTTGAAGATGTAGAACATGAGGGAGTCCTCCTCGGAGGTGAAGTAGAGGACCCAGAGGATGTCGACGATGGCGAGGATGAGCCACCCCGCGGCGGTCGCGTCGAGCGAGGCGTGGTCGGAGAAGATGCTCTGGTTGACACCCTCGACCGCGAAGACGATGGCGACGGCGCCAAACACGGAAATCTGAAAGCGGTGCATGGCTATCGAGTCCGTCGCCAGAGTGTGCAGGACGCCGAGGATGAGGAAGAGCTGGAGGAAGATGGCGAACCATAGCGAGCCGACAAAGACATGGCCGACTGGAGAGGCGTTAGAGGCAGATAGGGTGCGCTTGAAAGGAGTACATACGTTGGGCGGTGGTCACGGCCTGCGCGATGAATGCGAGGAACCAGCCGATCTGCAGAACACGCGTTCAGATTGACTATTGCTGTCGGAAGTTAGCAGGATGCGAGCAGCGACTTACTACGGCCAGTATAGACGTAAAGAGAAAGAGGTAATGTGTGAGAATGGGCGTGAAATCGAGACCCTCACTGGCTCCTCGGGGAGGCATGTTGGAATGGCGGTGGTGATGGTATTACAAGATGGGGGCGCGGTGCTGTGCTGAGATGTGGGCAGGGCGGGGTAGCAAGGGCGGGGGACGGGTGGGAGGCGAGGAGATGAAGGACGGAGGAGAGGATGGAAGGGAACACACGATGAGGAACATTGCAGAGCGGCAAAGGTTCGTCGGGAGAACTGGCCGGCGCTCGAGCGGACAACACTCCCACAGTCTAGCAACAGCCCCTGCTACGCTACCGTCGTCCTGCAGTCGTCGAAATTCGGTCGAATGGTCCATGTGTTCGCTGCTGGACACGGCGAGCGCACCAGGGCTGTCCGTCGCGACTCGCGACTGCGATCTCAGCCATATTGCGGTGCTGCGTTTAATTAGGTGGCGTCTCCAATAATTATCTCCTGTTCGAGTCAACCCGGTAACGCGATCTCAGACCCATCGTTGGCCTGCCGTGAGCCACCGCTGCAGGCAACGGCAGGCTTTATAATCGCGGTTTCAGCAGGCGGGCTAGCCAGAGTGGGTACGTCGCCCCTAGCAGATAGCAGCGGGAGCAAGAGTCAGGAGTGCGCCGTTATCGCAAACACGCCCGCTCGCCAGCGTCGCCGCCCTCGGGGAGCACTCCGCCAATCACCAGTCGGAAAACCCATTACTGTCAGGCCTGAGACACCTGCTGGTCATTATTATCACATAGCGTGCGAGGAATGCGGGAGGAATGAAACATGCCGGCGGGCGCTGGCGGTGAGTTGCCGTCGACTTGCGTCGAGCATCGTCCTCGCAGGGCTCATTCGTAAATTGCAGGCATCGTCGGGCGGGAGTGTCTCCCGCAGCCAATCCGATATGTTTCCCGCTGGCTGGCCGATGACTGCATGGCCTCGGTCCCGTCTTTCTAGACCGACTGCGAAAATCACCAGCCCGCAGATATGTCGCCAAGCTCAGATTTAGGGTTAGGGCGTCAGCACGCTTATGCAAAACATGCGGATGGTTGCCGAGCTTGGGCGGATGCCTTAAAGCCCGAGGTATAATGCACGCTTGTCTCCTTTGTGTTCGCCTCGTCTTCTCTCCTCCTCCTCCTCACATCTTCTCGCCATCGCGGTTCCATGGTTCCGCTCCCATCACAGGCCCTCGAAAGCCTATAACTATATGGCTACGATCCGGCCTCGATTCGACGTGCACAACTGCCCGCTCAAGCTCTACTGCGTTCTCAACCTCACAGTCTGCATACCTCTCAGCTTGGCCTCCATGCTCGCGGGTAACGTCTCAGGAGGCCGGATTTGCATCCCTTCGCTGTGCCTCAAGTACCTCGTCATATGCATAGCGAACGCCCTCCTCGCAACGGGATGGCTTCTCATAGTACGTCCGCCGCGCCTTCTTCAGAAAATTGAGCGTCAATTGATGCATTGCCTCCAGAGCGTGCTCTCGATCCTCGCCGCCATCCTGCCGTCGATCCTCAACGTACCCCCAACGCTCCCAAAACTCTCGCCGCGCGAGGCGAGTCCCAAGACTGACAACAAGGAGCGCCCAGCCGTAGCGTCGGTCTCGATGACGACAGGCGTCGAGGTGTCGTACGAGAGCGCGTCGGGTGGTCAGATTTTCACGTCCCGCGCTGTCTTCGAGAGCACCCAGACTGTGAAGCGGAATGAGACGCGGTCGCATCGTGTCCGCTTCGCTGGAAGCGACAAGTCCGGCCCCGTGGCGTCGACCTCCCGCGCTGGAACACCACCCCAAACCCCTGAGCGTCGCGCGACGGTTCTCCCAGTTGAGTCCCTCGTGAGCTCACCCGAATCATTGCCCAACACGCCATTACCGTCACCGCCGCTACCCGCCGACGCAGTGGTACGAGGCAGGAAACATGGCTTCCTGCGCCGTGGCGTTTCCGAGAAGCAATCTCGCGGTGTCCCTACCCCGGGTACCTCTCTCCCAACACCACCCCACTCGGCGGCTACTTCTCCCGCTAGATCGCCGGAACGGCGTGACTCTGTTGGCTTGCAGCGATCATCCACTGCGCCACATCCGAGTAAGTCGTCATTTCCGACCCTCTCGAACATCTTGTTGAAATCTTTCCTCTTCATAGTGAGGCCATGCCGCCGACGGTCGGGTGACTCAGCCCCTGCGAAGCGAGGGCCTGTTGCACGAACTGACCCGTACCAGGCTCCATACTTCTTTCCGACACCTCTGTCACCAGAAGCAGTGGACTATGTCGACAAGGTCCGTTCTGAACGTGTCGGCTTCTCCCCGGAGCAGCGTCCGAAGCCGTCCCTGCCTTCTGTCCGACGAACACGGTCACCATCACCTCATGCTCGCCCATCACCTCCGCCACAACCACCAGTTCAACAAGAAATGCTGCCCACGCCGGCGGCTTCGCCCCAGCGAGGCGCGCACTTAGACCTTGCGCCTGATTCACCTGAGCTTGCCTCTACCTCAGGCCCGGAAGTGGCACCGAGCAGTGCTAGCACTGGGTCACGGTCAGGCTCTATGAAACGGCGATCATGGCACATTTCATTGCACCACCACCACCATCGAGACAACAGCGCGTCGGGCCACTCGCTCGAGCGACCAACGTCATGGGCCTCAGATGCCACGACTGCAGGGAGCTCGTCGGGAGACTCTTCTGGACACGCAGCGGTGAGGCCGAAACTGTCCGGGTTCTGGAGGTACGTGAAAGCTGTTACTCGTCCTGGCCGAGGAATGTGATTGGCTGACTCATCTCTATTTTGTAGGCGCAGCTCAATTCACCAACTTGCACCTTTGTCACCACTCGAGTCGACAGTGGCCATCGATGATGTCCATAAGCTGAAGACGAAGCGGTCGTGGCACATTTTCCATCACCATCATCATTCTGCGTCAGAGTCGCATCCCAGTCCGCAGGCGGCGACGGAGCAGGGTCTCAGCAGACCCACGTTGGCTCGGAGCTGAATGAATGAATCAGCACTTGCTTACTGCGTCGTCGCTTGTCTTTCCCAATCCCAACTACCACGAATCCGGATGCCACTCTCATTCAGCACATCACCCATCTAAGCAAACCCCCATCACGCAATTTTCACCAATGTATCAAGTATGCACAAAAGCAAGCACGACGCAGTGAAGCTGTTATTGTTATTTATCTATTGATTGCTCCATCTGTTGTTGTCGAATGGTTCGGTGGATTAGCCTGCCGTCGCCGCTCGTTTATATCCCCCAGAGCCATGATATCCTACCCTTTCGTAAAACCCCTGTCCAACCACCCATACATCTCGCCCCATCCCCTTCTCTTCCGCCCGCGCGCAGGCTAATTGAATGTAGTACACGCCCGCCGCGGTAGCAGTGCTTACGCTTTACGCTAACTGCTCCTAGTACGTTGTGCTGTTACTGTAGTTGTACGTATGTAACAGAGCAATGTGATCCCGTAAAACATATTACGAGTGCGTGTGATCAGAGTGTGATCGTGATCAGTTTGGCGGCTAGATTAGATTACGAGGTCTCGGTTCACGTGCTATGACCGTCCTCGACCCGTTGTCTCTTTCCACCAGCTCTGTCTGTCCTCCATTCGCGACACAGCGAGCTCTTCACTCTGCACACCGTCGGCCACGATGGATACACCTACTCCCGACGCTGTGAGGCAGCCTGCGCCGTTGCTGCCGTCTTCGAGCACGCTGCTGCAGCCGTCTGGCGGCAATCCGCTCGGTATCAATCTCGTCCGAGAAGACGACAAGACGCCAACTGCTTCAACTGCCAATCTTCCTCAGCCTGCTCCTCCGCAACTCAATATTCCTCGCTCACCACCGCACACCCACTCGCCGCCGCCAGCACCGTCCTCGCAGACGCAGCCGTCGTCTGCCCCGTCGCTCCTACAGCCGACCCCCGTGGCAGGCCCTTCGCAGCCCCCGCAGCCTGCGCTCGCCCCCGCCGGGCCCGGTCCGGTCGACACGCTGCCCCCTTCCGCGCCGCCCCCCGGCGGTGCCCCCAGAGAACGCGAGCTGTCCCGCCTGAACACCCCCCTCAACCCGCCGTCCCGCCCGCGGACGCCGCGCACGAAGCCCAGGACGCCGAAGCCGCTCACGCCGCAGTCGGCGGCGGCGGCGACGTTCATGTCGGAGAACGCGCAGCGCGGGGCGGGCGCGGGCTCGGGGCGTCGCACGCCCGACGCGAACAGGCCGCTGAACGTCACCGACGCGCTCGGTTACCTCGATGCGGTCAAGAACCAGTTCCAGGACAAGCCGGATGTGTACAACCACTTTTTGGACATTATGAAGGACTTCAAGAGCCAGCTGTGAGTGTTTTCGCTTCTCACCGAGTGTTGGGTCGTGGTCGGGTGAGAGGAGGCAACGTGGGGGTGGCATGCTGAGCGGGACGGAGTTAGTTGTGCTTGGGCCGGGCGTGCCACTGATCAGGGGACAGTCGAGCTGACGGCCAATTGCAGGATAGACACACCAGGCGTAATCGAGCGCGTCTCTATGCTCTTTCACGGCAACCCTGCTCTCATCCAAGGCTTCAACACTTTCCTCCCCCCGGGCTATCGCATCGAGCTGTCGACAGATCCACGAAATATGAATACTATTACAGTCACGACGCCGATGGGCGTCCTGACACAGCCGACGAACCCGTACGGCGCACCCATCCGCCTGCCCCGCGAGAACATGCTCCCTGTCTTCCCCCACCAGCCGCCGTTTGGCACGACGGCGCCGCCACCCATCCTCCCTGTGGGTCTTGGTCCTGGATCGCGTCCCACAACCCCGCTGAGCCATACTCACCCTCTCCAGCCCTCCGCCTTTGTCGAGGCCCCGCGTCCGTTCTCTCCTGCGATGCAGGGCAATGCTGCAGCGACCTTCCTCGGCCAAATGAGTGGCACGCCGCTTGAGAAATCGACTGATTTCAATCGCGCCATGACGTTCTTGAACAAGATCAAGACGCGTTTCCCGAATGGACAGGAGGTATACAAGCAGTTCCTCGAGATACTGCAGTCGTATCAGAAGGAGCAGAAACCACCGCGCGACGTGAGCATTGCTGTAGCTTGCTAGGATATACGCACTGAATTCGATTTAGAAGACACCCGTATATGCGCAAGTTTCGAGACTCTTTAAGGATGCTCCCGATCTCATGGAGGAGTTCAGGGTCTTTATGCCCGAGATGATGGGCGGGTACCCTATAGGATCTGCACAGGGATTACAGGGTATCATGCCGCTTCCTACGGAACCTGCCCAGGCGAATTGGGAGCGTCCGGAATCACCGCCACCTGTAGCGGAGAAGCCGAAAGCTCCTAGTCGTAGGCGGAAACGAGCTGCTGATAAAGAGCCTGCAGCACCGAAAGCTAGCGGTGGTCGTGTGAGTAGCCATCCGACTTGTGATGGTACTATGCTGAAGCATGGTTTATAGGCAACTAAGAAAGCTAAGCTAGCTCACGACAAACCCGCGATGAGCTCGCCAAAGTTTGCGGCGTACCAGCCTCCATCCCCACAGCCCGTTCCATCTCATCTACACCCTACCGCTAACACGGTCCATCAGCCACAACACCAGGTTCCTCATCACGGCGCGCCCACGCAGCCTGTGAACCTCGTCATGAACGGCATGCCCTCCTCGCAAGACGAGCTCATTTTCTGGGATAGGATCAAGAAAGCGTTGGAACCCATGGGCACCTACGACGACTTCCTGAAACTGCTCAGCCTGTACTCCAGCGAGGTCATCGAGCTGCAAGCGCTAGTCGAGCAAGCAGACCATTTCCTCGGTGATATCGGGAACGGGGAGCTGTTGGCCCAATTCAAGGATCTGGTTGGCTGGGACGATAGGTCCCAAAACCCTGAGTTCGGGCCGCCTGATAGCATTCGAACGCGGGCGCCTGATCCCCAGGCGCCGATATGCCCGGATGACGGGCAAGGCCCAAGTTACCGTCGACTTCCAGACTATGTAAGGCGTTGCTTATACAACAGATTGAACGCTGCTGACACGCTTCCAGGAGACGAAGCTCGCGTGCTCGGGTCGGGACTGGCTCGCATGGAAGGTGCTCAATGACGAGTGGATTTCACACCCGACGTGGGCGTCTGAGGAGTCTGGCTTCATCGCGCACAAGAAGAACTCGTTCGAAGACACCTTGCACAGGAGCGAGGAGGAGCGTCACGAGTACCAGACGCATATCGATGCGATTACGCGGACGATTGCGGTCTTGGAACCGTTGGCGGCGCGTATCGAGCAGATGTCGCCGGAGGAGCGCGACGCGTTCAAGCTCGGACCCAACCTCGGCGGAGACTCGCCCAAGATCTACTTCAAGATCTTTAAGAGGGTATATGGCTACCACAACGCACACGAGATCGTAGATATCATGCAGCAGAACCCCGCGCTGTGTGTGCCCGTCGTGCTGGCTCGTCTGAAGTCGAAGAACGAGGAGTGGCGCCGGCTCCAGCGCGAGTTTAACAGGACTTGGCGGGAAGTGGAGGCAAAGAACTTCTACAAGTCGCTGGATTATCAAGGCATCACCTTCAAGCAGAACGATAAGAAGAACATCACCGCCAAGTACTTTGTCCAAGAAATTGAGAACGTAAAGGCCGAACAGGCAAGGACCCACGAGGGCGCGCCGGCCGAACAGGACGGCGGCAAACACCACCTTGAGTTCGAATTCAAGGACATGGGTGTGCTGCATGACGTCCTCAAGATGGTGTACTCCTATCTCGACCACGCACTGGCGCAGTCATACAGCAATGCCGAACGGCGCAGCATCGAACGGTTCCTCCGGACGTTCGTGCCGACGCTGTTCAACTTCAACCCGCACGAGTTCAACGCCGCCTGCGCGTCCGTCCAACCTGGGCATGAGAACGACTTGCTCGAAGAGGGATCCGACCGCGAGGACGAGGACAAAGAGAAGGATAAGGCCGCCAGCGGCCGCCACTCCGTGAGCGGCGCGCATACGAATGGCGTGCCCGCCAACGACTTGCGCAACCGGCTACTAGAGACCGTGCAGGAGGGCACAACGAAGCGCAGCGCGAAGACGCTGCGGTCGCTGGGCTCGGCGTCTCCGAGCAGCCCCTCGACGTCTTCGAAACTGACGGGGCTCCCTGACGATGCCGCCTCACACTCTGAGGGCCGTTCTAACCCCGGGGACGTGTGGATTAGGGAAATCCCCTTGGGCACGGCGGAGGGCAGTGCCGATGCTGGCGACGCGCCGGCAAAAAGGAGGCCGTTCTTTGCTGGGACGACCTTCTATACGCTATTGCGGCTGCTGCAGGTAGGTGTCAGTGTCTATCTGGCGTGTTTGACGGGGCTGATGATCTGGTGCTAGCTGCTGTACACGCGTTTTCTGACGTTCAAAGAGATCGGGTTGGAGTCTTTTCGTGAGAAGCACGCCTCCCTTCGCGTCAACCCTGTGGCACGGACGCTAGGGCAGGAGGAAACAAACGGGCCCTCCGTGATCCTGGAGGAGGTGGAAAAAGAAATTTGTGAACGTTCGGGGATGGAGGACGCGAACATTTTGTACATCTATTTCCTAGACGTCTGTGAGAAGACGTTTGCGGGGGAGATGGACCAGGCGACGTTCGAGGAGCACATGAGGTGGTTTTTCCGCACGAAGGTGGGTGGCTAGATTGTTTGCTGCGGCGACGGGACTTATTGGACGGGCTATTCATAGGCGTACCTCGTTTTCACACTGGACAAGGTTATCACGGCTATCGTCAAACAAGTGAGTTTCCGTTTGCATTGGAAGAGGGTTGTGATGCTTATAAGAATTGCCTCATGAGGTTCAAACCATACTAGGAGATAACAAATGTCAAGAGCTGTGGCACCTGCTGAAACGAATACGGCGGAAGGAGAACGTGACGCTGTACGATGTTGTCCGATACAGACGGGAGGCGGAGCGGCACGTTGGATCTGATGACCATCTGTACAAGGTCGATTGCGTGAGTATGGAAAGCGAGGGGCGGTGTTCCCACTGTATGAAGTACGCGTGCTGACGCGTATACATTTTTAGGACGACGACACGAGAACGATGCGGATACAGCTACTGAGCGTCAACGATCCTAGCACGGACGAAGATAGCACAGCCGTGGGCAGATGGCGGGAGTACGTCGCGACGTATGTACTGAAGCATCCCACCGAATGGACGCCAGGGTCGAAGAGGAAGCGCGGGCCGCTTTATCTGAAGAGGTGCGTCCGGACGACAGGGTGTTTAGGGTTGTCCAATTGGCGAGACTGATGGCACTTTTTATTTTTAGGAATCTGATGGATGGGGAGAGCGGGAAAGAGGATGTCGAGAGCAGCCTCGCGCTGAACATCCGGGTGAGCCTGGGAACGTACAAGATATTCTACGAGGCGGGGAGGGAGGACTTTGTATTCCGGCGGCGGACAGACGAGGACGAGCGGATGCTGCTCGGGCGAGCTGCAGCGCGCGAGGATGAAAGGCGACGCAGGTTGGATAAATTGCTGAGATAACTAGGGACCATTACAAAATTGGAACTCCGCCGTAGTGTTATTTTTGGAATTGGATACTATTCATAGTGGACATATCAGCTGTCTGCCCGTCGCTGCAGAGCCGCCCTAGCTTTCCTCTGGCTTCCCCTCCCGCGTGTGCGACCTCGTCGTCCTCGCCGTCGCTGCCTGCCTCGTCGCCGCCGTCTGCAGCCTGGTCCTCGCTGC
Organism: Pleurotus ostreatoroseus; assembly: GCA_005298045.1. NCBI lineage: Eukaryota > Fungi > Basidiomycota > Agaricomycetes > Agaricales > Pleurotaceae > Pleurotus > Pleurotus ostreatoroseus. Next base: position 412,753 of record SWBT01000168.1, read on the forward strand.
CTCTGCCCGCCTCGGGCCCAATATCCTTCGCCAGCGGACGCTTTGCGCCCAGCCGGCCGAGCCGTGTCACACTTGCTTGGCATCGTGCCCTCTTCTCCTTTGCGGTGATATGGCCAAGCCCAAGTCTGCGACAGACTTAGCATCCTCCGCCACGAGTTCCTCTCGCTCGAAAATCACCAAGCGTGCACACCGCCGCCGACGCACTTCGTCATCGTCGCCACATAGCACGCTCTTGGCCCCCTCATCTGCCCTGTTGGCCTCGCTTGCCACCATCGTCGCCTCCTGCTCCTCCGCCGACGGACGCCCCCTAGCACAAGACTCTCAGCCTCCAGACTTCCTCTGCCCTTTTCTCCCTCTGGATGTCCCAGAGGTTCGCCCAGCTCCCTCGCGGCGGGACGACCTTTCCGAAGACGCTTACTATCTCTCACCAACCCCCACACGCACAAAGCGTCGCCGACAACGGAGGGCGAGTATAGCGGACAAGTACGTGCAGGGGCCGGACGGTCGTTGGCGGAAGGAGCAGACTTGGTCGCTCTACGGTTCTACCTACTGCGAGGTGCGCCCCTCTCCTTTGTCATGACGCCCCTCATCAGACAGACGAATGCGCTTTACAGTGTACGGGCGACGGTAGTTCTTCCTCCTCAGAAACAGGCGTCCCTGAGGTCGACGATCAGGTCAACCCCTCCGATCTTGCGTCGTCAAGCGCAGCACAGTCCACAGGGACTGACATGTCGGGGTCGCTACCGTCAGGGTGGTCTGACGCGCGATCTTCGAGGGAGTCCTTCACCTCCATCATTCTCGCTCTCTCACTACTTCTTGCCCTCATCATATGCTGTCTTATCGGAGGCCTGGTCTGGCGTAGGAAGCGCCGTGCGTCGCAACGAAAAGATGTCGAGAATAAGGAAAAGAGTTACCCATATTTCGACGATGAAACAGAGGTGGAGGAGATCAAGCGATTCCGCTCGCATCAGAAGATATGGTCAAAGGCGACCGCACGGTGGAAGTCTAACGTTCGTCTTTCCATCCGTCGTCGTCGCAAACGTCCACACTCCGTCGCCCCCAGTCAAGACATACCTCACGAACCTTCCACTTTATCCTTGCCAAGTCAATATTCGTATACTGCGGACCCCGCTGTCCGTGATGATCGCTCGGAGTGTTCCTCCGTCGCAGACGACGACACTGTCGACCCAGCCCCCGAGCCTATCTCTCCCGCTGCTGAGAGGTCCCGAACGGATGGAGAAACTCAGGATGCAGATAGCGCAAGTCAGGTTCCACCTGACCCTTCTCGTCCCGCACAGCCCCCAGAATACCCCCTCGATGGTGCCTTGCCCGGAGGACAGCACGGACGTCTGGGCCAGGCCGCCGAGCGCCTTGATGGCACCGAAGCTCAGGCGCCTTCCCCCGACCGTACTTCGACGACTTCTCCTCCCGCGTTATCGGTACACGATCGCCCGCCGTATACAGCGCCCGCCAATTCAGCGCATTTAGCGACGGACGACAAAGCACTGCTAGAACGCATGGTAGATCTAGCCAGTCATCCCCCTGTGGAGGGATCGTCTCGTGGGAGCGACCACCTTGCCGGGTCCTCACCACCCTCCGGACCGTCCGTTCCAATAATGGACGAGTTCGAGGAACTTCCTGAAGACATCCTGGTGGTCGACGAAGACGGCCCCAGCGGCTCGCAGCTTGATTGGCGTCCAAGTATACCTCCGTCGTCCTCGCTCTCCATCCGCATCCCAGTACCATCATACTCCCGCGAACCGTCGCCGCATCCCCCACTATTCCCCGCACCGCCCACCAAAGCCCAGTTGGCTGCGCCGACGTTCTACGACTATCCCTCAACGTTCGAGGGAGAAGGCGCAGCTGATGAACTCGAGACGCCGAGTGCGCCTCCCTTTGACTTCGGTGCCGCCGGTCCCAGCGCGCCTCCATTGGAAGGCGACTCCGTAGACATGGATGCATGTGCATGCGCGCCTCCCCTCATCGATGAGGAAGAGGAAATCCAACTTGGTTTCATTGCCGCTCCGAGCGCCCCTCCTGCGCCCGAGGAAACGACGGATGGATCCAGCGGGCCCGTCTCGAGCTCCGAAGCGGGACCGTCCACTGGTCTATCACCACCCAGCCGCCGTCACTCTGCGCCGTTCTCACCGCGCACAGCAAGCCCCCCGGACTATTTACCGTAGCAATTCGCCCCTCGCGTCGTCGCATTGTATTTTTGTTGTGTGTGTTGCGCTGGTTTTGCGCGTGCTTTGGAAGCTATCGTATTGTATTCTCTATTTCGAAGCTTTTCATTTTCTGCAATTACATCGAGCACGGGGGACCCGGAACCATGGAGCTGGGTGTTGGCCATCATTGATCGTGCGTCCCAGGGCCGATGATTAGCATTCGCGGATTACTCTTATGGGCAGTGCACCGTCAAATTGATTTCGAAAGATGGACGTTCCAGTGGAGCGGTAAATGGAACAGACCACGCTGCTTTCCGCAGAGAAAGCGTTGTTCGTGACCAGGACGCTGACGGCAGTGGCGAGGGCGACCTAGCTGCGAACAGATGTGAACGTGCAAGCGCGCGGGCGCAGTAACACGGATAGAAATTGAACTTTCGTTTCAAGCTTTCAGACGTTGGCTCCTTGTGACGACCGTCTGCCCTTGTGACTGGACGGTTAGAGGCTAAGCCACCTGACGCAGGTTGAGAACCGAACTACAACGCGCCCGCAGAGAGCTTGAGGCAGTGTGTCTATAGAAAGCGACGGAGCAAAGTTGCCTCCGTGCCTCTTTACGGACGTAAATACGCATCCATTATCCCCGTCCTCGCAGGGTCGTGGACAATGCTGCGCTCGAAACGAGCCGGATCGATGGCGGCTAAGGGAACCAGACCTTGCCACATCAGACGCCCAATAGAAGCGAACTGGCAGGTGTCGAGGAGGACGGCGATAGACTTCATAAAGCTAGTGTTTCTATTGCGATAATCAATGCATCGATGCAAGTATACAAACTAAATGCGTATCTGAGTGAAATGTGAACACGCGAATCGTCCAACGAAGAGTAAAGAAACGAGAGCGACGGAGTGCGCGGAATGACGGCGGGGCGCTTGAGTCCATACTCCGCAAGGCTTGTGGCGGTCGATAACGCACCGTGGGTCGCCGCCCAATCACTAGGAGTCGTAGGTTGAGTCAGAGTTCAACGCAGGTCTGCCACTTAGTAGAGCGCACCTGTCATACAGTGAGGCCTGGTCCACTAGGCGTGACGCCATGGCGGAGGCAGAGACCTTGCGTGGCCAGACTCCGTCCGGTACGGAGGATCGCGCTGTTCGTCGAGCAGGTGATTGATTTCGACTGGAGGGAGAATGTGGCGGGGAAGCTGGAAGACAGCGTCATTGTTGATAGGTGCGGGCTGGACAAGACGTTCTGTCGAATCCGATCGGTGGAGGAGGGGAAGGATAACTGAAGTCGCCCTGTTCTTCTTGATGCTGGTGGCCTGGGTCCCTTCTGATGCGATCCTATCGTGGCTCTCATCATCAGACATAGGGGGAGCGGTCGATGTGGAATGCGCTCTTCGATGGGAAACGGAAGACATTTTGAATGCACGTGTGTCTAGATTCTGGATTTTCGACAAGGGCATTTTCTCCGGAGAGACGTCCACGGGTACATCGCCACGGGGTGGGAGCCGTCGGGCGTCCTCGACCTTGGCCGACGACAGTTTCGGGGTGAGGCCCTTCTTCACGACCTGCATGAGTTTAACCTTCTTGCCGTGGCTCGGGTGTAATAGCCCAGGAGAACAAGAAAAAGATAAAGGAGTCAGTCGTTTCTCAGCTTGCCGGCCCCGGGGCGGCGAGCCCGGGCGGATGTCGTCGACGTGGTATTCGAACCGCCAGGTAAGCTTGAGGGGCTGATGACCGGTTTGCGGGGGCGCGAGGTGCGCCGGGCCGTGCGCGTGTGCATTGGGGCTCGCAGGGCCGGGGTCGAAGGTCTCTGTGCCGCTGACGGAGTACACGCCGTTGGACTTGATGACGAGGGACGCCTGCCGGGAGATGTAGTCGCGCGTGTCGTCCCCGGCCATGACCATCTTGCGGAGCACGGGCGGCGGGTCGAGCGGCGCGTGGTGGTAGACGTACGTCTGCTTCTCATCAATGGGCAGGAATTCGGCGACCCCGTGGGTCAGGGCTGGTCTTGAGTGCCGCGTCGTGTCTTGTGAGGAGGGTCCGGAGTAGGTCGACAGCCGGAATGCTGGCCGGGAGAGGCGGAAGCCTTCTTGGTCTATCCAGAGCTCGATGGTGACGTCTTCCAGCCACGAGAGGACACCGGGCAGGTTCGATGCAGCGTGCGGACCGGCGGGCGAATTGTCGGGCAGTGGCTTTGGCACAGCGAGCCACTGACTAGAGTGACTGCGGGCCGAATTGTTGGAATAAGCTGAGCGATCAGAGCCGTTAGATGCGGTGGTAGACGTGGACTTAGTCCAACCGTGAGATTTGTTGTATCTGGAAGGCAACAAGCGAGCTGGGCTTGACTGATTGCTATCGATAGACCGTATTGTTGGTGTGCCAGACCGCAGGGACGGGGAGCCTGGTGGAGTTTGCGCAAAGTAAATTGTGTATTCAGCAGTGTGTTCGCTGAATTGGTGTGCTGATTTAGCCGTTGCGGCGTGCATTTGAGCGCCAGGAAGTACATCGCGAGTGCTTGCTGGAGATATCGGAGTGGAACCAGGAGCAAATAGAAGAGTAGACAAGGAGCTGTTAGATCTAGAAGTCGCGTTTGCAAGAGGTAAAGTAGATGACTGGTCATGGGCCGAGTCGGCAATTTCATTTTGGAGCTGGTAGAGTTTGAGGTAGCTATCCGTAGAGGTGATTTGTTGAACTGCGGGCGACAGGTATGTAGACAGAGTAAACCCAGAGACGTCGCTCCGTCGTCGATCGTAGTAGCCAGCGTCTTGTGGAGGAGACAGAAATTGTGCAGACTGGCCGGTGGGAGTAACATCTCCTAAATTTGGGTGTAAAGTACTTAAGCTGTCCCTAGAGCTGTAAGCAAGGCTAGTAACACTAGATGTTCCCGAGACAGGTCGACGGGGTCCAAAAGTGCCGATGGTGCCAAGTGTCGCAGCGCTTGAGCTAGCAGGGAGCTGCGGTCGTGGAGATGTCAGCGCACTGGAGACAGAAGTCGCTGATACATCACTTTCTATCCCAACGTCGAGGATGATGGGGATCTCTCCGACACTGGAGAAGTTGGACAGCCTGACGTCGCTGCCCAGCGAAGGAGACGGACTGGGCGGTGAGACCGACTCGAGGGCGATGAGGATCTCCCAGTTCCTAGGTTTGCGAGGCACATCGCCCATATTTATAGCTATTTTTCCCGCTGGGAGGTGCTGGAGGTGTTAGTGCATGGCGACGTCGTGGTCGCTGTCCAAGCTGCCTTGCCCGTCAGTGCAGCGTGCGCCAAGGAACTTGGTACACCCGGCGCCAAGCGCGGCTAGGTACTGTAGGGTTAGGTTCCGGCTATCTAATCAAGTCGCCATCACGGTGATCGATAACGAGGAGATCAGCGGCGATGACGCGGGCGCGCCCTCGGCCGTCGGAGGAAGAAAGGGACACGACGCGGCGCGCAACGCAGGCCTTTGTCCACGACCACATCGCTGGCAGCCTCTCGACGCTCGCCTGTAGCCGTTCTGCTCACAAGCACACAGGCGGATCTGTGAAGACAGCGGAACGAGTCCGAGCGAGGCGACATGTCTACCGCTGTGGGACCCCTGCCGGGGACGCAGACGATTCGGTTTCGTCGTCCGCAGACGCAGCAGCCGAACCCGGTCATGGAGCGCAAGAACAGGCATGCTGGCATCTTACAGGACCAGCTGCGCAGGTGTGTGCACTCGCTGCTGCTATGTAGAGTATCTGTCCTCTGACAAGACTTCTAGATCGCAAAAAGCACCATGGAACCCGAGCTTCTCATTAGCGTTCCGTATATTCGTGCTCGTCCGGGTCATGGGTGCTATGTACTCAAATCTCAACGACTGTGATGAAGGTACAGCGCTATTCTATACCGCACAACTCGAAGTCTAATATCGCATAGTCTTCAACTTCTGGGAACCCCTCCATTACCTCGACCGCGGACACGCTTTCCAGACCTGGGAGACGTCCCCAGTCTACGCCATCCGCAGCTGGGCGTACATCCTGATACACCTCTGGCCCGCCAAACTCACCGCGTTCCTGCTGGGTCCTGAGAAGGTGCGATGCACGTTGCTGCTGCAGGCTGATGTGCCCTTCTAACCACACTGCCGCTTGCCCCTTGTAGCGCCCCGCGTTCTTCGCCGTGCGCATCTTTATGGCGTTCGTGTCGTCGATATGCGAGGCATTCCTGTACCGAACTATCACAGATAAGATCAACTATAGGGCGGGTCGGTATTTCCTGTTCTTGATGCTGTTCAATGCTGGGATGTGGAGCGCATCTGTTTGTGAGTGTGCTTATATCACAATGTCAGAATGCGGTTTACTGACTGTGGATCAAGCCTTCCTTCCGTCCTCGTTTGCCATGTACGCCAACACTATCGCTTTTGCGTTCTCTATCGAGCCCGCGAGCCACAAGAGCATCAAGCGCACGCTGTTTGCGACGGTGGCGTTCGCGACGGGCGCGTTTGTGGGCTGGCCGTTTGCGCTGGCAGTCGCCATCCCATTCGTGTTCGAAGAGCTGTTCCTCTACGGGACGGATATGGTCTCTCCCAAGCAACGCGTCAGTTGGGCCATGTCGCGCTGGTTCCGAATGATCAAATGCGGTTTTGTTGCGCTCTTGCTGCTGGTACGTATGGACGTCTTAGCCGAGTGCAATACCTGACTCGTGCTTTAGGTGCCCGTGGTTGCGTTAGACACTCTGTTCTACGGCAAGCTGACCATCGTCCCGTGGAATATCGTCAAATATAACGTCTTCCCGGACGCCGCGCAGGGGCCCACCTTGTATGGCTCAGAGCCGGCTGGCTACTACATTCACAACCTGCTGCTGAACATGAACGTGATCTTGCCCTTCGCAATGGCGTCGCTCCCCGCCCTTCTCGTGACCCACAGAGTGGACCGCAAGCGTCTCGGCGAGCGAGCTGGCCCAGAGCGCAGCTCGCCGTACACCCTGCTCACCATGCGGCTTGCACCGATGTACGTGTGGTTTGCGATCATGTTCTCGCAGCCGCACAAGGAGGAGCGGTTCATGTACCCTGTGTACCCGATCATTTGCTTCAATGCTGCGGTCACGATTTACCTTATGCGTGGGTGGATGGAGACGGCTTTCGTCACTCTCACGAAATCGCCTTACCGGGTATGTCGTGTTTAATTCGTCGTGACGAACCTTGTGCTGATGCATGGTCGAATTTAGGCTTCGCAATCTGCACTTTTCAGCCGCTTCACGCTTTCGGTCGTCACAGCATCCATGGTGCTGTCTCTTTCCCGCATCGCCGCGCAGTGGATGTATTATCACTCACCTATGTCGATTGTTGCCCACTTCGAAGCCTACGAGCTCCCTCAACTTCTTAACAACACAGGCTACATTCAGCTACCACCCCCTGGCAAGTACTCCCGCAAGCACATTCCGCAGAGCGCGGAGGAAGATGTCCGCGTGGACTATGACTTGCTCTATCCATTCAACCTGACCCTGTGCTACGGCAAGGAGTGGCACCGGTTCCCCGGAAACTACCTGGTCTCCGATTCGATTAACGTCGAGTGGATCAAGAGCGAGTTTGATGGCATGCTCCCTGGACACTTCAAGCCCACCGCAATAAAGGGCGGTTTGTCAGAGCGACTGAAGGGAACGCATGTCGTCCCGTACGGCTTGAACGATTTGAACAACGAGGAGCCCTCGTTCTACGTAAGTCATGACTGTATCGATGCTGAGTGAGCCCGACTGATATGAATTGTTTCTAGGTGGATGTGTCGACGTGCGACTACCTTGTGGATTCATACTTCCCGCTTCACCTTGACACGTCGACACTTGAGCCTGCGTACGCCACCGACACAGACACGTGGGAGCGCGTCAAGTGCGAGCGGTTCCTGGATGCGCGACACTCGTCGCTCCTGACGCGGACGCTGTGGATGCCGGGCAGTCGGTGGCAGCAGCTAAATAACTTTGGCGAGATCTGCCTGCTGAAAAACAGGGCGATGGTGGAGGAGAAGGAGAGGCGGCTCACCGTGCGCAACGATTGATTCCCTTATGGCTGGAATGCTGCTATCATATATTGACTAATGTCTTGTCGAGTGTTTACGATGAGCTAATGAAAAGACACGAATCCGGATGACGGGCCGCATGGTGTGCGTTCGAGCGAGCGCAGGAGCGAAGAGACCGCGCGGGTGCCGTCAAGCCGCGCGACAGGATTGGGAAAGCCGCGAATTTCGCAGGTTGGGAGACGCGTGTTCGGGCGACAGGGCGAGTGCGACGACGCTTATGGGCGAGCTGATGCTGATTCCATGTTCCACAGGGACCACGCGTGTCGATCCGCGCTTGTATGCGGGGCCTGCTATCTGGGAGCAAGGCGGGTCGGGTGGGAGTCGTCCGCCTCGAGGACTCCAGCGACCGCGTTCTGCAGCATGGTCGTCGCGACGATAGCGAATATCTCGTGAATTCTCGAGTTCGCGGGGGACACGTTGCAGGCTTGTCGCGAAGACAGTGACCCCGCACGACCCTCCAAATGAGCATGTTGGCTGCCCGATTTGGGCGGCGCGACGCGGATGTGGAAAGACTGCTGCTGCTATCGAGCCAAAAATGATCCCCTTCTTGTCCCAAAATCGAACCGACTGATTTATCGTTTCTTATTGCGGTCTTTGAATTCAAGGTCTTCGATGGAATAATGGCTCGATGGCTTCGCTGAGTACGTCCTCGACGCCAGCTCGTTCCTCCTTGTCCCTCCACCACCACGTCCTCGCAGAGCTCGCTGTGTTCAGCGTCCTCTATCACCCCGACGCGCCCATCATGGTGGACACGCCAGAGACAGCGCAGCATTTCATCTTTGTGTAAGTCGTCGTTGGTGCTGATGGGTCCATGTAACTGATCCTGTTCCGCCGGCTACGACGACACCGCTTAACAGCACGCAGGTTCACTTCTGCGGTAAGTCGCCATGTCGTCGGTAATGCTTCCTCACGCTCATATGCCTCTCTTAACAGCGATGTGTGAGTACATAACCAGCATATATGCACGTCGTACCTAACCCCTGTCTTTAGATGCCATCTGTGTGTGGGATTGGGCTCTTGGGCTTCCCCGAGAATGGCGCTTTGTGAGCACGATGGTGAACCTAGCGCGCGACAGGAATGTTGACGCACACCTATCAGATTTGGAAAACGCGATGGACTCCGGTCAAAGTAGCTTATCTCTTCTGTCGGTACGTATGCGATTTCTGCAGCCAGATGCACGCTAACAGACCTTGTCGATGCAGCTACTGGGTCATGGCAGTAGTCCCGTACTTGCTATACTGTTTCTGTGTCGATCATCCTCTGGAGGAGTGCAATAGGATCTTCAGGGTCAGTCCGTACTGCATCCCAGATACTGGTGTAAGCTAACGCCGCTGTCATTAGATTCCCGTCGCGCTCGCGATATGGAATCAGGTCAGCGCAGAAGTCATTCTGCTTATACGCACCTACGCCTTCTTCAACCGGAACATATACATCCTGATCCTTTTGGTCACTGCGTTAGCTGGCGTCGTTGCGTATCAGCTGTACGTTGATACTTCACAGATGCTACGTAAGTCAAGTCGTCTTCGCTACGAGCTCCTTACTGAATGTCCGCCTTCTAGTTTTACCATTTATTGGGGTAATGTCTCCAATATGTCGTATGTTCAACTCTCTAACGGTTATTATGTAGACTATGGGTCCTTGTCTCCCGATGTCTAAGCCCCATTCCGCGGATTTGCTAGGTGTGCTCTGACGTTCTCTCGCCTAAATGACTTGCTCATTTTACTCGCTCCAGGTTTCTTCGTTCGTATTGTTTCTTACATCCACCTGTGCTCGTACTCATGAGTATCGTGTTCTAGATCGCGCCGCTACTGTACGACACATTGGTCACTGTAATGACCGTTGTCAAGGCCATCGCGATCCGCCGTCGTAGTGGGGGTTCTAGTAGCAGGCTAATTCAGACTTTCCTTCGTGAAGGTATACTTCTCTTCACGTCTCTTGCCCTCTGTGCTGACGTCAATCAAGGTGTTTTCTACTACATCCTCATCTCTATCGCAAATTTGATCAACGGAATCTTCTACCTTCAGTAAGCCTCTCCAAGCGTTAATTGGTCACCCTTCTCATGAGCCGTTCTTGTAGACCGCGCCAGTCCATTTCTGCGATTTGCATCCCATTGAGCGTTATGTTGTCTCCGATCCTCGCTTGCCGTCTCATCCTGGATTTGCGGGAGCGCGGATCAGAAACTGTGGCTCAATCTACCGGCACAATGGCATTCACAGCCGGTGCATCTTCTACAAAGTCTAGTCCTGGCTCGCCCTTCTCAGGATTTGGGTTCGGGTCAATTCCTCGTACCGCGTCGAAGGTTTTCGTCCGCCCTCAAGGTGTAGTGCTTAGCACGATGGGAAGCATTACCGGCGATGCCATGACGAGCTCAAGCGGCCTTGAGCTGGACAATCTCGGGGCTCTATCTATTGCCAAGAACCCTGATCTTGAGAGTGGCTATCCGGATGAGATGGATCTGGGACTAGAGTCACCTATCAGTGGTATTCGAGTGGACGTCGAGAAGACTACAATGTAAAGATGTCGGTGCATATTGAGTTATGTGCAGCCTTATTTTGCTGATCCAAACCTCTTTGTAGGACACACTCTGATTGGGATCCATTCAAACGACATTATCTGTATCCGTAACGTTCATGATGCCATTTCGGACCGTCTCTTCGCATTGTTATCGTTGTTTAGCTTTTCACGTCTCCCCCACTCCACTCATGGTCTGCAAGTTTTCGTTGGCATTTTAGAGTCATTGTAATCATATTCGTCGCATTGTTGTTTTCGTACGGTTTTTCGGGTTCGTTCAGCACGTAGCTAGCTTTCGAGTCGAGAGGATCTTTTGGAATACATGAGTTTGAGTGTCACGGTACGACCCTGCTGTGCGATTTGAAACGTAAATCTCGGCTCTTCTGGATTTAACATCATCGTCGCTCCATGTCATGCATTGCCGCTTTCGGTCCTCGCAGCTCAAAGTGCCCGACGCCTGTCCTAATCTGGTGGGCGCGCGCACCAAAGCGGCAGTGTGGCGTTTGTTTGTGCAAAGAAGCACGACCAAACAATGCGCCTGGTCCGTGCGCAGGCCGCCCGACTATAAAAGCGCGACCCCGCCTACTGCGAATCCTTACCACTCTGGCCTTTTGGCTTAGATCAAGTGTAGTATCTGTTCTTAATAGTTTAACCACTATTATGAGGGCACCGCCCTCATTATTGGTTATCTAATTTTTGCCGCCCTTGTCCCCCGAGCTCTGCTTGCAACTCGGGGGCGCGATGACCTTGCCACTGCAGTACCGGCTTGTGTCGTCGGGGGATTTATTTGTTTATTGTTCCTCTTTTCTTTTGTTGGTTTTTTGGGCGGCGGTCAGTGGATCGCTGCTTGGATCTAGCAAATGAACTGAGTCATAGTGAGCTGTGGCGGTCTCCTCATTTGGTACTTGCTATACCCAATGAAGTTGTTCAGCTCATGGAAGCATCAGTGCGTCCGCGATCTCTCTCACGCTGGGACGCGTTCACGGTTGATTCTGTACTCCCATCTCGTTCTGCACTCAATCGTGGGTCGACGAGGAAATTTGCTAGGACCGTCCACTCGTCTGGTGAGTAACCTACAGCATTGTTGGATTGGCGTTAACCGTTCCGTTAGTGACATGGAACGCGATCTAGCAATTGGGTTGACCAGCGTGAACTATGATTTTACCATAGTCGCTACCCTCAAGTTGTCCGGGCTCCGCAAGGTTCTATCACACGATGCAATCGTTGTCGACCAAGTTACTAGAATTCCAACTCCAAGTTTTAGTCCTACTCTAGTAGTCCACGTCATCGTGGAAAACTCGAAAGCCGAGACTGATGGTAGGGCGCAGAACACACTCGGAATATGGGTCACGCCTGTAAACGATCCGTTCAATCGACCTCAACCGCTGCAAGTTCAGATTACCTTGGTCTCGTACGCGGAGGACAAAACGTATGCGTCCTTCTGTGAAACTGTGACATTTGACCCTTTTGAAGGGCATGTTTGGCCGACACTCTTGTACCCACGAGACTGGCAACAACATGCGTCCATGAGGCGTGACGACGGAATACTGCTGAAATTCGGTGCTCGCGCGCCACCGAGACCGTCTCCCATTAGCATCCCGGTCTCGACTATCCTACACAAGATGATGCACGGTACCCATCGCCCGGACATTGGGTTCACGGTCTTTGGCCGGAGGACCGCCGGCGGTCAGTTGTATAAACGGCGCGTTCTACTTGCAGACGGCAAAGCCTTGGAACGGTCCTGTGATGCTATGAAGAAATGTGCGTCGCTTCTGAGAGTTGTAGACATAACTCGATGCTTACATCTTGAACAGTGTTGTTATCCGACGGAAGTGACCGATACTGGAACGGTGTACGCATAGGAAGGCCGCCCGTAGATGATCCCGGTGCTACGTATAATTGTCCCGATAGCGATTTCGAAGAGGACGACCCGGACGCTGCGGAAGACAAGGATCCGAATAGGGAAAGCGCCAGCTCAAATACCACCATCGAGACCTCGCAGGACGGAAACCTAGGACCAAGACCTATGCCTGATAAGAGAGCCCGCACAGAGCAACAGACAGAGGATAACGCAAGACGTGGCCCCAATACTGGATCAGTCGCGGGGTCGAGGCAAAGTGTTGGGGTAAAGACCAAACGGGGGCGCGAGGAAGAAAGTGTCGACATTACAAGCGAAACAGTTCGTGCTACAGGTTCTGGTGAGTTATGGTCAATTTCTCACATTTTGCTCGTCGGCTCATGCCCGTCGCCCAGCGCGCAACGGTCAACCTGGTATTCGGACAGAGCTGATGGATATAGTCGTCGTTGGAGCGGCCTCGGTTTCGTCAGTGTCTTACTTTCCGTTCAGGCCTCACGTATACATTTCGCTCACAGATGGGAGGCCTTGATATTCTTCTTATACACAAGCCGCATCGAATTTGCACCTCTGCTAAGCGCAGGTAGGCAAGCAAGGAAGGCATATATCGCAGATGCTGTCAAACACAGAAAACATGCACCGAAACCGTGCTCCCCGAAGTCCGTGTACCGTCTGGCTAAAGAAGTCGGTGTCTCGATGACCTAATATTCTGCGACTGACTTTGTTTGTAGTTGGACTTGCCCGGGCTCCAGATACTGTGTCTAGAGGAACTCCAGAAACAGCTTACGAACGACAACATACTGCCTGAGATTTTTAGCCGCTTCACGTCTTTGTGCGTTCGCCGTGCAGTATCACAGGACTGACTTGAGATTTTCTCCCGCAGACACAAAGGCGTCAAATCTATGGAGATGAAGTATTTGGTGCAACACTGGGCAGATCTGCGAGATTCAGAGGCCTTCAAGACTGTATTGGAAGAGGTAGCGAAAGGTACCTATCCGCACGCGGGCGGATTACTTGCAGAGATCTTCCAAGCGGTTGGGAGCTTCGTTCCTGGGAACCGACCCTACGTACTATTTGATGCGGATGCAAGACGCGAAGGACGACCGTGAACGCGCATACATGCCCATTCCTGCACGGCGATAACTCTCCTGAAACAATCGAGGAGGCTGAACACTTGTCCATGAGTTTCAAACGAATTTATAATTTCTGTAGTTGTTGTAGTGAGAGCAATCGTGTACATAGTCCCTGCACTGTTCGTCATCGCTGTATTCCGAATGTCTCTTAATGTATCATTCAGATCGAAACAATGTCAGACGATGTCGCGAGTGTCAAAAAATTGCGGTAAACTACGGCGCAGTCTGAACGTTGAACTTGGAGCACCCGACACCCAAGGTCTATTTGCAATTGTTTTGTCCCGCTCGAGTGAAGCGCGGAAATCGTAAGGATCGTAAATGGACGACACGTCTACGTTCAGTGCCATACACAACACGACTTCGTCGCACCTGCTCTTTCGTAGCTCAATACGATCCTAGAGCTCTTCTAGGAAGCAGCAATTTCATTGGCAACAGTCATCGCTCTACCGTATCGCTCGTCATCGCTTTACCGTATCGCTCTCACGCTCAGCATGATGTCGGGCAAGTTGACAAGTGCAGTCGTTGAAGATACTCACAATATAGTGGTAGATGCTACCTTCAAGCTACGAGGCCTTGGCGGCTTCCTTTCGGATGATGCAACAGTGCTGCCTCTGGACGACCCCACCATTCACCCCCTGGGGCGTTTACAGCCTGGTTTCTACGTTACTGCAAGTGTTGGCAGCAGCCATACTATCGGTCTTGGACCGAACTACAATGTGGTTGGGTTAGGCTTAAATGCAAGCTCTTTCATGTGCCCTATTTTGCTGTTTGCTAAGCTCGAGCTGTACTCATATGATGGTGATACGCTGTACGCCGGATATTGGAAGACATTCAGATTAGAAAGGGAGAATCAGAGAGCATTTTGGAAGCAAGCCTTAAGTCCAGCAGACTGGGAAAAACACGCAATCATGAGGACGGATGACGGCGTATTGGTGCGAGTTCATCTCCGTTCACCTCCAGGACCGAGTCCTCCTAGTCCCTCGGTCGCTTCTGTACTGTACAGAACGTTACACAACACACAGCGACCGGATCTTCGATTCACAACGTTCAATCAGAGGCTCGAGGATGGCCAGCTGCATGGCCGCCAAGTCCTTTTCGCAGATGGGAAATGCATAGGAAGTGCCTCTCAGGCTCTTAGCAAAAGTGAGTCATAGTCCAAGCAGCAAAGCCAGCTAACAGTCCTTGAGCAGTGATCATCGATGAATCTGATGGACGATGGAGCGGCGTACGAGTGGAATCGCCCTCGTGCGACGACCCGACGACCGAGTATACTGATCCCGACAGTGACTTTGAGGACGGCATGCCGGAAGATGAAGATGAGAACATGTCCGATGATGATCCAGGTTCGGAGGCTTCACAGGACGAAGGAGAGCCAGCCGCTAAGAAAACGCGCATCAAACAGGGGACACTATACGACGCTGAAGATAGCGAGGACGTGGAGGATGCGGAGGATGCGGGAGACACAGGAGGTGTTGACGACGCAGAAACGGCGGAAGATGCAGAAGATGCTGTGGACGCCGAAGAGGTTGACGAAACGGTCGAAGGTGACAACTCGCCTGAAGTAAAGTCAGAAGACCAAGAAAGAATACCGTTAAATGACTCAAAACGCACCAAAAGCAGTAATTTCGGTGCGCAGGGCCATAGTAACAACCTTACAAATGTGACTTACCTACTGGCTACCTAGATAAGAAGACACACGAACATAATGTTCTGGATGTAGTTGTGGTAGGAGCAGCCTCCGTAACGTGAGTGTCCCTTTTCTTCCGCATCTAACCTCATGTCTTATCATCCGTAGATGGGAGGCTCTGTTATTCTATCTGTATACTGGCATTATCAGATTCGCCCCATTGTCCAGCTCGGGTGGTCAGCAAAGAGCTACCTACGTCACAAACTATTCCAAGCGTAAGCCGAATAGACCTAAGCCATGTTCTCCAAAGTCTATGTATCATCTCGCTACCGAGGTCAATAGCACTCTACATTCTGCTCTCTTAACCACACTGACTCGTCTCAAACAGTTTGGATTGATTGCTTTGCAGTCGATGTGCTTGAACAATATCAAACGGCAACTCACAACCACCAACGTTACGATAGAGATTTTCAGTACTTTCACTGCTAGGTGCGTAGTCGTCTGCTAGATTCTCGCTATTACATGCTTAGCACATGCAGACACGAGGAAGTGAAACGCGTAGAGCTACGGTTTATAATTCAAAACTGGGAACGTATAAGAGATTCGGATGCCTTCAGGTCTACATTGAGAGAGGTAGCGAAGGGTACTTATCCACATGCTGGCGATCTGCTTGCGGAGATATTCCAAGCCGTACATTAATCCAAAATTCTTGTCATGGAGCTCGGTATGCAGAATCGCCAAAGAGTTACAAGCCATGTAATCAACACTGTTCGTAGTTGCAACTCACACGATTGCAAGAGATCTGCCTGACCAACATCAAAGGACAGCTTACCAACGCTAACATCGTATCGGAAATTTTCAGCTTGTTCACTGCGAGGTACGTTGTTGGACTTGATTTCCGCGTAGAAATTCTGTTGTTCAATCAATCGTAGCTACGAAGCTGTCAAGGCTGTGGAGATCGAATATTTGGTACGACATTGGGTGGAAATGAAGGACTCCGATACGTTCAAGGCGGCGATGAACCAGCTAGTGCAAGGTGCCTATCCTCACGCCGGTTCGCTGCTAACAGAGATCTTCCAAGCCGTTGGGAACAACGCCGCAAAAGCTTGAAGAACAACAAAATGCCACTAAGACGCAGCTCGCTGTACAGGCCACCATGATACGTTCAACCCCTCTCTGACGACAGAGGAAGTAAGGCATGCTCATGAAAATGCGACGTGATTACTTAATATTCGACTCTCAGGCCCATCACAATGTCGCGTCCGAACATTTGGCTTTTCACATGTTTAAGTGTAGATGTCTAGTAGTGGCTATTTCAGCGAATAGTTTAACGACCTCGTCTTGACCTACCGTAGGATCTGTGATGTTTGCATCATACCCCACCGCGCCAGCTCCGACGAAGGTCGGTGCAATGGTGACAATAACTGAGTCGATGAAGCTTGACTTTGGGTCGCGGGACGCGCCATCGAGGAAAGACTGGATGACGGTCGCTCCGCCCTCTACCATGAGTGAGCGGATCCCGAGTTTGCGGAAGGTCAATAATAGGTCTCCGATAGATACGCGACCTAGGAATATTCAGCAAGACATACGCGTAGTATATTGCAATGGCCTTACCATCCTGTCCAGCGACCTCGACCACGGTGGCTCCGGCTGTTTCGAGAGCCGTCTTTCGCTCCGCCCACTGCTGTGTCTCTGATGATGATGTCGGTCGTGAAGCGACCACCCAAGGGCGGCGTCCTCGCCCTTCTCGATAGTTCTTCAAGAGTTTGCAGCCGGGTGCCAAACGTAATCTAGAGTCTAGTATGACCGGCCGTGGTAAGTGGTAGCAATATGCAGCATCTACTGGTAGAGCCGGGAGATGACGAGCTAACAGCGAAATACGCTCAACGACATTCAACGCTTCGAAGAATTCATGTGACGTACTGTTAAGTTGTGGATCGTCGTTCAAGGCGGTACCTATACCGACCATGATAGCGTCATGCATCGTTCTCATCCTAATCTTTGCGCAGTGAGTCAATATCGATGAACACGATGCAGCACAGATATGACAGACCAGTGGGTCATGACGAGGCTTTCCTTGCCGCTTAGAGCGAGCTGCTTACCACCTTTCCCGGCAATTTTGGCATCGATGGATTGTGCAAACGTTAACGTGACATATGGCCGTGAATCATCTGGTGAAATAGGTGTTTGAATGCGTTGACTGGGAACGTCTGCCACGTAAGTCGACATTGTAGAGTTGTCGTCGTTCCCTGTGAAAGGTCCCAGCACATCTACTAGTAGCTGCGGGGGACATAATGACCCAATTTTCATTTGGATCGTGCTTTCCACGTTGCGATTACGATGTTAAGCGGAAGTGAGGTCCGCAGCGGACTCAAAGTTGTCAATGATGTTGTGGTCGATGTGGCGGATCGGTACCTCGGAGCGAATGCGATCCTGCCGCTAACCGGCCATCAAAAGAGAATGAGATCAGATCGCGTCCAAAAGCGGACGTCACCACTTTCACATAGGCGCCAAGCGCACTTCGCCAGTTTTCTCAGCTCCAGACCGCCATGACCAACGAGCTTGCCGCCTCCAATGGCGCGCAGGAGAAGGAACCACAACAACACCCAGAGGCTGAAGAGGACAACGATGATGTTGAAGAGGACGGTCATGTAGAGACCACGGGCGCAGGCGGTGAGTAGATCTCGAGCGTAACTCTTCGTCGATCTCATTATCGTTTGTGGTTTTCGCGATTGCAGGCGAGGGTAAGAAGAAGAAGAAAAAGAAGAAGTCCAAGAAGAAGAAGTCTGAGCAGACTGAGCCGCCAACCGTTGGGCTGTCCAAGCTCTTCCCGGACGGCAATTATCCTGAGGGCGAGTTGCAAGATTACAAGGATGAGTGAGCATTTCGTCGAAGTCGCGTCACTACTCCGAGTCTCATCTAGTAATACAGCAATACATGGCGTACAACATCAGAAGAGATGCGTTACAACGAGCGGATGGCAATGGAGGATCCCGAGACTACGTACAGCAGTATCCGGCGCGCTGCGGAGGTACACCGACAAGTGCGGAAATACGCGCGGAAGACGATCAAGCCCGGGATGAACATGACTGAGATTGCGAATCTAATTGAAGATGGTACACGAGCGTTGGTTGAGGAGGATGGTCTTGAGTCCGGTATTGGCTTCCCTACAGGCCTTAGTTTGAACCACTGTGCCGCGCATTACTCGCCAAACCCTGGAGACACTACTGGTACGAGACATTTCGCGCGCATTTCAAGCCGTGCTAACGGTACACCGTGAATAGTTCTTCAGCAAGGCGATGTCATGAAAGTCGACTTCGGTGTGCACGTCAAAGGCCGCATCCTTGACTCGGCATTCACCATGACCTTTGACCACACATACGACAAGCTTCTAGAAGCTGTGAAGGCGGCTACAGACACTGGTGTTCGGGTACGGATAGTAACACGTTTTTGCAATGTGTTTGCTGACATGTAAGATTTGATACAGGAAGCTGGTATCGACGTTCGTCTAGGTGAACTCGCGGGTCTTATCCAGGAGACAATGGAGTCGTATGAAGTTGAGATCAACGGCAACTTCATTCCCGGTGAGTAAAATGCTTTGTACGACGTTCCTTCTCACTGACGTTTGTCGTCAGTGAAGCCCATTGAGAATCTGAGTGGACACTCAATAGCGCCGTATCAAATTCACGCTGGCAAATCGGTATGTTTAGTAAAAAATCACGACCAGACGAAGATGGAGGAAGGTGAATACTTCGCGATCGAGACATTCGGCTCAACAGGTCGCGGAAAGGTGGTTGAGAGTGTCAGTCTTGTTATTATCTCTTCGATCAACTTTCTTGACTGACTGTCCCGTCTCAGGGCGAGATCTCGCATTATGCCAGGATCGTCGATGCGCCTCATGTACCATTACGACTGACGACCGCCAAGTCGTTACTGAAGAGCATCAACAAAAACTTTGGGACCTTGCCGTTCTGTCGTCGGTATCTTGAACGAGCAGGTGAAAGCCATTATCTGTTGGCAGTACGTCCCATAGTCCGGACTCTTTGGTGGTGACAATCTAACCGCTTCTGTGCGCAGCTAAACCACCTTGTACAGCAAGGTATCGTACAGGACTATCCGCCCCTGTGCGATGCGCGAGGAGCCATGACAGCCCAGTTTGTAAGATCGTTCTCATTCCTGTCGTCTGACCCGGAAGTTCTGATGATGCCGTGTAGGAACATACGATCCTTCTCCGTCCAACTAGGAAGGAGGTTGTGAGCAGAGGGGACGACTACTGATCACGCGGGCGGCCTTCATCCGTCCGCTGCGCACCGCTTTGCCTGAAAACGCCTCAAAAGCGATCGTCGGGCTTGGTGCTGCTTGAAATGGCGGGACCCTGAGACGTCGTGGTGCTGGTCGCTGTGCGCGCATGGTATTTGTAGTTTTAGTGCATTTCCTCTTTGTTTTACCTGAGCGATCTATTTTCTGAGGATGATCAACGGACTGTTCGGCATTGGAGGGGGTGCGCGGCTTGTGATAGGGCCGCGGCGATGTTCCCACGCGCTACGTCAGGGCAAAAGTGTAAGCGCTCTCTACAAGTTACAGAAGCCGCCGGACAAACCGAGTGCAGGCAGTCAGAGGGCCCCGGAACTGCTCTCCTCTGCCCTCAGAACATCTCTTTCCCGAACCACTTGCTCACTTGACTCGGTCGTATGGCTCAAGCCTTCAGCTGTACTTCCCAACATCCCATAAACCCGTCTGCGCAGTTCTCGAACTCTTCGGCCAAGCTCCGCTCCCGCTGCTTCATTTTATATGCTCTCCGGGGCTGTTGACCTCAGCTCTCGGTTATTCTTGAACTACACTCATGGTCTGGCCTCTCTCATTGCTCTCTGGAGGTAGTGATGCCGCACCGTCTCAAGATATGGAGACACACGACCTCGACCAACAGCCTGGCTCACCCGTTAAAGAGCTACTACGGCACTTTGAAACTCCAGGTCTATCGCTACCTCCGTCTTCGCGTGTAGGGGATCCCAAGCTTAAGCAGAGGGAGAGCCAGCCTATGCGAGTATGGCACCTGTGGAAGTATGGCGCATTTGCGGCGATGAAGGGTGAGTGCTCCATGCGCATACAGGCAGACAGCAGGTCTCCTCGTCCCACTTCTGCTTTTTGCTAATCCTCACACCACAGCGACGGAGCTGGCAGCTGCATTGCTCTCTTACCACTTACGAGGTCCGCCCAAAAAGTCATGGGGCCTCGAAATGACCCTCTTGACGTGCATCATGCGAGACATCAGCAGACATTCGCACCTAGCGGACATCGTGCGTGCTCCTCGTATTACGTTGTAGCTGCCAGATTTCTGACCCACACCTGTCGCGCTCCGGCAGGCCATGATTCGAATGCTCATGGGCATCAGTGGCCTTGTTCCCGTTCCTTCTGACGCTTTGGTCACCCCGGTGACGTTTCGCGTACAGAAGCGCGCGCTGCGCGGGATCCTCGCCGAATTCGATGCGATGGAAGACGGCTCGCGAGAACTTTCTGGAGAGTGGGTTGTCGGCAAGCGAACATGGCAGCGTCTTCAAAGGGAGTGGCAGCACTCGAGAAGGGTCAAGCTAAAGCTGGGTCAGGACATAACGGCCTCTGATTCAGTTCCTCAACCCAAGCGCAAGGAGAGGGTTATACTCTATTTGCACGGTGGTGAGTTGACTTGCACCGTCTCCTGGAACTCTACTGACCTTTTGTTCCAGGAGCATATTATCTATCGAGTCCTGCGACTCACAGACTAATAACAATACCACTATCAAAGCACCTAGATGCAAGATTATTTGGTATGGCGCCCAACTCTAGCATGTGTTTCTCAACTGATATTTTTGGTACCTTAGCTCTAGACTACCGTTTGGCACCGGAAACACGTTTTCCTGGCCCCCTACATGATGCAGTATCTGCGTATTTTAGGCTGGTAGACGATCTTCATATCTCGCCGGAGAATATCCTGCTGGCAGGAGATAGCGCGGGTGGTGGTTTAGCTCTCGCATTAATGATGTATTTGCGAGACAACGACTACCCTCTCCCCGGCGGTGGGATCTTGATGTCCCCGTGGGTCGGTAAGTACCAATCGTTATTTACAGTGTGCGAAGATTAACGTCGCAAAACAGATTTGACCATGAGCTGTGACTCTTGGGATAGCAATGCGAAATATGACGTCGTTCCAATGCCGCAGCCAGGAGACCACTTGAATCCTATCGCGTGTTACCTGGGCGAACATATGGAGAAGTACCTGACGCATCCATATGCAAGCCCGCTTTTTGGTGATCTTAAGGGTCTTCCACCATTGCTGATCCAAGGGGGCGACTCCGAAGTGCTCCGCGACGAAATAACGCTGCTGGCACATAAAGCTACCCTTTCCGGAGTCAAAGTACGACACGAGTTGTACGAGGATGCAGTAAGCTCTCTTTACAGTCTAGTTCCCTATATTTGCCTGATCCGAGTATAGGTGCACGTCTTTCAGACATTTCCTTTCCTCGAGCAAGCCCGACAGGCTTTCATGTCAGCGCGAGAGTTTGTCCGCGAACTACTCGCAGAGAGAGAAGGCAAACAGTCTCTGGGCTTACAGCGCACAGCGGAAGAACACTTGGAGAACGAGATCGACGTCGAGTGTGCACGCGTTGTTCAGGGCGACGGCACGGACTGCTTCACGAAGAAGACCGACATCCTGAAGAAACGCGAGAAAGCATCCGTCGACCCTGAGGTCATCGCGGTGAAGGAAGTGTCTGAAAAGGACTCTGACGGAGAGGAGGGGTCATCCAGCCAGGATGAAGATCCGAGCTGGGTCACAACGCAGCCGTGGCCCTCGCCTCCCGCCACCCCCGAAACAGAGTCCGGATCACAGGACGAGAAACGGAAAGACCTCGTACGCCGCGAGGCCCCGCGGAGTCCCCCTGGACGGCGGCGCGCCACCTCGGCCTCCACTTCGAGCCCCTTCGTCGCCACTACGTCATCACATGCACCCGCGCATGCGCCCGCAGGCGGCGCGTCACTGCGACGCGTCCATTCGCGTCCGCATCTTGCGCGCAAGACGACCGACGGGCTGGGCGCATCAGCACAGACGACGGCGCACCCGCCGAGTCGCGAATACCGCCTGCCCGCCGTGAGCCTCTCGCCGTGTACGACGCCCGCGCCGCGTCCGCTCATCAGGCGCTCGCATTCGAGCCATCCAGACATGGCGTCCTTGTGCGCAGAGTGGGCACATAGGGGACCGGCGAACCAGACTTTGACGTTTAAGACAGACTCTGCTACGCCCCGGCGGCGTGGTACGGTCAGCATGACGAGCTCCATGTCGATTCAGAAGTAAAATAGCTGTAATTTCGATATTTCAGTAGTGTAGTTATAGTTGATACTCTGAAGGTATACCCCACAAATTTTGTAATTGTAGCGCAGACCTTACGACGTAGTTCATACGACGTGTGACGATTCTTCTTGATTATAGCCATACAGATTCTCTTGACACGGGATGAGCGATCTGGACGAATCCGCATTAACTCTTGATATGTTGGAAATCAGCGTGCGCGTTCAATTGAAGGACCGGGAAGCAAGACATTTACATGCTATGAGAGAGGACCACATAACATTGATATTCCTGTAGCCATTCCGTAGGATCACTTTTGGAACTGAGCCAAGATTGAGGCTTCACTCAAAAACGCAGTCCTTCCCAATGAGAAATCTGTATTATCGTAGTAAGTCCTTGCCCAGAGTGCAGCATCAAAAAGAGGGAGATCTCACCGTCGGGGATCGCAGTTATATTGTCTCTCATCAGCTGCAGGACTTTCTGCGTAGACAACTCATACTGGGGCCAGGGTGCTGTACAAATGAAGTGATCAGGATCAGGATCATGATTAGATTCCATAGTACGTCACAAAACTTACCTCCTGGGTTCATGTCATTGACGAAGTTGATATAGAAGTCAAGGTATTGATTCGCAAAAGTAATCTCGATAGTATCCGGTACCGGTCCAAATAGCAAAGGGAGCTCAGAAGCGTGAGCAACTGTATGAACAGCGAAATGTGAGCCTCCTATCCTCTCCCAGAAACGGAGTGCTTACCGCCAAACGCAGGGTCATTGCCTGGTATGAATTCGGTGAAGTAGTACGCAAAGACGGGCTGTCGCGGCGCGGCTGCCTCGAATAAACGACGTCTTACAGAGAGGAACATGTTGTCCGTATACCATGCTGCTGCACGGTCGAAGAGGGAGTCGCCGGTATTGAAGGGACCCCCAAGAGAAGAATCATTCGCCGGATACAGAGCATGGATAGCGCCGAATGTAGCGGGAGTAACCGTGGAAGGATCGATGAGGAGATCTTGGACGAACTGCGTGAATACAGCGTTCTCTTCTGCCGGCGGAGTGTGGAGGTTCATGACCGATCGGGAGAACGTGTTACCTTCGTTCAGCTATTAATGGTATATAAGTGTCTGGAGCGTGCAGGTGGAGTAGTGCATACGTTCGTGCCAGCTAGGATCGGGATACGCAAGAAGTTGCCGCTTGCAACCCGCAGAGAGGGTCGTTCCGTGACAAAACTGCCCTTAGGTCCGACAGCTGGCTGCCAAAGCTGGTCATTGACCCTCTCTGTTGTCAACGTATTTGATGCGTTCAACAAAATCTTTGACAATACATAGTTAACTTGAATATCGGACGAACGCTATGCAGATGCGTACCTCGAATGGAACTTTCTGAAGACATTCGAATGAGCCTTGACCCTCTTTGCAGCCAGTAAGATTAAGCAAGTTCGTATACGGCTGGTCTGGGTGGTCATACGTCGACGAAGGCGGATCCGTCTTACTGAAAAGACCAAATCACCTCTGTGCGTGAACATAAACGAGACAATATCGTGCACTTACAATGGGCCGGTAGAAGAATCCATCATAGCTGCCCTAAACAGTGACTGTTCTGGAGGGAAGAGAATGTGGGCATTCACGCTTCCTGCACCTGCTGACTGTCGGCCCGCGAACGTGAGAATGTAGCGCATATATCATCTTCTGGCACTAACCTGGCCCCAGATCGTGACCTGCGAGCATGTGCGTTATCGTCTGTAGTACAGGCTCGATATTGAGTATGCTGACCTTGGATGGGTCACCGCCGAAAGTTGCGATGTTCTTTTGGACGAACATGAGACTCAGCCGCTGGTCGTGTAATCCGGCATTGAGATCCTCAGGAGCAACGTGAGCACTAGCCAACTGGATGGTACTCCATCGTCAGTACATTTCAGATATTGAGCCGGGACTCACAAAGCCGAAAGAGTTGACACGGTAGTTTCTTTCATGGAACAAATATCAGGTGGCACTTCAATATCGAGATGACTATGCCTTTTCTTACACGGACACGAAGATCATCGGTTTCTTTAAGGCCATACTTCGTCCGATAATGCCTGTGCTAATATTAGTACGTGCATCGTTGGGACGGGAAGCAAGCTCACGGGTAGGATCGTATGCTCGATCGGAGGCCGCACTGAAAATCTGATTAGATGTAGTGCTGCGATGAGGAGTACTGTAGATACTACCCGTTGGTAAAAGCCCCGCCCTGCGTGAAAGTCAGCAGATTTGTATAGCGAGGGTTGTATGACCTACATAGAACCACACCAAGACAGGTAGTTTATCCCCTGCCTTAGTGCCTAAAGGACGCCACACGTTGAGGAACAGGCAATCTTCGCTTTGCGGCGCACCAAGAGAGCTGCTGGGGAGCTGTGGACAAGCATTGCCGAAAGTTGTTGCACTTTGGAGTGTGTTAGAAGGGTGAGTGATGGGGACGGGTGCCTTGAAGCGTAGACTGCCAACGGGAGGTTCGGCGAACGGAATACCGAGCCAGCGGTCTGTACCGTTCGCTATAGACCCCTCCCCCACAAAGTTGCCCGAGGTAAGGCGGACGACGAGGCTGGACGTTGTGCTATTGGTGTTGGCGGCGTCCGCGCGGATGGTTGGTGAAGTTGCGCCATATGCTGTAAGGAGAAGGGTGACTAGGAAGACCTTGATGATGCCCATGGTGACTGCCCACAGCGGTAGACGCAGCGAGACGAGGCCTTATATAACGTTACGCGACGCAGCTCAAGGCTCTGCACCTAAACGGAGAACCGTTACAAA
Organism: Pleurotus ostreatoroseus; assembly: GCA_005298045.1. Classification (NCBI taxonomy): domain Eukaryota; kingdom Fungi; phylum Basidiomycota; class Agaricomycetes; order Agaricales; family Pleurotaceae; genus Pleurotus; species Pleurotus ostreatoroseus. The sequence continues at coordinate 438,170 of SWBT01000168.1, forward strand.
ACTGGAGGTTAAGGTGGCTGACCTTTCAGAAGTGCACGGGAGTACGGCATGAAGAGAAGAAAGCTATGTAGTGTGAGTAGCAAGTCTAGCGGTGGAAGCGGGAGAAAGTCTCTGATCCAAGCGAGCGGAGACGTAACTGGAGATTGTGCGGGAAGCGTTGGCGAGCAGGTCACCAGAACAAAGTGTTTCTCATGACGGCATAAGATACAGCATGACTGGCGAAGAAACCTTTACTGATATCACTTCTGGAATTGAGCCAACACGGAGGGTGAGTCCAAGAACGCAGTTTTCTCCAGTAAAAAGTCTACAGATAATCGTAAATATCAGCGAACAATTAAGCGCGAAGCAGATCTTACCGTCGGGTATCGCTGTGATGTTATCTCTCATCAACTGCAGTACTTTCTTCGTAGATAGCTCGTATTGCGGCCACGGCTCTGCACAAACGCGTTAATAGGATAACAAGGCAATGTCATACCACTGACCTCCGGGATGCAAGTCATTGATGAAGTTGATATAGAAATCTGTAAGTTGGTTGGCGAAGTCATTTTCGACGGGATTGGGCACCGGTCCAAATATCAGACTGAGCTCAGAACCGTGGAACACTAGAGGAATTGATGTTTTCAGTTCTTTGTATTCTTAGTCGTTACGGAACTACTTACCGCCAAGCTCAAGAGGATTTCCTGGAATATATTCCGTGAAGAAGTAGCCAAAGAGCGGCTGCAGAGGCGCAGCATTCTCGAAGAGCAAACGCCTTGAAGAGAGGAACATATTATCTGTATACCATGCCTCTGCGCGATCGTATAGGGAGTCGCCGGTATTGAATGGTCCACCGAGTGAGGAATCGTTGGCCGGGTATAACTCAAGTATAGTGTTGAAAGTAGACTGAGTGATCGTGGAAGGATCGATAATCAGGCCTTTCATGTATTCCTCGAACACAGCGTTTTCCTGTGCCGGTGGAGTGTCCAGACCCCTCACGACTTGACTAAAGAGAGTCCCCTCATTCAGCTACGTGTGAAGTCAGCGATTGACGAATATGCCAGCTTCGAAATGTCACATACGTTTGTACCAGCCAGGATCGGAACATGCATGAAGTCACCACCTGCCATCCGCAAGGAAGGCCGCTCCGTGATGAAGCTCCCTGATGGTCCAACGGATGGCTGCCACAACTGCCCATTGACCCGCTCACCCGTGAGGATGGTAGTGGCATTTTGCAGAAGCTTGAGTTATATTTAGCTCCAGGAACAGGACGAAGTAGGAAGCTGTGCATACTTCGAATGGTACCTTCTGAAGACATTCGAAGGAGCTTGGGCCTTGTGCGCACCCCGTTAAATTCAGTAATTTGGAGTACGGCTGGTCAGGCTCATCGTACGTCGTTGCTGGCGGAGCGGTTTTGCTTGAGGAATTCCGTCAGCGTTCACAGCTGACCATAGATGTTATGGGAAAGATGCTTACAACGGGCCGGTAGAAGAATCGAATATGGCTGCCCTGAACAGGGATTGCTTTGCCGGAAATAGGACCTGAGCTTCAGCACTTCCAGCGCCTGCTGACTATGAACACAAAAGAGTAGGTAAACGGTATGTCGATATTCCGCTAACACTGACCTGGCCCCAAATTGTGACCTACAGGGGTACATGTCACCTCAATCATGACGTTTGAATGAGGAATGGAACTGACCTTAGTTGGGTCTCCACCAAATGCCGCGATGTTCTCTTGGACGAACACCAGACCAGCTCTCTGATCGTGTAGGCCTGCATTGAGATCCTCTGCAGGGACGTGCACGCTGGATAGCTATCAAATGCTCCTCAGCGAAATCCATCCGGTGGTCACTTCAAGTCATGACTCACGAAACCGAACGTATTGACTCGGTAGTTTCTAATGGCACAAGGGTAAGCAGGAGAGCCGCTGTGGGAGTCGAGTTCATACGTACACGGAAACGAAGATGACTGGCTTGTTTACAGCTACACTTCGACCAATGATACCTATGCTAATATTAGCTGTATGAGCACGATGCGCTTCAGAGAACGTACGGGTCGGGTCAAATGATGGGTCAGAAGCCGCTCTGAACGTCATGTAAGACGATGAATGTCGTCAGGCTCAACTAGAAGCTCACCCGTTCATGAAGGCTCCACCCTGGCGTAATCCAGTAAGCACATGTGTGTACGTTGACGACAGGACAACCTACATAAAACCAAACCAATACAGGCAGTTTATCCCTTGCAGTGGTGTTCACAGGGCGCCACACATTTAGGAAGAGGCAGTCTTCACTTTGGGGTGCACCTAATGAGCCACCAGGTTCTTGAGGACATGCGTTGCCGAAGGCAGTCGCGTTCTGGAGTGCGCCAGACGGATGAGAAATGGGAACGGGGGCTTTGAATCGCAGATTTCCGACAGGTGGTTGGGCGAATGGGATCCCGAGCCAGCGGTCAGTGCCGTTATCCGCAAGCTCCTCACCGATAAAATTTCCGGAGGACAGTTGAACAAGGAGGTTAGACGATGCGATATCCGGTATTGCATTTGCCTGAGTAGTGGGGGAGCTCGTGCAGTATGCTACAAGGGAGAGCGAGAACAGAAGAGTGAGCGAAGGACCCATGATGGTTGTGTGTACCGCTCCGTATCACAAACAAGAGGAGATTTTATACCTCATCCGACTGAAATGGCACCGCATGCTGGGGTCTGATACAGGACCTGAAGTTAGCCTGGAAGGCAGAAAAGCGGTCCAGAAGCTGCGGAGTGCGGTAGGTTACTACAATAGCGGTACCGTGTACCATGTATGGAATCTTAAGCTTCTCCGTATGTTCTATGTGTATCTGAACGTTCCTGAATGTCAGTCCTCAAACCGCATGACCAGATGCAAGTACGTACCGGAAAGAATCGACCCTTGTGCACGCATTACCCTGTGATATAGCGCGAGGAGACGGTCTGTCGCACACAAATATGACTCGTGCATGTTCACGTAAACACCGAGAGGTAGTTGCTGCGCCACTACTGCGACACGGCCTCCGCGAAATGTGCAGCAACGACGCAAAGCCGCCAAAGCGCAGCTAGCAAGCGCGTAGGCGCCGAAACAAGCGTATCCGATACGCGACCACGTGGCGTCTCTCGGGCCCCGACGCGGCGTACGGCGGCGCGAGCATCCGCGACGTCCAGGAGCGCCCAATGTAGGTTGTTCAAAATTTCGTCAATGCCACCACTGTTCTGAGCTTTGCTTGTCTCGCCAGTCTTATGCGGATTTGAAAGTCATGTCGGACGGCGAAGCTTTACGTGCTCACATCCAAGACATCTTGCTCGACTATGCCCTCACTCACCTCACCACCGATTACGTCGCGTATACTTACACCATCGCTAATGAAGTACGGCTGCATTATCGAATTCCTGGGTACATGATCCTAATCCTATCTCACAGCTCTTGGTACCCAACCTACATCTAGTATCAACGGCTGATCCCACGTCCTTTACTTTCGAGCCGTCCGTGGCGAAAACTGTATGCGCGATATTCAACAACGCCCAACCAGCACAGTACGAAGAGCGGTGGGCCGTAGATAAACAGGTCGCGACATATTTGAAAGAAGTGACCATTTTTACTGGTGGGAGACAACCGTCCGAAACATGTTGGGATGAAGAGACAGGTAAGACGTCGTTGTGACAAAACGAATGCAAAGAGGCTCACATTGCCGCGTTTCAGATGACAAAGTCCCAAGTCGACCGATGTCCCCTGCGCTCACAATTAGGGCCATTAATGATACTCCGGCTTTGGGCTCCAGTACTAAGGCTGAAAGGATTTCTGTGGCGTTGAAATCACTGACCAAAGACTATGGTATTCACTCAGTTGATGTCGCGAAGATCGAAGATCCTAAGCCAAACATAAACACCGTATTGTACTTCGTAGTCCAACTCCTCAATGTCCACCATCACTCACTCGTCATATAGAGGCAATCGTCTTATCTTCGACGACGAAACGTACAATTCGGCCAACGCTCTTCTCAAGAATATTCTCTCCTCCGGAAACCAGGCGTCGGCAAAGGATAGCAACGAAGTGCTCAACTTTCTGCGAGCTGTATCACCTGTACATGAGCACACGGAACTTCTCGATATCCCCTTATTTCCCAGGGAAAATAATAATCTCGGGAGCGAGGACGCTCTGAGACCTGGCAGGATAAGCATGAAAGACATCCCATCCCTCCTTCCAGCGATTCCAGTGCACACGGACTCAGATGAAGATCTCTTCACGCAACATATGGTCGTTGTCAACGGGCCGCGTAAGGCCATTGACTTATGCTCTTTATCCACGTTAGCACTCACTTTTCGCATTCAGACGCGCTTGAATGCCCAACCGGCTCTCCTCCGTTTGAGTCGACGCCATCACTCGGTAGTTCATCTAGTCAAATAAATGAGGTCGATGAGCTACTCTTGCTCTCACCTCCTGTCACGTCTTATTCGCACGATTTGGAGAATGCTCGCATGGGTGCGTGGCACTTTACACCTCGTTGTATGCGTCTTCATCTCACTCCTTGTAAGATAAAATTGAGTTCCCACGATCTACCAGAGTTGGGGAATCCCAGCTTCAGACGAAACCCCAATTGGGTGGAGGACAAAGGTGCATATTATCAACTACGTCCAGAGAATAGCTGTTCAAAACTGACATCTACTTAGCCTTTCGACATTTCTTTTGTCCTTCCAGCTATCTCCAGCTGCAGATTTGCAGCCGCATCCCGCCGATCCGAGAACTCCGCCCTCGTCTCCGCACACATCTATCACTGCCTCAATGCTGGGTCAATTCGGGGATCTCAGTGAATTCAACGGGACGAATGCAGAACAACTTCCTTGGCTCGATTTAGAAGGAGGCAATGACGAGCTTGGCGGCATGCTCGAGGTGTTGTTTAAAGAGAAGTTACCTACTGATCCTACTCGTTTGGTACTGGAGGAGAAACTAGACGAAAGAGACAGTTTGCTTATGGACGGTAAGTACCATGGACGACACTCCTCGACATGAATGTAATAACCAATATTTTCTCAGTTCCAAACCTATCACCACCAACGTCTGGTTCTATCGTGCGCCAGATGATGCCCAAAGATTTCCCTAGTTTAGTACTGCGCAGTCAACACAGCCTCCAAAACCAAAATACTGAACATCTATTGCCTCAAGGCTTCGACGGCTTTCTACAACGGACTAAGGGCCTTAAGTCCTTGAACTTGGAATTAAGCTGGCGGTATACCAGGTCAAGTCTTCTAAAGTTTATGATTCACTCATAATGTCAATCGTAGGCCCTTCGACTTTGGAACAAGTGTACCGACCCACGAAGAAGTCACACACACCAAGACGAACATACGCGCAGATTGTGCTGCATCGCTCGAGAACGAGTGTAATGATGTAACATCGGAAGACACCATATCTGCTTTACTTAATCTCGTCACGCTCACAGAAACCATTCAACCGCTTAATCCTTCAGATACAGCATGGACAATGGAGATAGGGGATGTGGCGAGCTCATCCAACAAATCCATGGACGACTTCATCCTCGACGCGACAGAGCGAAGACGCATATACGGACTTCCGGAACCCTCGTACGACGACGAAGTAGAGGACGAGGACGAGAATGAGCAGCCGCCACCGAAACGTCTCAAGTCACGGGAAATCTCGTCCGCAGCGCGTAGTAAGGATGCTTCCACAGTCAATCGAGTAGTACACTTTGAAGATGTCGATGAGAACGAAGGCGAAGATCCAGATACTCTCGACTATGTCGATCCTTTCCACGACTCCGGCATTCATATTCAGGAGACGGAACTTGCTGCACTAGAACAACTTGATGTACTCGACATCAACATCTTCGGTGGCTTGGCGGACTCCGCTGAAGGCTTCCAAGGTCCTGACGAAGACGGCGATGTTATCCCGGATATCGACCCCGTACATATGGCCGACATTGCTTCTCTAGATTATACGCACTGGTCTACCGATGGTCCTCGACGGCTTGATGTACAACCAAATAGGATCTCTGAGCCATCGAACGAGCGCTGTCTATCCCTTACAGAGCGCAAATCGGTGCCCTTGCCTTCAGGACCCCGAGAGGAGCATCCAAACGTTCCTCAAGAGTGTGTTGCTACTGCCTCTGTTCCGACAACCTCTCCTGTTGTTGATGCTCTTGATGACGACTGCGCTACGAATTCCATCAATCATTCTCTGTCTGCAACCAAGATTGTCTCTGCATCGCGTTCTCTGCAACAATTCATGAAGCTACGCTCTAGGCATGCTAGTACGCCCGAGGACGAAACTACCAGCAATTCCATGGAAACTCAGGTACCTGTGAACATTCCGTCGACCAGACCTTATAAGCATTTCAATGTGCCCCCTGAGCTTCTGGGCAAGTTTACGTTGACACTGCCGGCCGACTATGTTCCTCAGTCCGCCTCTCCTCATCACTACCTCGCGTCTCTAGATCTTCTACAGAAGCGTGGCTTAGCACACGCCCTCGCACGGCAAGCTGTCTATCTCATTGAACGTGAGTTTCTGGGCGACGTCGACATGATTCTGGATCAAGACACTGCCGTTCTATTTGTCTCTCTGCGAACGCTTCCCGCCCAGTGCGAAGCCCTAACTAGCGCCATCAACAAAGCCTCTTGGGACTTCCTCCACGTTCTGGTCATCTTCGAGACATTCTCCGTCTCCGCATATGTCAAGAATAACGAAAACGTTGGACCTATGGCCGATCCTTTCTCGCCGCCGGTAGTCAAAGCAGTCAAGAAACTCAGGAGAGACCTGAGTATCGCTGAAGGCTGCGACGACAAACGTACCGAAACAGTGGTTCAGCTAGCATTCCCGCTAACCGTTGAGGATGTCGCAAGAATGCTGAGACTGTATGGTGACATGGCGTATCACCGAGATGAAACAGGTGGTCTACTCTGGAATGATCGTCGATGGCTTGATCTCGATGAAGAGGATACGGTGAGAGGCGCAAAGGTCATCCTATCTGATGGCTATCGTTTGACTGGCTCGACCCTTACAGGACGAACAAGACCTGGCTGCGATAGATGGTATGAATGTATTCGCTGCAGCGGTCATTCTTGCCAACATGGGCCTGGATGCATTCCTTGGTACAACGCCCCAGGAAAGAATAGACCAGTTTGGAAGTATCATCGGAGTCAACCGCGTGGTGAGCCAGCTGTCAGAGGTGTTTATCTTTTCCTTGTTTGATTCTATTTCACACAGAATATGTTCAATCGCGTCGTTGAACGTCGTCTGGAGGCAATGCAACTCCCGCCATCATCGCCACCAGCCACTAGTCTGGAAAATTCAAATCCTGTCACCCCACTTGAGGGTATTTTCGAAGACGACGTAAGAGTGGACTGGGTTCCGTGTGAATAGCAGTGTTCGTACATTTTCGTGTATCAACGTACATGCAATATCGCAATTCTGAGTACATTCAGCCATCGACAATTTCAAGAGCACAGTAGTCATACAGATCGTTATTTCAGGCTGGGGGACGACCAGGCACTTGAGACCTACACCTTATCTAGATTCACACAACGGGCCAGTTCTTGAGGACATGTCCGGATGCACAGGCATGGTCAAGTATTCCTCTTGAGAGGAACGTGCTCAAGACCATACATCGCGGCCATAACATCTCCGTCGTACGGGTTGCCTGCGTTCTTGCGAACACAGTACGAACCATCCACCGAGACAGTCCATCCCGGCAGGCAACGACGAACGACGCAAGAGCCGACAGCGCAAGCGACGTCCATGACGCCAGGAATGGCCGTACAGTCAACACCTCGGGCGGGGTTCCGGCCGAAAGCGATGGTACATCCGCCACCTGCAACACACGCAATTAATCACCAAGAAGTGCGATAAGACAAATTGAAGTGTAAAAGCGGCGTGCACAGATGGAGCTGATTGGATGGAGGACTTACAACTCTCAAGATCAGACATGGTGTCAATGCATTCCCATGCCTCGGTTGAATCAAACCCTTGCCAGCCGTAGACGCCACAAGCCGTGTACCCAACATCGCAAGACGCCTCGGCGCGGCGCTGTAGTACTTCTGCCTCCCGTTTCTTTGGACCAGAGCTAGGGCAGACGCTCCCGAAATGGCCGCAGATGCCGTTGCATACTTTGAACGGAGCGGAGCAAACACACTCTGTGGGGTTCTTCGTGGGGAAGGGCGTGAACCCGTCCTTGCAAGTGAAGTCGCAGGGGTTTCTAGAACTCAAGTCAGTAGCTGGGAGAGATGTTTCCAGGGATGCGATCTTACGTAGGGGAACATTTGGGAACTGCGTGATCAGGATAGGTGCACTTCTTATGATCCGCCGCGTTGTTCACCTAGTAGCCAGGTAGATATTGAGTTATCAGTCAAGCGAGTCTCATCATTAATGTTGTGGTCTTACCATGTCGGTCAAAGAATTCGTGACGGCCGAGGTGCTCGTCAAGCCTACAGCCGTTACGCAGATACCATTGGACGAGAGCAACCCCGGAATATCTCCAAGACAGAAACATATATCTGACAAAGATTGTATTAGCCAATATTTGAGACGTAGGACTCCAAGTTCGCTCACTGATCAGACCGACGTTGACGTTGACCCCCAAGAACGGTACCGACAGTTGAGCATCGACGTTGGCGCAAATGTCCGTAGTGTCACGGGCATAGTACGTGGCCAGCGCCCCCGCATTTACCCCAGACACAATGGCTGCAAATCCTAGAAGTGCTTTGGGGTCAAGACGCATACTGTCGGCGGTGACGGTCGCAAGGAGGGGTGGCCCTAGACCCACCCAGTGGATCTGGGCACCAGCATTTATACCAGTATCCCGAACCAGGACGCTCGAATATCAAGATACCAGACGTTATGGCACCGCTTGGCCAGGTGCGTATCTGAGGTTTGTGCCTTGCCACGGAAGCTGACGAATGAATTAATGACGTCCAGCCTGGAACTCAGTGAGGCGAGTAGGTATGGGTACCATTGGCCGATCAGGCTACGCAGATAATCGGAAGAACGGGGCCTCGTGCCAACGTCTGCAGGCAGATGCTGTGCCTTGAAGGGTGGGCCAAGGCATGCCGTACTGCAGCTGAATGTTATCGCTGCAAGCGGCATCAGTATCCTGTTCAACATTCAGATGTATAAGAACACATACCTTTGGCGTTTTTATTGCCGAGATCGCAGTCGCCTTATGGCCGGGCCATCCAGGGCTTTAGCGATACATACTTAGGTCAAGCGTTCGAGTGGAGTACTCTCGGGCGTATCGTCCAAGAAGGTGATACTTCATGGCCAGCACCAGCTGCGTAATCCAGACTTTGGTCAGAAGATGAGCTCAAGCGGCTAGCCACGCACTTTAGACATCCAGAACTGGAAGAAGTTGCATTCATCTGTCATCTTTCTAGATGCGAAGCTTGTGGCTGAACCGACTGCATGTCCAAGAAAGTACGGGTCTCAAGAAAGGCACCAGGAATCTTCCGCAGCATTTTAATGAACCGCAGACGGTGATAGGCGGCATGGTACATCCAAACCAACTGTCTGTACGTCACGCTGGTGTAGTATTCCGCCATTAGTAGTCTGACGTCGTAAACGAGTGAGATACGAATGAGATACCTCGAGACACGATCTGTGGCCTCTTCGGTTTAGAGGAGTAAAAGATATATGAATAGTAACCTTGACATCTGCTTTTACACGCCCTGTTCTGGTTCAGGGCGATAGCCTTCAATACATCAAAGACTCTCACCGTTGATTCAATATCGAAATCGAAATGATCAAGTTGGGATGAGGACTGGTGACTGGTTGGAGACCGCCCACGAAGCGACTCAAGATCATGCTAGAGGCGCTACGGGCCGCAACGGGACGAGCACACATAATTGCTTGATTGTGTCCCTCTGAGGGCACAAGCCAATAAGATTCGGGAACTACTGTACAAAAACTGTAATTACTGCTCTCCAATGAAGAAAGTAGTTGATTGTGCACCAATGGCATCCAATGCGGCAAAGGCGCTTCACGTTACAGTAGAAGTAGCTCGAACAGAGTTAAGATTGCAGACCAGGAAATGCATGACGAGTCCAACCGTATACTTTCGTCCAGGTGGCTGCGAGATAGCGCGCCTAGTTGTGTTGAAGTCCGTACTCCCAAGCGAGAACGTTAGAGGCGGCCTCGAGACCACCCTTACGCACGCAGTGGGTCCTGTCGCGAGAAGGAACGTATCCCGGAGTGCAACGCTGGACACGGCAGGATCCAGAGATGCAGGACACGTCCATCACGCCCACGATAGCAGTACAGTCGACGCCGTTGGCAGGAGTAGATCCAAATGGCACCGTGCAGCCGCCGCCTATCGTCGAATAGACGTTGAGAGCGTAAGGCAAGGTTCATAGAAGACGCTCTTCAGTCCACGTTGCATATATCCCAACAAAGAAGTGTACGTACAGCTTTCCAGATCGGAGGTGGTGTCCACGCACTCCCAAGCCTTGGTGGAAACGGAGCCTTGCCAACCGTAGACACCACAGACGGAGTAGCCGTCTTCGCACTTCGCGCGTTTCATCATGTACTCTCGCTTGCGCTTCTCAGGAACGGAGGTGGGACAGACACCATCAGGGTAAGCTCCACAGAGACCGTTGCAGACTGTGTTCGGGTCCTCGCAGAGACACTCAGTGGGAGCGGTATCCGAGTCGGCAGTGAAGCCGTCCGTGCAGGTGAACAAGCAAGGATTACTAGGAAGGCGTTAGAAGCGAAAAACTCCAGAGAAGGATCGAAATAACTGACTCGATGGAGCAGCTCGGCACGGCATGGTCAGGATAGGTGCACGTCTGAGAGTTATCGGCGCTGTTGATCTAAGTACCACTTAGTCATTGCTCGCAAAACAAAATCGCGAGAGACTCACAAGGTATGTCAATACCGCAGTTGTTTCAGCCACGCTAGAAGCGTTGACCGCAGCCTGTGCTATGGGGTTGGTGGCGATGAAGTCGGGGATACCGTTCACGCAAAGACACGCAGCTAAGTTATTTGTCAGTTCGTGTAACAATCAATTATGAGTTAGAGTAATGCATACAGATATGCCCGATCGTGAGGGGAGGAATGTCGCCAACAGTGACTGACACAGGAGCGTCCTCCAGACTGGCGCAAGTGTCGGTAGTGTCGCGGCTCAGGAGCTGGGGGAAGGTTCGTGCGCCGACGACCGTAGCCGTGACGACCGCAGAGAGCAGGAGAGAGGTGGTGTGGCGCATCTTTCAGTAACTCGGGAGGATTCGACACGAGTGTCTGTATCTTCGCCATTTCTCCACTTGCGTTTTATACGCGTCGCGTCATGCGTTCTTAGGGGCGATAGTCGTCTGTACCGACAGCGCAACACTGGGAATTGGTTCCGCTTGATCTGGGTGCAAATGATGCGCACCTGCAATGGAGATCACAGGGTAAAGAATGCATGGCTGACGTCGAGGGGGTTGAACACGACGTCATGAACTTCACAGCAGAGTATCGTTATGCGACATTCATGAGGAACTATGTTGGCACTACATATCAATACACGGTGAGTTGATACGATAACATTCTCAGAGTGCTCACCTACACACGCTACCTACGCCACAACGTCGCGAAACGAAGCCACATGCCGCAAGGCGGATGCGTAGCGCCTTGCTCGCCACCAGATCATAGCCGGGTCGAGAAGGTATGATTCCCTCGACACGAGATTGACATAGGCGGGGCCCCTCAGTCGTGCCAAGGCGCACCTCCACGGTGGTCGCAAATTGCGGAACGTGTCTCTGGCGTCGCGGTCACCAGCACACGTTCCACGTCGAGCGCACAGTCCGGGTGCACACCTGCAATGGAGCGATCGTACTTATACCCTTTGCCAAGCGATTATAAATTCAATATTTCATTATGCAGCCCAGGAAAATGCATGGCTTACGCGTACATGGGCCTGCAGACAGCTTCGACGACGGCGACGCTTAGCCGTCATGCGGAGCAGCGGTAGCTAGACCGTCCATCACCTCGCGCCGCGCAGAATTTGCGTGCGGAATACCTAGTTTATTAGTAGAATGGAAGAGTTGGCGAGGGTGGCTACCCTCCCGCCAACATCATAGGGATCACATGAACTTGGGAGAGCAGCAAGCACGGAAAAGTACAAGAGTCAACCGTGGGAGCTTCGTCAAACTAGGCGCGCATTAATGGGCGCCCCGCCCTTTTCTTAATAAGTACAGAACGTCGGGCTTCGGTGTCCGTTGACCATCGAGGATCCGCTGCACAAATGGCGGAGATACATCCTTGGACACGCTTTCCGAATTCAAGATCACACACTTCACCCAATTGGCTTAGATGTACCGTCTATACTCGAACAGATCTCATGCGTTACTACATACGAATGAACCGCGCTGTTTTCATCACGTCAGACGGAGAGGTAATAGATACATATGAGCAGGTCTATCTATGGAGTATAAACAGATACAGCCTTCGCCATGTTCTTCGTATCGCCATCCAGGACGTTAGTGATGAGAATCTCCTTCCACCAGGGTACCATTATCTGCCCGGAAACATCCTCCCTCCTGATACTCCCAAATTGTAGGACAGAGGGGCGCAAGCCGGGGCAGTCCAGTACGACCACAGCCAATGAGCCTCGTCCGGACTCTTCCTCTTCCCTGCGCAAAGCCGGTAGTTGATCTGGCTCTTTCAGCTGGGGCCATGGTGTGTCCTTGTCCGCCACGACCGTCGCGTCTACGACGCGAAAGTACTTCTCCTTCAACCCTTTGTGTTCGCTCGCTGGTCGTGCGCAGACCTTGACATGCAAAAAGTGCGTTTTGATCCGGTCGAAGTCTCTATGCACACCAAGTGCGTGCAAGCACGAAACCATGAAGTTGACTTCATGGCACTTCTTCCAGGATTTCAGGTGGCTTGAAAGTGCATCAGGCTTGAGTCCATCGGGGTTTACTTGCGGATCATTGATTGCTGGTAAGGGAGTAGACCCGCCGGGTACATGGGATGGTCTGCAGCGTTGTTTGTGGACCTATTGGCAGGGGTTACGACTAGAATCATATTATCCTGGATAACATGGCTGTGTGCTTACCTTCCAATTTGCCTTCTGGCATTCTCTCGAGCAGTACAGGGCGCACTGAGCGAGTGTGCTTCAGTATAACGGTCTTAACCTTTCGAGCCAGATCCTAGTCACCTTACAAGTGCCGCAGGATCGTAGTTCTACTCCCGGATTCAGGTTGCTGGCGGAGCATGTCTCGCACTGTCGATATAGCATTTAAATATCCCTACAATTAGAACAAGACATCTGCAGGGCTGCTGACCTTTCGTTCTTTCTCGACGGTGCCAAAACGCAATGCCAGGTTGCTTGATGGTCTAGGAGGTGTTTGCTTCATGATGTGGTGAACGGTGGGGTAGATAAGCAAGTTGAGAGTGCACAAAACCAGCACGCATTCTTTATAAGGTTTGAGGACAAAGAAGGGTTCAGCGTGAGCGAGGCCAACGACTGGACGGGACAGCACGTGGGGCCCACGCTGTGGCAACGCCGCCGGATCAGCCTCAGTTTGTCACAAAAACGCGTGACGTCACGCGCGCAAAATACCTTATACACCAACCACGACGACCTCCGAGTGACAGTCTGCACCCTCCATTCGAAACAGGACAATAACAACTGAGATACGATGGCTACGAATGAAGAGCAAGAGTTTGATACACATCTCGGCTCTGAGATGGAGATGGACGGCCAAACGGAGCCCGAGCACCCACCTACCTCGGACGCTGATCCTGATGATGTCGACGATGCACAGACCGAGGAGATAGAGGAGACACAAAGAGAGGGTGATGAACGGCGAGAGCCAGAACAAGAAACAAGAGATCAGGAGCCAGATGAGGACGCGGCAGAGCAGGACAAAAAGAAACCGAGAACAAAACGAGATCCTACTGACATCAAGCGTGAGCCGGGCAAGTCTGTCTTCCCAGTTTCAAGAGTGCAGAAGATCTTGAAGGCGGATAAGGTACACATATTCATATTCCAACAATGTTCAAACTCTATGACTGAATTATCGAAATATAGGACCTTCCAGTTGTATCGAAGGAAGCCGTCTTCCTCATATCTCGTGCAACGGAGGAATTCATTGGACGAATAGCACAAGCTAGCCAAATGTATGCCGGGAAGGAGAGTAGAACTACCGTACAACGCCGAGATATTGGTATGTCCATGTCTGGATACCTTGAATCGCGAACTCGACCTAACAATGTATCGCAGCATTGGCAGTACGACGAGCGGACGAATACTGGTTCCTTGAAGGTACGCCGGGACGTTCTCAACTTGTACAAAGGTACTTGACATATTGACTTCCGATGTTGGGCCATGTAGAGATCATACCCTGGCATGATCCTGAAGCGGAACAACGGCGCAAGCCCAAAGCGTTACAAAAGGACGCCGACGACGAATCACGGCCCAAGACCATGCTCGACCGCTTTGTCACGCACGCACAAGATACGGACGGTACGCCGTCGGAGTCAGGCGAAGCAGGAGATAGGGACGTCGTGATGAACGAAGACGGGACCATGTCGATAGCGCCACCGTCAGAGGCACGTAGGGAGGGCACTGTAGATTCGTCATAATAGGCTGGCGGGTGCAGTGCTCTAGGGATGCTGACACATTCGCTGTCATGGGCCCGCCATACACCACACGCGGGGTAGACTACTAGTAGCACGATTCAGTCGCGTCTCACGCTTGCGGGGTACGGGACGCGCTGCCGGTCTTGAGCTTTGATAGCATTGATACTCTAACATCTCGACTGGCTCAAGGTACAGTAAGACTGAGTACGCTATTGCTATTGATATAATCCATTGCGGTGCTCGGTGATGTACATTACAGGTGTGATGTATGTCTATCCAGTCACAGTCCCAGATCAATTACAGGTAGGCGGGAAGTAGGCGTCGATATTGACAGCGACAAGGAGAGACGGGCATTGCTCACGCAGGAACTACGAGTGCCTGAAGTTTGCCAGCGTTATCAAGACCGACAACAGAGTCGCAACCACCAACGTGCTTCTGGTCTGAAGTAGGCCGTTAGATAAAGAATAAGTAGGAGCTCATGCAAGAACGCACTGATGAAGATGTTGGGCACGGAGCGTTGGTTGGTCTTCTCGAAGAGGTAGTTCTGAATCTCGTCACCTTCATCGAGTTCGTCCAGTCTGCACAGGGCAAGTTAGTGGTTCAATCTAGATAGAGGACTAATCATAGCCTACTCAAGAATCTGAGTCTTTGCGTCCGGGAACTTGGTGGTCAAAAGCTGCTTGGCGCGTTTGCAGTACGGGCACCAAGTCTTGGAGAAGATGGTAATGGTGTTGCCCGCGATAGCGGTCTACGTCGGGATGAATCGTGAGGTGAGCACTAGCTTCCCGCATTAGCTCCAGAGCGATAAGGAACACTCACCTCAACGGTATCCCTGACAGCCATGACTTTGCGCTGGTACGGAGAAGGGTTGGATGCAGAAGGAGTTGGCGACGTCGTGCTTGCAGACGAGTAAGCGCAGCGGAGGAGGGGACGTACTGGGTAGTTGGTGGTGGGTGTGGTCCAGGAGGAGATAGACCTATATATGCGGGGTAACATGCACGGGATGGTCGGCCTGGGAGACTTACGGAGCGAATTCTATCTCTTTGTGGGGAGGTCGCCTTTCTGCTTTTGACTCGAGTCGCGTCAGTCTTCCGTCACCTCGGCCGTCCCCGCCACGCCGCACGTGATCGTTATTGGGCGGGGCGCCCGTCTGCGTCGGTCGCGCGGCGCGTCAATTACGTTTGTCTCCCGCCGTCACCGACGTTGCCCAAGTCAGCCACAAAAATATGGCGGCGATCAAGTCAATATGCAGGGCCATGGAGCGCATTGCACCGCTCAGGTTGGCAGAGAAATGGGATAACGTGAGATTAAGTCATGCGTCGTATAATGTTCGAGAACACACGCACTGACCGATAGCATTATTCATGCTTTTGTTTTCCATCGTGCCCTCCAGGTCGGCCTTCTCCTCGGTGAGTCATTACGTCTGGTTCCTACTCGTGACGCTCTTATTAAAGCTACCTTCGGCTTGCAATACAGAGGCCCCAGGAACGCGGCCGAATGCGAATCGCATCCTGCTCACGATCGAGTAAACAGATCCACTCGCCCGAGTAGTATCGTCGCTCAACAACACGTTCTATACACCACAGCCTGACTACCGCTGTCGCAGAAGAGGCCATCGCAAGCGACACTTGCTGCATCGTCTCCTACCATCCGACGATTTTCAGACCGCTGTCATCCCTGACCCTGTCCAAGCCGCTTCAAGCCAATCTTCTTCGATGTGCCGCAAACAACATCTCGGTGTACTGTCCGCATACCGCACTGGACACGGTAGCAACGGGTATCAATACTTGGCTAGCACGCGCCTTCTATGACAATGACGAAGATCACGCACAAAATATATCTTTCATCGGGGAGCCCATCGAGGGTGGACTTGGAGGCTCGTGCCGTGTCGCCACCCTCATTAAGCCCCTCACAATGACCGATATCATTACACGAATCAAAGCGCACCTCAAAATCGACCAAGGTATGCAGTTCACGTTAAGTCAGATATGCCCTTAGCTGACTGTATCGGTAACAGTGCAAGTAGCTTATGCCACTGGCCATAATCCGGGTGTCGATACCGTGAAGAGCGTCGCCATGTGCGCAGGCTCTGGCGGGGATATGCTGGGAGGACATCCAGCCGATGTATACTTCACGGGCGAGATGGCTCATCACGAAGTCCTCGCAGCTATCGCCAGCGGGCACAACGTAATTCTCTGTAAGTCCACACTCTCTACCATGGGATGACCATGCTAACGGCATACCCAGGCGGTCACACCAACACAGAACGTGGATATCTACCCACACTCGCAAAACGTCTTTCTCAAGAACTCCAAGTAGAGGCAGACACCGAAACTGACTCCACACACGCAAGTTTCTTGCGTGGACTTCGTGTCGACATTAGTACACAGGACAAACATCCTTTGCAAATAGTGTAGAGACCTTACTACAATAATTATGTATATCCGTCTTGTACGGCAGAGCAGTCTCAGTCTAAGAGACACGGGCTCCCACACGCCAATGCATCGCGCGCTTTGCGTCCAGAGTAAATGAATTAGGTCTACATACGAAGGCACAAGAACAAACGAAGTCGTCTTTTGCATTACCGGTCGACCTCACTACATACACGAGGGCAGAGGAACGATCGTAAACATCAGTAGCGCGCTGGTTAATTGGCTGGAAGACGCACCCAAACACGAGATCCTGTCGAGGAAGTCTGTCAACACGTGTGTAGGGACGCTAGCACTGGGTTTACGCACCATAGTTCCAATGATGGCGACTGCGTCCGCAAGGAGGTGCTGCAAAAAGAAGGCAGGTCAGTGTCCACTTTCCGAGGCGCATGGCCGCACAGGCTCACATCTGAAGTCGGAGAAAAGCGATGTCGCGGTTAGTAACTGCTTCGCCGCCCACGAGCCGCTGTGCCACTCACGTCTCATCATGAAGTCCGCACCAGCAAGGTGCGCGAAGCCCGGCGCACGAATCTTGCAGCGGTATGGGCGATTTGTGCCGTCAGACACGAGGTAGACACCCATTTCGCCCTTGGGGGCCTCGATCGCACTGTAGGTCTCGCCTGGCGGCACGGAGTAGCCCTCGGAGAAGAGCTGCGGCAGCGCAAAAAAGAAAGGCAGGAAAGAAAGTAAAAGAAAAATTCAATGCAGGCAGTTCATGCGAAATGAAACGGGCACGGACCTTGAAGTGATGAATGAGCGACTCCATGCTCTCTTTCATCGACGCGCGCGGTGGGGGGACGAGCTTGTAGTCATCCACCTTCACGGCGCCTGTTGGGATCTTGTTCAGACACTGGACGTCATGCCGTGAGCGATGGTTAGAGGGTAATGCGTGCCACGAGAGAAGTCACCTGGTGGACAATGCGGAGCGACTCCCGGAACTCTTGTACACGGCACAGGTACCGGTCGTAGCAGTCCCCATTCTTGCCCACGGGGACGTCGAATTCGACCTGCGAAGTACGATCGGGGCACATCCGTAAGTCCGTCGCAGAAAAATAGAACGCAAGCGTCCAAACGCGAAGATGGACGCGTACGCACCTCGTCGTATTTGTCGTACGGCGCGACCTTCCGGATGTCCCAAGGGATACCGCTACCGCGGACCATGACACCGCTGAAGCTGTAGTCGAGCGCCTGCTTCGCGGTCACGACACCGACGCCGACTGTGCGCTCTTTCCAGATACGGTTGCCGGTGACGACCTCCTCGATCTCGTCTACACGCGAAGAGAATTGTGTTGCCCACATGAAGATGTCGTTCAAGAGGCCATGAGGCAGGTCAAACGCGACGCCGCCAGGGCGGACGTATGCGGCGTGCAGGCGGGCGCCAGAGACACGTTCATAGAACTCCATGAGCTTCTCGCGCTCTTCGAAGCCCCAGAGGAAAGGTGTGAGGGCACCGACATCCATCGCGTGTGTGAGCACAGCCATGAGATCTGCGGGCATGAGGGTGAGCACACGAGGCATTGGGTTACGAGAGAATCGTACGTACGGTTGAGGATACGCGTGAGTTCTCCGAACAGGGTACGAATCCATTTGGCACGTTCTGGTACTTCAATGTTCAGTAGTTTCTCGACAGCAAGGGAATAGCAGAGTTCATTTGTCACTGAAATGTGAAATTAGTGGGTTCGGGCTCGCCGGAGCGTAGATGGAAAGTCGCATACTCATAGAAACATAGTCCAGCCGATCAAAGTAGGGAAGCGCTTGAGTATAGGTCTTGTACTCGATAAGTTTCTCAGTTCCTCTGTGCAAAAGACCGATATGCTTTACACATTTATCAGATACGATTACTGATTGCTAGAATGCAGGGGTTGCTCACTGGGTCGGCGCGAAGGATTTCCTCTCCATTCAACTCGAGAATTAACCGAAGCACACCGTGCGCAGCCGGATGTTGTGGTCTAAGACATCATTCAGCGACACTTATATTCTTTACGCGCATATTGTACTTGCCCGAAGTTGACTGCATTATTGAGTAACAGTTTCAGCGGCGTCCACAGGGGCGAGGTACGAGTGCGGCGTACCTGTAAAGTGCCTCATCTGCGTGTCCCGTCTCGTCCCAGTCTCAAGCAGAATATCTGCAGCTGACATTCCATGAAGATCCTCTACGGTATGCGTGTCGAACACGCTCCTGGCGCCCTGGGTGCGAGCAGAGACTTTGGGGTCAGTGATATCCTCCGCCTGCACAACGGACGTGCTGGAAAGCGGACGACGAGCGGAAAGGGTCGGAGCACATGTGCGGGAGGTAATCCTAGATGGCGCGCGGGCCAGCTGACGACGAAGCAGCGTGGAGGCCATCGTCGTCGTCGTGCTCGTCGTCGTGAATGTTGTCGGCTCTAAACGGGGCGCTCCCATTCGATGATACAACTACCCCCCATGGGGAAGGTCATTCCCACGGCCTGCGCTTGCGTCGGGCGCGGAGCGGAGCACGCGCGCTTCCGCCACTTCATCACGCCCTGCACAGCAGCGACTCGGTCACTCGGATACCCAACGGATAACTTCGTACAAAACCTCTGGCTCTCAATCTATGCATCTCGGATTATATCAGGCAGGATACAGGACGTGGTTAGCTGTGCTACTGCTGTCTCTGTGCGCGCCGCAAGCCCGGGCGGAAGACGACGCACCATGTACCGTGCGCGATGGCGACAACTTCTATGATCTGAGACCGCTCACCTCGAAGTAGGAGAAGACGTCTCGTCTGCAGAAGAGCGACTAATGCGTGTCAGTTGTTCAGAACAGACTACACGTTCAAGTCTTCGGAGGGACACAACTATACTCTGAACGTGTGCACACCCGTTCGCTCAGAAGTCTGGGCACCACAGGGAGTTGAGGATGTCGGGAAAGTGGGTGGCTTCACCCGGCGCGAGCATGGAGACTTTTCTCTTGGGTACGCACTCTGACCATGCCATCTCTGTCTCTTTACTCATACTTCCTCCGATACAGAAATGCCAACACTGCCCTAGAAGTCCGGGATGGTCATCCTGCACTCACGATGGATGGAGGGTCTTCGTGCCCTATACACGAACACATGAAAGCAGCTACGACTATCCATTTCAAGTGCGATACGTCTGTATTTGGCGCAGGTGTGTAGTCATCTGCGAGTTATTGTCGTTCTAGTGCAGATCAAGATGCTTCGACAGGTGAACCGAAGCTGATCGCTCAGCTACCACCACCTGCTAACCAGTCTTGCTATTTCTTCATTGAATGGCGAACTCACGTACGTCCAGCTACGAACAGTATCTGCAGACTAACTGACATATGCTCCAGGTCGCCTGCCCGACGCGAGCTCGTGGTGGGAGCTGGAGCGCTATATCGATCCTAGCTACTATGTAAGCTCTTCTTACCAGGGTTCGCGAAGGTAAATAAGCTTGACGCCGACGCTTGTTTTCAGTGCGGGCCTTCTCTTCTTGGTATACATTGTCGCAGGCATGCTCTACAACTACTTTGTCCTCGGTTTGCGCGGCTTCGACACGATACCACGGTACTCGCCTTTCTCGTTCAGAGATACCGTCAACTTTTTCCAGACCTGCATCGGTCGCGTGAAGGAGCGTTCGGGATCTTTGCATCTCGGCAGCGGCGGCATGGGTAGCTGGGGAGGACGGTCGGGTGGTGGGTATAGAGGGCTCGCAGGATCGCGAGAAGAGGAGGCGGGAATGCTCAGCGGGCCGCCGGGCTATCTTGACGAGGAAGACGAGGAAGAAGAGCACCACGAGAACCCATCGCAAGGAATGGACTCGAACGGTGTGATTCGACTGTAGTGTTATTTCGTATATGTACCGCGATCTGGAATGCAGCTTTAGCTGAGTGCGCTATCGCCGTACACGAACGTGTCAGTGCGTCATAGGCAGCCTCAAGGCTGATCGTCCCGCCCATATTGTGCACAACGTTTAATAGGAGGGCGATGCGTTTAATATCGGTCGTTCCCCTCGCTCTCTTCGGCGATAGGTCTATCTGAGACAACGGCGACGCCGCCGGTGTGTCTCGGGAGGCTGAGACAGCGAACGAGTCTAGCGCGATGTTATCAGACTAGCCGAGGAGTGGGAGAAGAGCAATACATATCGCAGGATCGCGTTATCGATGCCCGCAGTAACTTCATCGGGGATGTCAGTGGGAAGAATGAGCAGAGTATTGTGAGAGCAGACAATGAGGTTGCAAACTGTTGCAAAGCGTCGACAAGGACCGCTTGTTTGCACACTCTCTTTGTCGAGCTCGAATAAATGTTTGCTCAACAACGTCTGATCGCTGGACGTCGCCATCGCCACCGTTGTCGTCGAGGGCGTCGACATTTCATCTTCGCCATCGTTATCATCAGCACGGATGACAATACTTGAAATAGTTTTTGGGGTAAAAGGATAAGAGAGAAGCTGTGACCGTGAGAAAGTTATCAAAAGTTTACTATACTGTGGCGTCCCGACGATTGGGCGATTCTCTCGAGAGCGTTGAAGAGGAACCGCCATTTGGTTCATTCAGGTTTCGCTTTTCTTTCGCTTTGAGGTTCAATAATTCTTTTCTTGGGCCTCAGAGTTCGTTCTCATTGTTTCTTATTCTTCTGTCCCATTACCTTTTGTCCCCTTTCGATTCTTGTGCATCTATACACACCTTTTGATTTTTAGCGACACGACCCTCCAACGACCCCCCAATGGACCACCACCCGATTCACGACGATCCGCAACAGCACCAAAACTATGTCCAGCCGGCGTACATGTACGCTTCAGACGAAGATGCATCCTATCCCATGGTCTACCAGCCGCAAATGCCCATGCAGAATTACGGAGTCGTGCCAGCTGCACCCCAGCCTCGTGGGTATCGCATGTTTTCATCCAACTAAGCGTCCGCCTAACCCTGATCCGCGTTTCTTTTTGTTCACCTCCAGGCATTCACGATGAAGCAGAGATGCAGCAGTCGATGCATTTTCATCGCTCTCTCTCGATGATGCCGCCCCCGCAGCAGTATCAAGCACAGATGTATAATGCCTCTCCCCCGCATGCCGGAATGCAGCTCTCCGCATCACCTCCCTCTCCTCCTGCCGGGCTCTACGACGCCGGTCCCTTGTCCCCTCCCCTATCCGGCTCCGACACCTCCGCGGACGGCTTATACCACCACGGTCACTCGCGTAACAGCAGCGCTACTGGTTCTCCGTCATCCTCGCGCGCGAACAGTCTCGTGCACAGGAACCCTCTGCGTTACAATCCTACGCCTTCCCCGACCAGTTCCTCCGGTCGACGCAGCCGCGGTCGTTCTTTGTCCGACGACGACGATATGGGCATTGGTCTCGCCGAGAGTCTCGCCAACACTAGAAAGGAAGCTACTCGCAGACAGAGGATCGAGGCTGAGCAGCGGAGGCGCGACGAGCTCCGCGATGGATACGCGCGATTGAAAGAAGTCCTTCCCGTTTCTAACCAGAAAAGTTCAAAGGTGTCTTTGTTGGAGCGAGGTGAGTCGGTCTCATGCAGGGTCAAGGGATTAGCCGGCTGACGATCACATCTTAGCTACAAACTACATCATCCAGCAAGAGAAGTTGAATCGCCAGCTTCAGGCTCGTCTCGATGACATCGAGGCCGAAGTCGGCCGCCTTCGCTCTTTGAACGAGAAGATCTCTCTCAGCGCGTCCAACACGTCCCCTTCTCCGGCCCATATCCACAGCCGTCCGCTGTCGCCGCCTTCGGAAGGCGATTCGCCGAAACATAGCCAGATGTCTATGTCTCAAGACCATCCAGTGGAGTCGAGCCCCGAGCCCTCGGAAGGGTGATTGCGACACGTAGCTGCACACTGCCGCACGTATTTGCATACGGACTTATTCAAACTCGTTTTCTCTGACCATCTGCAAATTCCAATCTGTTTTATATTGTCACTATAACGCTTGCCATCTTGTGCCACCATCCTCTTTCTCATTGTCCTTTCTCCCGCTTGCTGTATCCTCCTCGACCGCGCCCGGGAAGCGTGTGTGCAGGGAACGTGTGGATTCCGAAGCCGAGGCCCAAGACGACTTGGTCGAGTTCGGGGCGCGCGAGGACCGTGTTCAGCGCCAGGTGCGCTTCGTCCAACGGCCGGTGCATGTCTCACCTTCGGTTTCCATTACGCTCCTCATCCATCCGACCTCTTGAGTTCTGCAGCTCGATGCTGCGGCTGGTGTGTCGCGGGACATGTGCGCAT
This sequence comes from Pleurotus ostreatoroseus, assembly GCA_005298045.1. NCBI lineage: Eukaryota > Fungi > Basidiomycota > Agaricomycetes > Agaricales > Pleurotaceae > Pleurotus > Pleurotus ostreatoroseus. The sequence continues at coordinate 461,348 of SWBT01000168.1, forward strand.
CATCACACCCTCCACCCCACTTTCCGATCCGAGGCGAGAGTCGATCTCCCGTTCTTGTCGATGGAAGAGTTGGGCGGCAGGGCATTGATTTTGTCGCCGTCTCGCTGCCGCTCGCAATGTCGTGCACTCCTGCTTCATCTCGTCGCGTCGGGGAAGACCGGCTGGCTTTCGCAAGACCATGTTCGATGTCGTGCAGTCGTCCCCTCATATCTCCCTGGCTTCCTCTTACCGGCGAACATCACTCATCCCCACCGCATTTTTCTTTCATGGTTCTCTGCATGTCTCTCGTTAGATCAGCAAGTAACAAATTTTCCCTTTCTTCCGGCAGTCTCGTGTTTATTCCCGACGCCATTAGCTTGTATTCCGACTCTCCCTCCGAACCAAATGTCATGAGCATGTACTATTCACGATAAGACGCGACGACCATTGATGACCCCAGTGTATCATTCTTGACATCTGAGAGTTTGAGTATGCGTGTCCGTTTCTTGGAACCGTCGTGTTCAGCCAAAATATGTACTACTATGTATTACGACTCATCGTCGATTGAATGCATACAAATGGCTCAATAGCTGGGTTGTGAAACAGTTGGTCGCTGCAGCATACGACTGTAAAGGATGCCCGAGGGATCGGCCTAGGTCCACCCAAGCCTGTGCAGCGCGGAGCGCGACGCCACATCGTGTCCTTCCTTCCATGACATGTGTCAGAATGTTGACTCGTCTTTGCTGTATTCCGCTTCAGTGACGAACCAAGCTGCCACCTCTTAGTTCCGGGCCTGGTATACATGTACCTAACGCTTTCGTAGCTTTGAAGCTGTGCTCAGCGGAGCGCCTGCCTTTACAGAATATGTTTACTGCCAAAGGAAATTCTGATGCGACGCCGGTCTCTCTTTACCGTCAGAAAATGACAAGCCAAGAGAACGTTTGTTTGCCATCTTCAGCATTAGTTTCGTGCAACAGCTTCGTCTGAACACCTGTGACACAAACTTAGTGATATCTGACCAACACGATAGGCCGTCTTCGAGACAGAGTTAAAGAAATCCGCCGTAGCCTCCCCGAGCAACCGACGATGCTGTATCGATAGAAAGCAGTGTATCAGAATAGAAGCAAAGGAAGAAACCGGACCCTTGCCAGGCGTGCGTGCTGGACCGGGACGTATCATGTAACCCGCACGAGGCTATCATATACCGGGCGCATATGAAGGCGGATAGCGTGCTTTCAACGTGTATGTGGTGTCCCTCTTTACGGTGGCTGGTCTGTAAAACTAGCGAACTAAATTTCACGAGGCTACGAGCACTGTAATGCAGTCGGCTGGGAGGAAGGCAGGACAGCCTCGTTGTCTGCCAGAATTGCTGGTACCCCACATAATTTCAGCGACGAGACATGTTGGAAGTGGATTACTTCTCACCGAGATCAAAGAAGTTAGGAACCCGCCCCGATGATACAGACGTAGAAATGCCATTGGAACCTGGAAAGTCTGGTTAAAAACATCCGACGCCGGTGACGAATGGGGAGCCTATGTATGGGTCGTATCTAGACCAAGCAAGTTCCAACGCTCCATATGTCTTGGAGATAGCTCTAAGTCGATTTGTCGAATGAGAGTGCAGAGATACGTATCCTGACTTCTGAAAGAAATAACAAACTCGGAAAGGAAGAAAGACATCAGAAATTAGAATAGCGAGAAATGCACCCTAGTAGACACACGCTGCAAGGTATCGATAACCTCAGTTTAGAGTCCACACGAGGCTGTGAAGAAAGGAGCACAGAGGGCCCACGCACGCGGTAACGCCTCACAGGCTGTCATTGCGGGAGGCATACACTGTTGCCGTCCCGCCTTCGAAGGCGATGTACAGTCGATACGCGAGATATGAACGACCGACGATCAGATCACTTTGACTTCTAGGTCGTTCAATAGTCGGAGATGAGAATGGTACAAAGGCTGATAATGAAAGGTCCAGGGACGGTGCAGAGAAGGTCCACTGTGGGTAGGAAGAAACGTCCACCAGCGAGGTCGTCAGAGACTCTAATTCAAATATCGATGGTCGTACGGATGTACGTACCGACGTTTTCGTCAAAGACACCCCCTTTACCCGATGATGTCCTCAAGGAACGATTCGAGGGGGCTCGAGTCACCACTAGCGGGCTCAGGAAAGATCGTCGTCTATGGGCGGTGGGCATGGCATGGTTGATGGGACCGAAGACGCTCTACCTTTGGCAGCTCCCTACGACCTAGTCTGCAACACGTGCATCTGAAGTAAGAACCAGGGGACGCGCTAAGGCGGGGTACACTTGCCTTTGTGGCACAGGGCCCCCTCATCGATGAGGCCCTTGGTCGAATTTGGATTAACCTTATGCATCGAACCTCAGGCAAAGGGTCCCACAGATCGATAGTCCACGTTCCCCCAGCGTGCTACGGAAACTTCAGGCTCGAGCTCGGGCAATGCGGCGGGGCCTAGAGCACCGTGCTGAAAAAGGCCGATCAGCGTCGCGCCGAGTACCAGGAAAATGAAAGGTTTTTACTTGGTCAGCTGCGTGCGCTGAGATTTGCGGGCGATACGCCTCGCGGTGCATAAATGCGTAGCGGATGTTCTTCCAATTCAGAGGACGTTTTTGCGGGTTGACGAATGGCACTGGGCATGATGCGCATGCCAGCTTGCCGAGCCGTCAATGAATCATTTTTTCGCAGTCGAAGACGTAAAGGGCAAGTCAGGAGCAGACCCATAGGGAGCCGCCTGATGTTTTCTGTCGGTTTCGTGAACACATTGCAGCTGCGCGGTTCTGGACGAGAACCAATGGAAGACTAAGCACGGACTCACCGACGGCAGACGTGAAAGGAGGAAGAGCGGCTCTCGAGCTTGGGATCTGGTTCAGTTGCCTGAGCTTGGTCCCATGGTAGGAAGACATTGACGCTAAGGATGCACAGTGAGAAACCGGCTTGCTAAAGCGCGATCCAGAGGCTCTCAGAGACCGTCACACGACTCCCCGAAAGACGAAAGCGAAGAAGGGCTTCAAAGCCTTCTCACACAATGTATGATCCGTCCAGGGGTTACGGCACTCATTGACGACTCGAAACTCCCTGCTGACAAGTATGACCATGTCGAACTCGAGCATTCGGAGTGTACAGATCGCGGTACGAAGATTGGTCGGCGCGGAAAGCGTGCATGACATCGGACTCTGGGTAAACTATGGAAGTCTGAGCACATGATACAATACGATCGTGCAGGGACTGTCTTAACTCACCTCCGTCGTTTCGTCTCGTAGAGTTGAGCCTGACAAAGTAGAACTTGATAAACTCGAGGATCAATCACGGATACGCCTTAAAGACGCCTATAAAGCGCGCGCCTCCTCCACGTGGATTTCCAGGGCGGGCGTTTGTGGCGGCCCGCCCTGGACCGACGCGCGCTTGACGTCAGCGGCGGCAAAGCGCGACACACGTGGGTGCCCGCGAGACTTTCCTTGGGGCGCGAAGCGGGGAGACGTCCTTTCTCATCGTCCTCGACGACGTTGACGACAGGTCCCCCGTCCGCCACTTTTACGGTCTTTCTTTGGTCTGCGATACCCTTCTAATCGAGTAAAACATAAGTCTTTTGTCGTTCGCTCAACCCCCGCCTGTATATCCCCTGCTATATCTATCTATCCAAGACGCAGTTTTCTCGAATTACGATCAGCCCAATCTAAAGCGTATCCCCCTGAATACCGGTCACGATGTGGTGCGTAGACTGATGCGCGAGGGCTATGTGTGCTCAGACGATCTGAACCCCTCCAGGTGCGACAACTGTCTTCTCCTGTTCCCCTTGGTATGTCGTCATGTCCGAGTCGCTGTAGACGTCCGAGTTAATTTGGTCCTCGCTAGCGAGTCGGTGCGATGGCGTGGGCCATCTTCATCATGGTATATCCTCACGCGAATCTAGATATCCCTAAATAACAACGTTCTGCTGTAGCTGTACAGTGCTGCGGGTGGTATCTTCCTCCTGAAATGGGGACAGTACATATACTTCGTCTACCCCGAATGGTGAGCGATCTTCCCTGCCTTCAATAGCAATTTGATTATTCACGTAAACGTTTAGGCAAATTTACGGTGGATGCGGGCTTCTCGTCGCGTTCGCAGCATTGCTCACAATTTTTACACTGGGAAACGTGAGCCGGCTCGTCTTATCACGCCCTAATGCCGTTGTACTCACGGTCTTGTTCTCATCAAGCGATCCTACATCTGGACAAGGGTCTGCAAGTTCCTGTGGCCCTTCGTCATCGTCGTGAGCGCAGTGCGTGCCATTCTGATGATTGTTGAGCTTGAACGCGGGTGCGTACCGTGTCTTTTCTCTGCACTTTCCTTTCCTTTCCATCCTAGAACGCCCTCGCGCTCCGCCTTGTTCATGCCTTCGTGTTCGATGAACGTCGTAACGCCCATTTCGTACACCGCCCTTCATTACACGCGGCAACCGCCTTGTGCGCCGTCTCACATGCCCGCGGGCCCTGGCCCGAATCACATGGCGCACCGCTGACGACCTCCACAGCAAAGACAAGATCCAGTGGGAGTGCGACAACGGGGGCCAACTGTGGACCGACTCTGCTGCAGCCGGGTACGGCGGGAGCACGTCGTTCCCTTCTGGTTTCTGTGCGACAGGCTTCTCCAACCTCAACGCCGCCTTCATTGTAGCGCTTCTCGTCGACCTCGGCTTCCAGGTGAGCAATCTTTGTACCGCGCACCCTGGACAGCCCCCACCGCGTGTCATCGTGACGGCCTGTCAGGGCTTTCATTGCTGCACGCGTGAATCGGCGCGGGGCGCTGTGGACGCTCGCTCATATGTGATTGATAGATGTACATGTTCTTCCTCGTCTGGAGGTACCAGAAGCGACTCGAGCACTACCAAAGCATGAAGGGTCCCTTTGGTGGAGGTAGGTCCCTCGTTTTCGATCCTTGCTGCACTCGTCGGTGCTCCACACCGCCGCCACAGACCCGGCCCGCCCTAAATTTGCTGCCTCGAACGTGTTGATACTCACTAACACAAACTTGTGCACAGGATACTATGCCTAGTCGCTTGTCAAGCTTCCAGTCTGGACTCTACTCACCCGCCCCACTCCACCATTCCCTTTTCGGCTCCTCGTCATGTCGCCCGCGCCTGCGCCTGCTTCTCGGCTTGCTTTGTTCTTTGTCCTCTTTGTTTTGCATTGTGACGACCGCTTACGATTGACACGAACCTTTTACGAACGTACTCACGACCACCTAACGAATGAATTATTGCTTCTTTATTGACGATCCATCATGCATTGTCGCGCGCAATGCCACCGAGGGGTGTTCTCCATTGTGATCTGGGGCTGGTTTTCCATCTCCGTGTAGCTCTTGGACCACGGTCCCTTCGTCCTCGCTGGAGGTGAAGCACGCTGCGCGTCGCACCGACATCAGAGGACGCGGAGTTGCTCGACAGGTCTCCGGGACTGGAGACTGACGCTGCCTGAGAAAATCTCGGAACTCGGATGATGACAGGGATGAACCTTCCGTTCGTAGAGCCGAAAGCTTCATACATTGACATTCGCTGGACAAAGAGCGGAATATTCTATCTTACAGAGAGCAGAAAATGAGCTGATCGGGGAGGGAGATGAAGAGGACCACAGGAAGAATATTGGGCAGCGTGCGCAGGAGAGCGCCGTGAATGAAGCCAAATGGATGGGACGCACGTCGGTGCGAGAGGGAAATGAAAACAATGCTGCAGCGAAATGGGTGATGTGGTCCCTTGGAAGCATGGAGGGTTTCCTAACGTGGTAGAAGCGCACCGCAGAGCCATCGAGAAGCGAAGGCGTCCCTGCATGGGTTAGCTCGTCCTTTCTGGCAGATGACCGGGAAAGACCAGGGCGAACACCCAAGGATGGCTAGCGGTCGCGGGCGTGCACCGGCAGCCGCGGGGGGATCTAGACTGAGCGCGTCCTGTACATGGCTCGCTCGTCCAACCGGTGTGTCCTGGGATGATGTGGGTGGTCTTCCTCTGCGCCGTGCGCTCTCTCGGACCATGGAAATCGTGATGGCGATTGTGCAGATAAGCTACGTTGATCGATATGAACGCAGGAGCGTCGTCGGACGTAATACCCACGACGGAGCACAGCCCGCCCGCGCAGCGCTCTGCTTGTGCGCAAATTGAGGACGCGGTGGCGACCTCATAGAGGCCTGGGACGGCGTACGAGGAGCCTGAGGGTTACGTCCAGCGGGAGTGGCGTCTGCGCGAGACCGGGCAGGTGGAAATGGATACGGCGGAGGGATACGCTTTCATATAGCGTGTCACTGGCTCTGCGGTCTCGGGAAAGAACCCTTCGGACGGAAGGCTGCGGTACGGGTGGATCTGCAAGGTAGAAACATGGCTGCTTGGGCATCAGAACGCGGGAAGGAAGGCGAGTCCGGTACGAAATACAGAGGGCTGCTCACCGAGAAAGGCGACGGCGGACGGAGCTGGGCCGTCGTGCGCCTGGGGACGAGCGCAGCGCCGACGAGATGTCGGGGGCGTCGAGCGTCAGGGGCGGCGTCGAACAAGGTTGGTCACAGGGCCGGACAGTGAGAGAATAGCGGGGGGCAGACGCTGTCCGCGGACGGTGGCCGTGTGCCGCACAAGGCGAGCTGGGCTCTGGAGGGAACCTTGTGTGGGCGCGCTAGGGGGAAGATACCGAACGCCGGCGGTGGCGGGTGGGTGCGAAGGACGAACATCACTAACCTTAGTTGCTAACCTTGGCTGCATGCGCAGTGCAGGAATTGACCAGAGTCAGAGTCAGCTGCCGGCGTCGGACTGGAATAACACCTAGGAAGACGAAGCAGCGGGGGTGATGGTGAGGATCAGTAGACGGGTCCGCCGGGAATCGAACCAGCGGCGAGTGCGCAGGTCCCGGGCTTGCAGAGACTCGTAGAGCCTCGCAGAGACTCGCTGCGACGCAGAGACTTGGGCTGGGAGACTCTGTCGAGTTGCGCGGAATGGGAAGTGCTCTGAGCCTCGTGCATCAGCCAAACTCACCCGGAGCAGAAACATCTCCTCTCTAATCGCTCTCCTTACGCAACAGCTCGTTGTTTGCCGCATCTCTATTGCTTTTCCAGGGATATTTCGAGATGATTGGAGTCTCATTTCGGCCACAATTTGCGGGCGGACGCTCGGGCAGGCTGCGTAGACGCCCTGGTTTTCCCGCGTCCCTTGTGCTCCGAAGTATATAGCTCCCCGCCCATCATCCTCCCATTCCCCATCCTCCCTCCTCCTCCTCCTCCCGCCACCGTCCGCCCCTTCTCCCCGGGCTCACTTATTGTCCATTCGGCCTGCTCGCACACACTCTCGCGACGACCACCACCTGTAAGTTCCTCCCTCACAAGACCCCGAACCCACTCCCATAAAGCGTATCTTTGTCCGACAGTTTCCTGGCTCTATAGTTCTTGATCTTCCCAGCCCCCTTTTGCGCACGCTATCTGTGATACTTGCGACCCCCGCCTCGCCTTCCCGCCCTCGTCTTACGCCTGAACATCGAAGTTATGGAGACCGCACAGATGGAGCACGTCCTCGACCACACCCGCCCCACGGACTTGTTGGACGCTGCCAACCCAGCGTACTTCGACCACACGCTCGGTCTGGACTACCTCCAGTACCCTGACAACTTCGATATGCAAGGTAAGCACCGTCCCGCGCCTTACGCCGTTCCGCTCGCTTAATGTGGCGCACAGTCGCCTCGTCCCCGCGCATCGGTGGATTCAACGCGCTCAACCTGAGCAACGGCGGTATGAGCCAGTATACGTACGGCCCGACCACGTCCACCTACGCCGGCAGCTCGCCGCGCCCGTACACTCCCACAGGCATCTTCCCAGGCGCTATCTCCGATCTCGGTCCTGGCGAGCTTAGCTCTGACAGCGTCACCTCTAACCGCAGTCGTCGCGGAAGCGGTGCGGCCTCACCCCCGCCCGGCTCCCTTGCCGCCATCCCCCGCTCCCACCGCTTCAACCCGCTCGCCGTCCCTCCCCGCGTCTCCCCACGCCAGACGAAGAAGCGCTCGAAGGGTTCGGACATCGACAGCGATAACGACGACGACTTCACCCCGGCCAACCCCAACATGACCAGCAACGAGATGCGCCGGGAGGAGATCCGCAAGCAGCGCATCGAGTCTGAGCAACGCCGCCGCGACGAGCTCCGCGACGGCTACCGCCGGCTCAAGGACGCTCTGCCCGTCTCTAACCAGAAGTCGAGCAAGGTGTCGCTCCTCGATCGCGCGACGACGCACATCAGGTACCTCGAGATGACGCAGCAGCAGCTGCAGACAAGACTGGCAGCGGCCGAGAGCGAGACCGCTCGCCTGAGGCAGTAAGTCCCCGATGGCTGGCTCATTTGACCGTTCGCTAAAACGCTCTTCATGTAGCGTCAACGAGGCTTTGATGCTCGGCACCGCTGAGCAGAGGCACCAGGCCGCCGCACAGGCCGCCGCCGCCGCTGTCGCCACGGCCCACCCGACATCCGCAAGTACATTCTGATCGCCCGACGATTGGACCAGAAAAGCTCGTGCGCGTCCGGACGCGTTGAGCAGCGCAAAACACACGGACTATGAAACAACTACTGGGACGACCTCATGAACTATTTTCGCCTTGCCAGGTTGCAGGTCATGCATTGAAATGGACAATATTTACCGCACTATCCCCTATTCCCCACCCATCCACGCAATGTTTATTCTCTTTATTGCATCCTCCACATCGTCCCCCTCCCCTTAATCCGCATACACCCTCGCATACACCCCGCATACATCCTCGTATCTGCTGTGCTTGCTTTCTTCCACATTTTTATCATGTCCCCCTTGCGATTTTTGGCGGAAGAGCCCCGCGTCCGCGACGCACTGACATTCGTCATTGTCTAGGTTATGGAGCGTCTCGTGGCCGAGCCACGCTAGACGAGAACCCCGACCAAGAGCATCCCACGCCGATGGCCCTCCCAGCCAGGGACCGAGCCGGTTGCGACGGACACAGACGCAAGACCGCAGGGTCGAGCTGGAGGCACCGATGTTCGGTGCCTCGCTCTCCTGGCGGCGCATTCTTGCACACGCCAACGCCAGGCGTGCCGTGTCACCGTCCCTCCGCGCGCTCCCTCCCCGCCTCCGTCCCGCCATCCCGCGCCCGCGCTGACGGCGTACGACCACTTCAGTGTGGTTCCGTGCCTCGCGCCGGCGCTCGCCACACACCGGCGACGTGGACCTCTCCGTCCCTCTCAGGACACTCCGTCCCCTCGACGATCATCTCGACGAATCTGCGATCCCTCGATCTCTTCCCCGTGCCCACGCTGCCACGCCCCCTCGGTGCGCGCGAACGCGCCTGATCAGCGCCGCGTGCCCCTCGTGGCGACAAGGGCACCCCTCGACAAGTTCCGCGGAGCCGTCTCGTGCTCCTGCGATGTTTCGACGGGGCTAGTTACTACAGCCAGCCAGCGCGGACAGACCGGCACTTGCTCCCCTCCCTCCTGCGCCGCATCGCGTACGCGCCCCGACGCCCGACGCCCGGCTCGACGATCCTGACCCTGCTGCCCCCGCGATTGCACGCCCCTGACTCCTCCGCGCGCCCGTGCCGTGTAGTCCGCTCCGCCCCCTCCCGCTGCCCCCAGCGCCCCCGACAATGCGTGCGCCAGCCGCGCGCGTCGGTGTGTGTGCTGGGTGTGCCGGCGGGAGTGTGGGCGTCGATGCGGGTCTGCCAGTGCGCGCGCTGCGTGAGTTGCAGTCTAAGGCGAGCGCGGTGCGCCGTGGGCCTGCTTGCAGGCCCTGGTGCGCGCCGCGCGTAGCGATCCTTGCGGCGGCGGACGACGCTTCGTCCTGCCGCGGCCGTCGGCTCCCGTCCGAGCTGCGTACCGTCCCTCCTCCCGATGCGCGTTCCTGTGCCCTGGACCGTCTCATGTGTTCTCGCCGCTGTCTGCTGTTCCCCGGTCGACTTGTTGTCTTTGTTACGTCGCACTGTTACACCGCTGCCCTGTTTCGCACTCTCATGACCCATGCTGATGCCCCGCATGCCCCCGGCCGCGCTTGGAGCTGCCTACTACGTATTGCTACCTTTCCTCGTCACGGACTGCCCTACTCGTACGGTCTAGCCCTGTGTAGCCCACCTGTAGACTGCTTGTGATGTATTCGTAGTTATTGACGACCCTGCAATGACACGCGTTCCTATATAATTGGAAATGTGAATTGTGGAGTGCGGTGGTGATCTCGGGCCCGTGGTTTGAAGCTTGCAGTTGGGATTGCGGGTGCTGGCGGTGTGAACTCTGAACGGGGTGTCTCCGTGATTTTGAGTGTACTGTACATCATTGCGTGTGTTGGAGGGATCGACTTTAGGCGTTGGGTCGATATTCCGAGGAGGACGATGCGATCGATGTGATCAAGCGCGAGTTAGCCACGGCTGCACCACCGCTCCGTTTTGCGCTCATCCAGCCATCCAGCCCCACGACATATACCCGGAACCCCTTGCTGCCTAGACACGAATTCTCACAGCAGACCACATTCCACCATGAGCGACCGTGCAACTCTCCTTCGTCAACTGAAGATCAAGTCGGGCGTGGCGAAGCGGTGCGTGGATCATCGTGAAATTCGCGCGTCCAGCAAAATACTGAACGGCTCTCTCATGTTCCCGCGTTCAGACTTTACAAGGAGCACAGATCGTATATTCTCGAAGAGGAGCAGCAGAAGATCAAGCTGGACAAATTCGTCGCTGAGAACGCGGAGGACTGGGACATCAAGAACGCGGTGCGCGACTACAGCTACGGTGTCCTGTGCTACGTGACTAATGGTCGATGATCTGCGAACGCGCAGAGACGCATGCTCGAGGAGTCGGGCAGGATGATCACTACCACTGCGAGCAAATTGGGCGATGCCGTGCAGGACCTCCGACAACTGATGGTACGTCGATCCCCACCTCCACTTGATCCTTTGTCCCGCGACGTGCCCCGTGCTGATGCGCTGCGTGTGTTGAAGCTGGCAGCGGAGCAGGACCCCAGTCTGGCGGGCGACGCTGAGGTCTTGAAAGCGCAGGAGGTCCTGGAGGAAGTCAGCATCTAGACAGATTCGGGCGACGTTCGTTGCGCAATTCAAGATTACTTCCCTGTACCATGTTTGTTCCCCCGGGGACTAATATCCGTTCAATATCCTATCGTACTCGACCGCCTGGTCACTCTATCATATTCTCCTCCTGCGAGCCCGCCTCGTGTTCCCTGGCTTCCTTCAGACGCGTCAACGCGTCCAGGATCCCGTTCCATGCGTCTCGCTCGACGCGCTCCTCTTGCAGCCCACGACCGCCGTCGGCTGTGGACGAGCTGTCGGACGTGGGCAGGCCGACGCCGAGCGACGGGGGGACGAACCCGGGTGGGGGCGCGTTGATGGCGGAGGGCGCGATGCGCGACTGGCGGATGTGGGCGAGCGATGAGCGGATGGCGATGTGTATGTTCTAACGGTGTTCAATATCTTCGGCTCGAGGGAATTGAGAAGAACGGAGAATACGGCTTACGTCTAGTCGTTCGAAGTAGTCGCTGACTTCGAGCACGAACTGCTCTGACCGCTCGCCGCCTTGGGGGAGGCCGTCGTCTGGTCCGTCCGTCTGCGGGAGTGTCAGGAGCGCGATGGACGATGCGGCGAGTGAGAGGAGGCGGCTTATATCCTGTACGCAACACGTCAGTTGTAGAACTATGTACACTGAAGGCAACATACCTTCTCAACCTCTCCGAGAGCGTATATCTGCCTGGCCGTACGGCTTGATGCCCAAATGGGGTCGACGTCGAGTTCCTCTTCGTCGTGATGGACACCATTGGTCTCCTGAGTCGACATTGGGTATCAAAACGCGTGAATAAGGATGACGTTGACCGAATATCAAGCACAGAGATCGTGTACGACCAAGAGTCGAGTTGCTGCCGACTGCAGAGGTTGTGGTTAAGGATGGGCCGCTGAGCGCTAGCCCTGCCGAACAACCTTTCGCTTTGACCGCCATCATGTCCGCACGTCGTGTCGTCGAAGCTCCCACTCCCAATGCTCTCCCAAACGCCACTCAGCGACATATTGATGCTACTTTTCGGTTCCAAAGGTTTGTACAGCCCTGATTTTCGTAGCATCACGGGACCGACGTAGGCACCGCCTCTTCTGTCGGACGAATCTCATCTGGTAAGCTTCAAGTCACTATGGTGCGATATAGCATAAATGACAGTAGCTCACTTGCAGGCTCATCGTAGCTCGCAGGACTGTGGCACTCGCCGGGAGTACCCAGGTCTGCACGCCGCGAGGCCTGCAGACCTGGGCATTCCAGGTGTGCTTCGCTCGCACAATCCCGACCACCGCTCTAATCGAACCGCCGCGTTGCTCAAGCTTCCTGGGTCCCAGGAAACCCTCGGCTGCTCCACCAAGCTGGTACTCTTTCATTTACAGCTGCCTCACCCCCCGCATAACCCCGAGGCGCGAGCACACGCAGGTGCGTACGAATTTGCGTTCGCCCAATCTGTCGTCTCACGGTATTTGTAGATATTGCATATTCCTCGTACCGGGACCAGTGCCTTCCGTAAATCAATGCGTTGGGTTCCGAGAGACCCTGGGATGCGACGGGTCATGCGCTGGGTGTGTGCGGCCAATTTGCCAAGGCTTGCCGTCGCTGCCTCGTTGCGCTGCGGACGCTCTTGCTCTGCAACAGTCTCGTGGACGCACTCAGGTGTATGTTCTTCTTGACATTAGACTTTAGGGTAGAGGTTTTTACCCCGCTGTTCGAATGTCGAGCACGTCACCTACGACTATGACAAACCGTGCTCATCACGGCATCTTTTTTGTGCAAGCTGTAAAGTAAGCATTAAATTGGCTGAGTGGGTATCGTGATGCTCAAAACCTGTTCATCAGACAGTAAAACGGCCCTGTTGACCTGAGCAACTACCTTAGACAGATAGAAGGTCTATTCGATGTAAGCATTGCTCATGGTGCACGTGATTGCCTAAAATATACATTTGACAGCCTGTCCATTTGGTCTATCGCATGACCTTCTTGTATGGTCTTACGGAATAATACCGCAAACCTACCCAGATTATTCGTATTACTGGAGAACACTGTGACTATGCCGTGTTGGCCTTGCTCCACTCTCTTTGAACATCGTATCTCTTTGCGGTAAAAACTACATAGGCAGGTGTGCAATACCTTTGATGCATTGTCGTGACATGTCTTTGCTGATTCTTATCCATGAGAAACAGATTGCCTTCCAAGGAGAAGCGGAACACCAATGTGATCATCTTGAGTTAATTCCGACGGAAGGATCGTTTCGTCCAATTATCGACCTCTGGTGACTCTTCGCCGTCACTTGCGCTCACAAGCCGCCGCCCAACTTTAACGACTCCATTTGTATAGTGAGTAATTTCATATTAGGTACTTGACCGCTGCATAAATGACCACAGTGGCGTCCATACAGTGAAGCCTTAGCTGCGAGACCAACATGTTCTCCATACGCTCTCTGTGTGTGCTGGCCTTGCCACTACTTGCGACGGCTCTTACGCCTTCTCGCATCCACCGTCGAGTGACAGTCGATTGCTGCCCCGATAATATCAATGTGCGTACAATGATATCATCTGCGAACACCTGCTAAACAGCTCGATTCTACTAGGCCTTATCCCCCGCTGGTATCACGCTAATTGCACAATTACTCGACGACCTCAATCTCGGCGTTATTCCCAGCTTTGGAACAATCGGTATTGACTGCACGGCTCTATCGCTCGAATCAGCCCTCGACGGTACATGCAACCTCGACGACATCTTTGCCTGCCTCGTGGATCTCGTACGTATTGCACACTGCCTTCCTAGTTCTCGGTCTTACGGAAAGGTTCTAGCCTGGTATAACGGGCACTATTTCAGTAGGGTGTCTGCCTGTCCTGAATAACAACTGAATGCGCTTGAATATGCATTTCCGTGTTTCTGTGTACTGAATATAAGATGGTGGCGTTCATCACGGTTGTGCCTCAAGCTCAGGCCATGGTAGTTTCCGTTCGCCAAATTTGAGAGCTCTGCGGATGATGAGCGGCTTCCGCAACATGATGCTCTGGGCTATGAAGCGGTCGCTTGAACGATGAGCTTTCGGCTCTACCTTCCTATGCGCTCATCACGAGCACGTTACCCCTGGGCCTTATTCGTAGCCGTAGTGTATGTGTTCTATCGATTGTTTGCACGTTCTACAAATTCACCATTCTTCCCCGTCTAGTATTCTTCCCATGTCATGATCCCGGGTTATTTGATATCGGGTGTAGTCCCTACATAAAAGGACATTGTCGCTCGAAGACTGTGATCTTAGTTGTAGCAGCCATGGTTTCGTTCGGGTTTTCTTCAGCTTTGCTTACGCTCTCGATGCTTGTAGTCGTTGCACCGAACAGCATGATAGCAAGTGCCCAGTCCGCAGGTTGCTGTAACAAAACTCTCAACGTAGGTGTATCGGGATGTTCTGCATTTTCTCGCGCTGATGAACACACACGAATAGGCTTCGTCCACTCTGGCAGATTTGTTCCAGATGCTTGGTCTCCCTAGCTCGAGCATCGTTACCGTGGACTGCGCGAACTTCAGTCTAAGTGCTGTAATCAGTGGTCAATGCGTGGGCTCTAGTTCGTGCACCACCAACAACATATTCAGCTGCGATCAAAACATTGTCAGTCATTTCACCACCGCTCTGATCATCGCACTAGCTGATGCCGTTTGTGGCAGCCTTTCTCCGGTCATACCCTGGGTATTGGGTGCGGCGTACCGAGCGTCGGGTTGTAGTCATTTGGCGGGGTCTTACGACTAGTTCCAATACATACTGTATAGTCCGAGAGACACATCACCTCAGAAGTCTAGTATCAAATTGCTCGCCCGGAAGAAGATCCATGTCATGAACAACACACGCAGCCCTTCCGAAACATAATGAACGACTGTGAATGACATATCTGCCACCACGGAACCCCGGTCTGGTGCATTCTTTTGCTCATCCCTGGTACTGTTTTCCACCGCACGAAACCCGCTAAGAACATGTATGTGGTTTTCATGTAACCCTTCACAGTACGCTGATCTCGAATCTCCGGTACATCCCATTCAGCCGACATATTCAAGCGACGAACCCGATGGACGACAATGGATATATGAGAGACACGGGCATAGTGGTCCAAGCCATATGATCTTTCTCGCCGTTTAAGGCTGTTCTGATGGCACTATTGAATTGTTTATGACATTCGAACAGTACGTAGCCTGGTTTATCCCACCAGGATGGGCTGCTTATTGCAAATGGTCTAATCTAATGCACCATTATAGGTCGGCTCTCAAGCTCTCCCTCCGTACTTCATGATGAATTCGCGCTTCTGTTTGTTCCTCGTGGACGGCTGGGTGCAATAGCGCTACGGTAGCGTCTTCCGCGATCGATATGAATACTGGCCGTACTATCCGCCCAGCTCTTTCGTCGCATGACACCGGTTCCGCGGTCTTCTCAATGACCACGCTCTCGAACGGGGCAGGTCGTTCAGGCACGCGTGCATTCGACCGCGATTCGCGTAACACCGAATGCCAAATGTTCTACAAATTCGACCTTCCTTCCGTCGAGAGAGCTTCCGCCTTATGATCCTTGCGTAAATTTCACATCGGTACTAAATCTTTTGTTATAAAAGGACATCAATAGTTCGAAGAACTTAACGTGAGGAAAGTCACAGTCATGGTTTCTTTCGTGCGGTCGTCTTCGGTTGTGGCGGCAATGCTGCTTGTGGGGGCTTTGCCAAATATCCCCGCAGCCCAGGCGCAGGTTACGCAGGCGCAGGTTACGAACTGTTGTAGCTCAACCCTCGACGTATGTACAATCCGAACCTCTGGCTTGTACGTACTGAACATTTCCATAACAGCCAAACCTGCTGGGCCTCGGCATCATAGAAAGTCTACTCAGCCTACTGGGCATCCAACTATTACCTCCTGGTCTCCTTGGTATTAACTGCAACTCCTTCAGCGCCCCCCTTGTCGCACAAGGATTATGTGTCGGGAACACCAGCTGCACGAAGAGCAACCTTTGGACTTGCCAAGCTAACCCACTATCACTTCCTATTTCCCTTGTAAGTCTTGTCACTGGGATGAATTTCCGATCGTATGGCTAAAGTAAATTTGACACAGCCGCCTCTGATCCCAAGCGACCTCATCTCACTGGGCTGTGTAGCCATATAAACCGGAAGGTCGATCCGTGTACCTTTCGTTCTACAAACACTGTAGCTAAGCACTCCCGTGGCTCTACGCGTAGTTGTGAATGCAGTTGGATTCTATACCAAGGCCGAGGGATCACAAAATCCATATCGACGTGTGAGATCATGAATATCTCTTATTTAAGCGGCGTTGTAACGCTAATCATCTCCGAATACTGTAACCGCTAGTAACAGCAACGGTATCTCGAACTTGAATCAGCTCGACTATGGTTTGCCACTGCGCGTCGTCCCTGGATCTTCTTCGTCATAGCAATATCCAGCCCTGCATTTGTTGGAGAAATTATAACTCTGAGTTCAAGCATCGTCACTGCCAGGCCCCCACTGTGATTTCGGTGGTCAGCTAACTGACATTTTGACTGAGTACCGTGGTTTCTAAGTTCGAGTGAAGACGTCATCACGAGCATAGTACAGTACTCTTTTACGCCTGTCGCAGGAAACCTTCGCTGACTAGACATCAGTTATGGTGACGGTAGCGTGACCTTTCTTCAAAATTCGCGATTGGAGGATCAGCTTCAGGTATCTCATGAGGCGATCTGCATGAGAGAACTGCCCCAGCCGTGAAGGTTACATTGACCCACGTTTGCACAATTGCATGTGGTTTCTATGTCGGAGGGCTCTGTTACGCGCCGATATGTCGTAAGTTACGTCGGCACTATCTACAGTGTGGTCATGGTTTGACTGATGTAGTTTGTAACACAGCCTATAACTCTGGTGGCGACGTAACTAGGGGTGTGTACTAGCTCGTCGATACTGAGTCTACAACCCAAGTCCCCGGACCTCGTATATCGCCTCCAGGAGCCATGCACATCGGCGGTCTTTTTTGCACCGCTATCCTACATTTTCTTGCGGTCGCCACATCCACCAGTATCTTGAACAAGCGAGATACGATTCTGGAATGTTGTCAACAAGCATTCGCTGTGAGCATTTTTGTCACCGTCCAACCAATCCGAGCTTATTGGATCACGACAGAACGTGACGCTTCCCCCGATTTCTCTTGAACACGACATCATTGGACCCCCGCTGAAGTTACCGGGTTTTCTTGGCGTGAACTGTACCGCTATTACGACTATTCCGAAATCTCCAGAATGTCCTGCCAACGAGACGTTTGCTTGCACCATGGTGTTTCAAACTGTACGTACCCTGCCGTCCGATTTTCTTTCTTGCGAAATAGCCTGATACACGTATTGAAACTAGGCTTCCGACGGGGAAATTGGAATTGACTGTGAGCCGCTTATGTAGTAGTTGATAATGCCGACATCTGGCGAAGATCTTCATTCAACACTAGTAGTCATAGTCATCGTCTACTAGCCTCAGTACTTGGCTCGAGTGGGGATCGAACTTACAGCTACTTGCATATCGTCCAAATTGGTAGTCACAGTATGGTTACAGCGTGACGTGACAAGCCAGTAATCGATCTCCAGTTCGAGTCCGACGATGCGCAGATGACGCTACCCACCACGTACACGTTTAACTGCACAAGTGCTTGAATTGCTCACAAACACAGACATGCTCACAACGAATAGCCAGAGCATATACCGTGAACCGGATCTCGCGGTCTGACCTCACTACACATGCGGAGGCCGTCGGCTGCAACGTCGGTGCTCAATGGCGCAACAGCCCAGTCACCAAGCTCTGACTTCTGTAGCCTCCGATGCAGAAGGCAAATGTTCCAACACAAGCCTGCTCCCGCATCAAGTCCTATATTCGGTGCCGAAACATGATCATAACGTCCATTTGTGACCTGCTTCTTCCCGCGGACACAATTCCCATCGTAATCATTTCGCTTTTCAAGGCGCGGCGAAAATCAACCCATCGCAGGGCCTATCGACGGCTCTCCTTCTCTCCGTCTCAAATATGGTGAGATGCATTCACAAGCATTTGGAATATCTGTAGACTGCTAACAGGTCTGTACCCGTTCCTAGGTCCTTTCGGCCGCGCCCAGATTTGATGGAATACAATTGCAGTACTACCCGTACTCAGCCCCTCAACTAGCGCAGATGTCGTACAGAACTTGGCTCTTCTTGTGCGGCCCGGATGCTTAGGCACAGCTGCATGCTCATCCCACCTCGTTGGCGATGATCGATGAAGGGTTGCGCGTGCCGAGCTGGAATCAGAAGCCATACTCTACAAATTCGCACTCTATAAATTCAAGTTTCCGATTCTTTAAATCTCACCGGGTAGTGTTACTGTTGACGATACACAGGGCTCTTCACCATGGTTCCGCGTCAGACACTGTATGTGTTCGCAACTCTGGCGGCACTCCAGCAGGTGGCTACTGTCACATCGTCGCCCCTCGCTGCTCGAGCCCCTGCTCTCGAATGCTGTCAATCGACTATCGATGTACGTCCTAAAATGAAAGTCAAGGCTGTTTTCTCACGATCGCTTAGCCTCTAGAGCCTCTGGGGATAACGATACTGAAAGACCTTGGTGTCGAGAAGCTGGTCCCGATTGGTGACATTGGAGTAGACTGTGTAGCACCCAGTTTAGCGACAGTACTTAACGGACAGTGCGTTTTGACGAACGTAATGAGCTGCCAGATACCTGATGTAACCGTGGTACGTCTTACTGAGTGTTTCTCAAAGATGCTTCTTACCAGTTTTGTTTCTACAGCCTATCATTGGTGGTACATACGCTCTCGGTTGTCAGCCCAACCCCTTGTCCTCTTTGCCCCTCTGATAGTACCCATGTAACACGATAATCAATTCGTATCTGAACAGTGTGAACGTACTTCCGTGCTTCGATCATACTATGAAGTCCTACATCTTGTTCTGTAGTACACAAGATTTGTACAGGCTCGGAGAGGTGCTCTGGTCAAGAAAACGGCATGGTTGCTGTTCCATTGCCGTTCGTAAATGTAAAACATCCAAGGGACATCAGTACAGTTTGCCTTGAGCTTGCAGACGAGCCAAGGAGTCATGATACATGTACAATGCGGATGGAGATATGCTTTGTTCTTGTGTTACATTCATTGTCTTGTGCTTGTGCATTTCCGAGTGCCCCATTCACCTTGAACCAGAACATGCAGCTGTGAGGGATCGAACCTGAGGCCTGAGATCCTTTACTAGGGACAATATTGACGCCTGCGGATGCGCCACCGAGGCGCGTGCGCCGTCGTTCCTACTTCTTGCCCTGATTCGCTGACGAGCTCAAAGTTGTTGGGACTTTGTTTAGCACCTTTCTGACTCTCTAAAACAGCATAGAACAATCATTCAACCGACTGAACTAAGACAGAAAAGCATGGCATCATCTCCTGTATCACAAGAGATGTTGATAGACCTTTTGCTGCACCTCAAGGTTAGTACATATGACTATCGCTTCACCATGTTTCCGCCACAACTTGATTATCACTAGAGAGCTTCGCCGGATGAAGCTCGCAAAGTTCTCAATACCGGGCCTGAGGTTGGATACCACCTCCTACCTCTGATGATTCGCATCGGTGCAGTCAATGTGGAGGTAGTTCAGGTCAGTTATCACTGCCCGATAATAAAGCAGGCAACTCACAGCTGTATCATGTACAGAAAACGTTATCTCAACTAATTTCTACGTCATCAACGACCACTGCTACGCCCACACCTGCTGTGCCTGCTCTTGTTGCGCCCCAGCGCTATGGACAGCCTCCGATGCAACTTGCGAATTTACCCCAGCCAAGTATGCAACCCCCTTCTGCTATACCGCCTCACGTTACAGGACAAACAAATCGGGGGAGTACACCTCCATATGGGCATGGCAGTCCTCCGCCACAACCTCGAGGCCATACACCGACATATGGTCGTAATGCTCCTGGATATCCTCCTCAAGCCCCCGTGCATCCGGGGCAGGCCGCACCATACCCTTATAATGCGGCTCAGCCACCTACACAACCGGCATATGGCTCGCAAGGACAGCCACAACCTCCCGCATTCAATCCGGCGCCACCTCAGCAGACTCAATTACCTGCTGCGGTTGCAGCTATGCCGGAAGAGCAAAAGGTCGGTGCCTTGTCATTACGATATTTAGAAATATTGAAAAGTATGATGAAGGCTGCAATCATGCGTATAGTCTCTATGACTCCGGAAGAAATCCAGCGTTTGCCCCCTGCAGAACGCAGCAGCTACATCCAGATAGTAAGTGTAGGTCTCGAATCTCTATGAGGCCGCGCTGACCAAAAGTTCAGCGACAAGCCCTCGGGATGCCATCATAGCTCCTGTAGAGGTGTGAATGCTGTAGAAATGTCTATAACGCCCTACCTTGTGCATAGACACTTTCGAACTCTAGGAAAGGCTATAAGTTATGGGTAGACCTCGGTTATAGTATGAGGCTAAAAACATGTGCAAATCGTGTCTGAAAACGTCTTGTGCGTGTCGCATATGAACGTCGGTATGGAAAAGATGGTTACGAATCACCCTTGATTCGGGTACTCCTATCGTGAACGGGAGGTTTCAGCTCACGTGACCATCAATCCTCAAAAATGGACGGCGTTTGCCGAGTCTGCATCCTCGTCGGCCCGCCTCCGCTCCTCGCCACACACGGTGACAATGCACAGATAACAGAGCATAAGTTGACTGCGTCTGGCTACTCCTATTCTATTGATCTTCTTCTGCTCGAATCGCTATGATGCTGTTTCCAGGCTTTCTCGTTGATTGTCTCGTAGGTACGCGAACCACTTTGTGTGTCAGACTGCATGTTGACTTTCTGTTACAGCTCTTAACCTGTTTTTCGCGCATCTCGCGCCGCTTCGGACGATCGACTTGCTCCTGCAGATTGTTACAAACTTTGACCTGGCGCGGTCGATCTGGCCTGGGTGGCGCTGTGTCTTTATTCTGTCCTCAGCCGTGGGCCGACGCCGTCTTGTAGGCGGCCATCGTGCCAAGAATTCGAACCGGTTGCCAGTCCCCACGGTCCTGGCGTGTCCTGTTGTCATTGGCGAGCTAAGGGATCGTATATCCCGAAGATAAGCTATGCTTTGACGTCGTCCTCACGCACCAAGCGTGTAC